>OX438782.1:7712631-8312631 GCA_949316455.1 Acleris holmiana | reverse complement strand
AGTTATGAAATATTTCGAGATTATGTAGTGTACCCTCCACTGATATTATTGGTATTATTACATACAAGAGGGGCCTTTCTTTTTCACCTATACGATTATTTCAATCCCGGAGATCCTCGAAAGCATATCTTATTCGAATGGGGGCCTTTCAGTCTTGTTCGTAGGTGCTTTGCCTTGCAATAGGTAGAGAAAAGCTAATTTTTGATATTTGTTGTTTATCTACTGTCTATTGTACAGTCATCATCTCCTTACCGAGACCTAATAACAGGGTCTTCTAACAATGAAAAACATTTAATTTCTACAGTTAAAAATATATTAAACATTTTCAATACACAATTAATACTGTAGTTACATCTATACAAAACTAGTCATGTCCTAATACTTATTCTATTACCAATGTTTAATTTAAAAATAAAACCATTTCTGCACCAAGTAAACACTAGAGATCTTGTGTGTGTTGATCACCGACTTGATATGCAAATATAATTTCAATCTATTAGTTTTCTGGCATTAGTGCAGATTTACATACAGGCATACACATTGCGACACTCTTAAACCTTTTGGCTGCGACTCCGTCCGATCAGAAGTTTTTTATCGCTATTCTTGAACAGCGGGTAATATTTTGGATAAGTATGTCCAGTAAAATCCTTGAAGAACACTTGAGATAAATACATACATACATACATAGAAACATACATAGGGTATCAAAATCATTACCCTTCCTTTGCTTCGCGGTAGTTGGGTAAAAAGTATCTTAATATGTCCAACTCCATAAAACGTACGTGCCAATTTTTAAGAAATGTATTAAATCCCATTGGCCGTGAAAATGGAAGAAACAACACACATTTCCGCAATAAGTAATTTAGTTTTTGTCCGAGACTTCGTCCGCTAGTAGTAATAGAAGAAGTCGTTTACCGCCGTTCCCTCGGGAACTGTATAATTTTCCGGAATTAAAATGCGCAATTACAGACTATAACCTATCTCTGTGCCAAATTTCCTTCAGCCGTTCTAGCGTGATTGAGTAACAAGCATCCATTCAATTTTTCATACATATTTATGCCATTACTAGCCTTTGCCTGCGACTCCGTCTGCGTAGAAGTCGTTTATCGTTATTCCTTCAGGAACCGTCCATTCATCGGTTTAAAAATACACTATGTCTTCCCCGGCAGTTAAAGTATCTCCATAGCTATCAAAATCGGTTCAGCGGTTTATCCGTGAAAGCGTGACAAACAGACAAACATACAGACAGATTCTCATTTATAATATTAGTATAGATGTAGGAATAAACTACATATTATGACTAGTGTGATACTGTGACGGTGAGAACTTCTAGCTTTTGCCGGCGACTCCGTCCGCGCTGAAGTCGTTTACTGCTGTTGTTCCCTCAGGAGCTGTCTAATTAGCCGGAGTAAAAAAGTTAAGCCTTTCTTCGGGCTTAAACATCTCTGTCTGTACCAAATTCCACGTCGATCGGTTACAGACCAGAGGCGTTGGACCGTGAAGGCGGAAGATACAAACCAACAAAACGTTTCTAGCACTAGGAAACATGGGACAATCATTTTGCCGTAAAAAACCCGATCTCTGTTCATAATATTAGTTTATTAAATACATTTTTTTGCATGTATATAATATTTTGGAGTTCCGATTTTTTTTCGTCCCATCGTCATTCCACGCAAACTTTTCTATGGTACCATATTTGTAGTCTATTTTATCTGCCATAATTATTTTAAGACAACCTGTTTAAGCCATAATTTCAGTATCGCAACGTATTTTTTTAAAGAACTGTTAATTTTTCACGGTTTTAGAAAATCAACCTCACACGCAAAATATTTAAAAAACTATGAAAAATTTACGCTTTCAGCTATATAAAACTTCCACAAACAAGGGGCTCCTCATATTTGAAGGATAACGTATCCAACAAAACAATAATCTTGAAATCGGTTCACAAAGTTATAGTTGTCATGAGTAAGTTTTAAGTAAATGGTGACCTCTCCGACCTTTTGCAAGTACATCGCACATTGCATTGCTAAAGGTTAAGGAAATTGCCATTTGTAAAAACATACTTAGGTATATATTATATTTAAATATGCATCTATTTCCAGCTGTAGTTTCCTTTTTTTCAATGCTGTTAGTTCCTGTTCCTGTTTTATTTCAGATTTGCAGTTCTCGGTCAAAGATTTATTTCGTTCTATCATGGACTTTTACATCATCCGATAAAGTTTTCCGCTTCAGTTTTCCTAAAACAGAAAGTTCCATGTATACAATCTCACGATTAACTTTTCATTCTTTTTTGTCTTTTAAATTTCCTAAAGGTAAACACACTTTCTTCTTATAAATAGTTAAATCTGTTAAGTAAATTTTCCAAGTGAGCGTAAACATAAACTTATATACAGACAGCCCACGCCGTTGGGCATTTATGTATGCAGAAGTCTTTTATTGCATCCCTCGGAAATTGTACAATTTTCTCAGATACAATAATATATGTCCTTCCCCAGAATATTATTTATCGCCTTACGTTTATAGTATAATTCGTAGTATCATCGTGTATTATATCTATCTATATTCAACCTTTACAGGCGTAATGTCACTTTTGTAAAGTTTATTTCACAGGACTTCATTTGTGAAACGATTTGTGCAATAAGGAGTTTACATACTTACATACATATACACTTACATACATTATACAGGATTTGGGTAAAGTATGGACGTAGATATTTATACGACAGAAAGAGGATACTGTTAACCTAGTTGTTAGTGATCCAGTTTACGCTGCGAGGTGTCCAGGGCACGAGCCACGGTCCAGCATAATATTACAACATTAGGTATATATTAGCAGGGTTGCGATTACTGGTTACCTTTATCAAGATAAGATATTTAAACAAAAAGATGTGCCAAGTATCAAAAAAGCAGTTAAAACCTCCCATGCGGGCACAAATGCTATCAGATTTAAATGTTAAATTAAACGTCGCCAACTCCTCCACGGTTTCTATGTCTTCTCCGCCTCGACCACAGTGTCGCCTCCAAACTGGACACTATAGGCGTCGTAAATCACACCTAAAATATTGGCAACCTGGTCCAGCGCATCGTCTGGTGGGATGAAGTCAGGCTTGCCACCTCCTGTCTGAAAATTAGTCAAAAATAAAAAACCCGCATAATGCATAGTTTAGTAATAAAAAGCCTTCAAACAATCGTAAACAATATTCTGGAGAGCATAAAACATGCGGCATCCAACAATCCACGCAGTAAAGAATTATCGGGGATAAAAAGTATCCTATACCCTTCCCTGGTAGGTACTTTAGTTATCTCCATACCAAATTTCATCGAAATCGGCTCAACAGTTTAGCCGTGAAAGCGTATCAAACAAACAGACGTTAGAAAGACAGACAGAATTTCTTTCACATTTATTAACATTAGTATGGGTATTCACTACTAAATGACATAAAAAGCCAGCATTTCTACAGGTAAGAATTCGTTCGAATTTTATCCACTTTTCCCAGAGGCTGGCAAAAGCGAATTTGCATACAGAAACTGTACACGATATACAGCAATTGCAAAGATCTAAAACATGTAAAAAAAACAATACCTACAATACAATTATGGTAATTCGCTTTTAGGTCAACCGTTTACATAAACTGTCTAAATTTCAGATCTGTAAATCATTTTACGTATGCGGAAACGCAGATTGACGGACGGACGGACGGACGGACGGAGAAGCAGAAAGATGGAGAGTGTGAACAATAGGTTTTGTCTTTTGGGCACAGAACCTTAAAAAATGTTTACAATCAGTGCACGACACGACGCAGTTAGCCTAGGTGGACGTGACCATGCCTACGAAGCCAGCCGACCCGGGTTCGATTCCCAGGAATCGGACAAATAAAAGGCAACTTTTGTGTACTACGCACAAGTTTTTTTCCGAAATATGGATATTTTCTATGTATACATATAAGTACTACCGACGACTGCGACTCCGTCCGCGCAAAAGTCACCTATCGCTATTCCCTCAGGAACCATTAATTTTTTCAGGATAAAAGATACCCTACGTCTTTGACTCAAACTAATTTGATACCAAATTTCATCTAAATCGGTTCAGCTGTTTATCCGTGAAAGCGTCACAAACGGACAAATATACATACAGACAGACAGACATACAGAGTTACTTTCAAAATTATAATATTACTAGCCGTTTCCCGCGACTTCGTTCGCATAGAACTCGTTTATCGGTATTCCCTCAGGAACCGTCAAATTTTTCATGATAAAAAGTACCCTATTTCCTTCCCCAGGACTTAAACTATCTTCATACGAAATTTCATCTAAATCGATGGTGCGGTATATCCGTGAAAGCAGAACAAACAGACAGACAGACAGACAGATAAAGGGTTACTTTTACATATTTTATGATATTAGTATTTAGTGGTGGTAGGACCCTGTGCGGGGTCCGTTCCGATTGCTATACCACCATCTTAATTAAGCAACAATGTTCACATTGTTGTGTTCCGGTGTGGGGATAAGACAATCGGTGAAATTACTAGCATAGAGGGATTCCATCTTAGTCCTCAGGATTGACAACGCATTTAAAGTCTTAAGATTATATAGACTTGTGAATTCAAATATCTATGGGTCTCAGATTGCACTTAACATGGTGGCCTGAGTGTACGTGTGCCTTCTCCTTATCATAAAAAAAAGTATTCTTTATTTCTCTATAGAAGTATGTTTGACGTTGTCTGATATTTTATGTTATACTACCTATTTATACGTTTGTTCGTTTATCCATTTCGATGAATTTGCGCCGGTTAAATTATTAAAATTACATACCTTTAAGGTTATTATTCATATTCATTTTCTTATTTCTTTTTGGGCCAGTTTTTTTCCATTTCTCCCTTTTAAGCAGTAATTGTTCGGCTTTCCTTGGGCTACTGGCTATCACGGCGTTAAATTGCTCTTATAGTAGCCCAAGTTGCTTCTTTCAGCTGATTGTTCGCGGCGTTTGTAGCCTTGCTAAACACAGTGGTTGTGCTTCCACTAATGTTACAAGGTGCAACCTCTTCCTTGGTCCGAAGGATGCCTACAAAAATAACAATAAGACAAAAAGCGTTAATAACGTGAATCTTTGTGAAAATTATAAGTTTGTTTGTTCCGCCTTCACGATCCAACAACTCAACCGAATGAAGTGAAATTTGGTACAGATACGAGTATATGTTTTAACCTAAAGACAAATCCTGAGGGAACAGCGATAAGAGTCTTCAATGCGGACATAGTTGCAAGCAACAGTTACAAGAGTCTTCCAACGTGACAGCTGTTTGTATTATCTGCACTAATGGCAGAACCTACTGCACGGCTTGTTACGTGGTTTTACATCATTGAGATCATTTCTTGACCAAGGTTTAGAACACTTAAATATTCCTATGAAAAAAATCGGAGTGGGTACCTCGTTAGAGATAATTTTGTATAATATTAGAAATACACAACATGTAATACTTACCGTACTCATTTCAATAAATATTTAAGGTATCTTCTTCACTTCTTGGATATTTATTGAAAATTTCTTATGTTTCTTTATTCACGGAATAAAATTCTTCTGACATTGTCAATAAAATTATTGTGACATTGTCAATATCAGTTGTAAAGACGTTAATTTATAACAACACGATTTTAATTGAAGCCAAAAAATTTATTGATCTGGTTCGACATATAAAATATAATTACATTATTTTTCATTGCGATTTAAGCTTAACGTGACATTCCTTCATCGCAATTTAAAACATTTCAACTTGCAGTAATAAAATAAAGGCAAAACTTCTGTTGGCCCTCCCTGAGGGTCTGCGTAAAATGCAACGCAAGGGAGGGCTCGGATAGGCGGCCTATCTACTCTTTGTTGTAGATAGACAGCTCTTATCTGCTTTATTGGGACGCAATCAAAAGATAGATAAGTAGGTACTGGCGACCGGAGATAACCCCTTATCTGTAACTAGAGGTTTGATATTGGGTTCGGCCGTTAGTCGCCTCTTACAACATCCGCGGGAAGACATGGAGTAGCACTATATTAACCCGGCAACCACGGGGATCTTTGACTTTCCTATGTACGGAATTGTTACCCATCACTAGAGTCCGAGACTTATAGATTGCAATCTAAGGACTGAGAATGTGATATTATACCAGGGCCCGTTTCTCGAAGCCCACTACACTAATATTAGTTCACTCAATACAATTTTCTAAGTCTACTAGTGACTAATATTGTTATATTTGTCTGGCGAGTTTCGAGAAACAGGCCCCTGCCCGATTAATCCAGCGCGGGCCCCTAGTAAATTCTATCAAAAGGTTCTTGGTTTGTTTTAGGTTCTTTATTAAGATTAGGGTGATAAATAAATCAGTGCTGTAAAGAGGTTACAAGCTCAGGTCGCTCACTATTTTGTCAGTTCAGTCCATCAGTTTGGTCAGAATGACCAGAGAATGATGTCTAACCCACAGATCGATAAACTGATGAAAATGAAATACTTATCTTAAATAATTTTCTTCAATCGAATGTGAATGATGAAATATACTGACGGGAAACTGATCGTGTAACCCACTCGTATTATTCTCCCATCAGTCACCGTCCACAAAGAAATGGAGACACACGTGTCATAAAACACAATATCTAATTTTCATCAGTCCGTCAGTAGGTGGGTTAGACGATCATTCTGTGGTCATTCTGACCAAACTGATGAAATACCGTGTAACCCCGTCTAAACGGCAACTGGAATACGTTTTATGAGTCTGATGTCAGAATTTGTCTACCCAGTTGACTATCGATGGGCTCTCGCTGGCGTCACATTACCCAAATGTGGTGTTCCAGGCTAAGAACAAAGATCTCCGAGCTGCAGTCCAGGCACTCGATTCAAATCCGGCGGCCGGCGCTCGACGACTCGGGCGAGCAGCAGCACATCGGTCGGCTCACGGCCGAGATAGGGCGGCACTTCACGCATGCGTATACGCACCTCACCGCGATCAAGTCGCAAGTGAGACATGGTACGTACACACAGCAATAAATTCCAAAAACATATATCTACAACATGCCTATTAAAATTAATTATAAAGTCCATTTATTTTTAATTATGTTGTAAAAACTTTCTTAACCGAACCCTTTATAAGGCAGAGGGAATATATTTCCCACCATATTCTTTTTAGGGTTCCGCAGTCAAACTAGGAACCCTTATAGTTTCGCCATGTCCGTCCGTCCGCAGCCTAGTGCAAAGACTATTAGTACTAGAAAATGCAATTTGGTATGAATATGCATATTAGTCCCGCCAACACAGTGGTACAATAAAAAGAAAAAAAAAAATTTGTTCGCCTCCCCTACACGTAACGTGGGGATGTATTTTTTTTCCTCGTCTACCCTATAGTATGGGGTTGCGTTGGATAGGTCTTTCAAAAATAGTATAGTTTCTTAATTAAGTAATCCGTTTATGAAATATTAAGCTTTAAATCGCTAATTTTTGTTAGACACAAGTACCTAACTACAAATACTAAAAATCTGTAAAAAATCACGACTAAGTAGATATCATTGGTTCTTGAGATACAGGTGATTAAAATCCACCACTCTTTTTGTAGTTGTTGGTATTTCTGTAGCTCTGCCTACCCCACTCTGGGAATGAAGGCGTGATAGTATGTATGTATGTGTAAAAAGGGGATAAAGTTTGTTTCTACTTCGTTAACATGACATTTTCCTCGATGGTAGATTCAAATTGTCACTCGCACTAATGGCCGTTTGTAGGTAGTATCGTAAAAAAAAAGGAAAAATGAAATTTGTTGAAAAAATATGTCTAAAATGTTATCCCTAGTTGCTTTATCCAGGAAAAAACGGCCGTTTTAGTCACAGAAGGTGCATTTTGAGTTTATTTATATGACAATTTGATTGCTTACATACATATATACTATCTCGCCTTCATTCCCAGAGTGGGGTAGGCAGAGCTACAGAAATACCAACAACTACAAAAAGAGTTGGTAATTCTGTAACCGCATTTTGCAAAAACAGGCTAAGATGTTTACCAGTGTATTAGTGACAGGATGCAAGCCCATTGCCTAACAGTACTACAAGTCCTCATTGCCTTAGTCGCCTCTTACGTCACCCACGGGAAAACATGGCGTGGCACTATTCTAACCCGGCACCCACACGGGCAATTTGATAGCTTAATCTACACTAATATTATAAAGAGGAAAGATTTGTATTTTTGTATGTTGGAACTAATGAACTTAACTACTACTGGACCGATTTTGAAAATTCTTTCACCAGTATTATGCTATATTATCATATCACATTTATCACTGAGTAACACGAGCTATGTTTTATTTTTCTACGCGGACAGGTCGCGGGCAACAGCTAATTTAACTATATATTTAACCTTTTCAACGCTATGTCAGATACAAAACCAGAGCGAATGTGATCTTTGCAACCATGACGGAAGTATCCGCCAACGGCGTTGAAAAAGTTATTGTAATTTACATGAAAGTACACACTCTATCGGGTTTCTAAAGCTAACTTTTCATTTGGACTTCACACACATACTGAATTCACCAGACTTAATAAAAAATGCCCTGGTTTCAGGTAACAAAACGGAACAAAAATTAGCAACCAACGTAGTTCAAGCTCTTGTCTCTACCCTACAAGAACTAAGCATCACATTCCGTTCTGCCCAGTCCAGCTACCTAAAATCTCTTACATCCAGGGAAGAACGGTCAAACGCCTACTTCGACCTTCCAAACTTCGAAGAACTCAGTTTGGACGACAACACAAATTTTCTATCAGATTTGACCAATAATCAAACAGACCTGTTGTTTTCCCTTCCAAGCACGTCAGGCACACAGAAGAATTTCATGGACGACGAGCAACAACAGGAAAGCCAAGATAAACAGTTGACACAAAAACAAATGCTTTTGATGCAAGAAGAAAATACGAGAATGGTAGCGGAGAGAGAAGAAGAAGTTAACAAAATAGTGCGTTCTATTGTGGATTTGAATGAAATATTCAAAGATTTAGGGCAAATGGTACATGAACAGGGCACCGTTTTAGATAGGATTGATTATAATATAGAGAATACGCAAGTCCAAGTGCAAGAGGGGTACAAGCAGTTGCAGAAAGCCGAAAGGTATCAAAGGAAAAATAGGAAAATGCATTGTATTTTGGTGTTAGCGGCCATGATAA
This sequence comes from Acleris holmiana, assembly GCA_949316455.1. Classification (NCBI taxonomy): domain Eukaryota; kingdom Metazoa; phylum Arthropoda; class Insecta; order Lepidoptera; family Tortricidae; genus Acleris; species Acleris holmiana. The sequence goes on along the minus strand of OX438782.1, from coordinate 8,303,453 downwards.
TTATTTTGGTGTTCCTTTTGATAATTGTTAAGAGTTAATAGAACTAACGTGTTATTTACTTCAATAACTCACAGCTGAACGGTGATCGATCATAGGGTCGAAATTTCGTTCCTAACTGTATTATTTGTCCGAATTTTCTTAAGGTACAAATGCAATTTTAACTCAAAACACTTGTGATAATCCTGACTTTGGCATGTTTTTCTGCTTAACTACGCATGATATTTTATTACATATTTGATGTTGAAAATTCATTTCATCGACAGGCATTTCCACTTGCAGGAGTCGTAATTTTTTTGAGGTTAGGTACAGGACTACCCTAACCTAATATATCTAACTCATGCCCTAAATAACCTAAAAACAATAAGGTTTTAGAAGTTAGCTCTCGACATATGATTCAACGAGGTTCCTGGGCCCCCTTGGGGATCCTGTAAGCAAGATTTAAGAAATAACAGGCTGTTGAGTTTCTTGCAGTGTTTTTTCTCATAGTAAAAGTGCCCATGCCTTACCTTTCAGGGATTGTTATAAAACGAACCTTACCTAACCCAGGTTCTATAGGTATGTCTCTTAAGTATTTTGAAAAGTTAAAAGGTTAAAGGTAAGATTTAGTAACTTATGATGAATATTCGGACAAATAAAACAGTTGACAACAAAACTTTGGACTTGCGAGCCACCTAAACTCGTCTGTGGAAAGTGTCCAGCGTAACCTGACCCGTCGTTGCGCCTAATGTGCGTGTTCCTGCGTGTCTAGACCTTGGTCGTTACTTTAGCGGAGCCAAGGTAGATACCCAACGCAGCATTATGCCTACGAGCTCGGAGGTCAGAAGTGAGCGACGACGTTTTTTAAGTGAATACCGACACTGGTTCTCATATCGTCGGAAGGCTAATTTTATTTGTGTGTTTTATAATATACTTTCTTTATCTCATGACTTCTTCCGTGTTCAACTCCTATATTGTAGTTCCGTAGGGAACTTTTAAAATTACCAAAAGGAGAAGTATCCTGTCTTATGAAAATACTATGTGTATTGAGAAGTTAACATAACGGAAAAAATATTATTTTATCATTTTAGTTAGCAGGAAGCGATGATAACAACTGGGTAAGTCCTAATTTTGAAGTATAGTATAAAACACACCTAAAACTTAGCCTTTTATGGTTGCAAATATGTAAGGTAAATATTGCCTTATATTACGTAGTTAAAGATATATTATTAAATGTAGATAGGGTTAGATTCCAACACAGCTGAAAAGCTTAACAAATCATTCCTATTTAAGTTGTTAAAATTGTTAAGATTACTTTTTAATTTATTTGTATTGGGTCTGTTTACAGTATTTATTTAAATTATCTTTTATGTTAAGCTTGAGAAATTAATTGACTAACTTATACTACGTTTCCGTTTGTGTAGAGTTTATTATGTCTCCCTCTAAAATAACATTTATTCCACCAAATCGGTTCATAAATTAAAAAAAACTTCTAACATGCCTACGAACTTTCACTAAAAAATTATGTCGGTCGTGACCTCCCCTCCCTGGATTATCTTCTGCCAATGCGTTATTTTCTTAAGTAGATCGGGCCACCTCAAAAAATTGTCAGCTTTGTCATTAAAATTATTGGGCGATTGAGTGCCAAGTTAAATACAGTGGAGGTTTATTTGAAGGATTTATGAAATAAAAGGAGTTTATTAATAAACTCCTAAAAGCAAGTATAGGCTTAAGCGTATTTGAATGTCTAAATTACAAGCTGGCGTTCGTTCATGATGGAGTTCTATTGTGGGTTAGTAATTAAAGCTCGTACGGTGCGTGTCTGAAGTTGTAGTCGTTCTTCATTCAATCATTTTTATTTAATCTCAAATCAATGTTCATACAAGCCAGGATTAATTGTGAAAGTATGTGAAACACGATTCTAGTCTCTACTATTTTTTAAGTCTTAAAATCATGTAAATTAAAATTAATTATTTATTACTGTAGGAATGCATTTATGTTTAAATTATGTTTTTTTAGCTTTAGTTAAATATTTGGAGGCTGGCTGTACTTTTTACTATTTGAGGTATTTTAAGTGATATTGTTAAATTGGTTTAATTAAAGTCGTTTATATTCGACTTTGTCTCAATGATGTTATAGTCGACCGAATTCTATATCACTGGTTTCCTCTTGAGCTTGCTATACCAAAAAAGAAGAAAAGTTGTCGAACATTCCGATAAATTTTAGGTATGGTGGAATTATACGGCCTGAGTTTAACATTAAAATTGTGTTTTTGTGCCTATGCAAAATATTGAATTTGTTTAATAAAATACTGTATGATTTAACAAATTGTTGAAATCTATTTAACATTTGAAGTAGGTAGGTAGGTAGGTTAGAAAAAAGTCAATAAGCCATCATATTGAAATTATTTTTAACCAACGAAAAAAATATTACGACTGGATTTAAAAATCTTTATTAACGCACCGTTTATTACCACTCGATGGCCTCACAGTAAATATAAAAAAAAACATTATTAAATATACAATGCAAGTTCATAATGGTCCAACACATAAGTAGGGGTAATATTATTAAAATAAGCCTAAAGAAAACATTTCGAAAATAGAACCAAGGTTAGAAATTTTTACTGAATTACCAAATTGAAAATAACCCTACCCATCATCAGCTAAATAATACATTATAATATAAGTCATGGGCACACTTAACCCTTGTTCTGAAACAAAAAAAGGAAAGCTACCTATCATGATTCGCCATCGGAACTCCTCAACGGTACCTATGTCAAGGGTGGCGTTAATACATCTCGATTAAGATAGTTGAGCGATTACAATGAAGAATATTTACTTGTTGAAATATTACGATGACTTTCCGGCGGCGTTGCTTGCGGCGCGCTTGAAACTTAAAGTTTCATATCAACTAATCAGTAGGAGTACGGAACAGCGTAATTATGATCACTAAAAAGTTTAAAATAAAAAAAAATAACGGTTAAAAATAAAAACAAAAAACCGCCTTCAAAAACGCAAGAAATAACTTCTTTTAAAATTGTAGGCACCTGTAAGCACCCAGTCGGCGAACACAATTTCACCAAAAAAGCCGACTTTAGTTGGACTAACCTATTAGGTAGAGGTGCCTACAATTTAAAAAAAAGTTATTTCTTTCGTTTTTGAAGGCGTTTTTTTTTGTTTTCGTTAAGCCTCTATATGGATATGTTTAACCATTGAGAGATTGGTGCGGCCTGGAAGAGGGTTAAATGTTACTTCGAAGCGAGGCAATGCTTAGATATGCGACGACTATATTGGTGTATTTTTTAATCGTTAACTTCCTATTTATGGGTTATGTCAAAAAAGTAGTCTGCTAACTTACGCAATTAAATTTTCTATGAAACTTCTGTTGTGCAAAGAAAATTAGTCATATATTGTAAGGATAATTTTCGTTACACAACGGAACTTTTTTCTCCTTCGATGTTTGTATTAACTACGTTTAAGGGTGCCTTTCCACAAAAGATGTGCTATGCAGGGCTGGGATTCTACACGGTAATACTAATAACGATATCGTCTTTGACGTGTTTCTGTATTGTCAACGTTTTGATAACTCTTATGTCATTTACAATAAAAGCGACCGAATCATAAACAATTCTAAAACACGTCAAACACGCCACGAAACCGACGTGCATGCATGACTCGATGTATGAATGTGGAAGAAGCGAAAGAGCTTTGTCAGGATCGTAGCAGGTGGAAAGAACTGGTCTCTGCCTACCCCTCTGGGAAACAGGCGTGATTTATGTATGTATGTATGTCAAACACGATATCGTTATTAAGAATAGAGGCCCAGGTATGCTGCGAGGGTGTGAAAGCTACCAGTTTCCACCAGTCCTATCTATGCTATGTGGACCAATGAATATGATTGGTGGATATCAAGCGCATGCATAGCATCGCAGCATACCACAATCTGGTGAAAACGCACCCAAATTATAGTACAACTTTTTGTTCCACACCTATTGTTTGTAAATAGTTTTGTTATGACTTAATTTGAGAGTGACGTCAAATAAAATATATATGACAAACATATGGTTTTATTTTTGAAATGTTATGGTTTTCTAGATTAGATATCTGGAAGGCGTTATGTCGATTCGTGTGATAGTAATGATATTATCTAGGTCCCGAACGGGTATTATTTCAACGCAGATTCCTCTATCGTTACAGATTAGTTAAAAAGTTATATCATCGCGGCCTACAAGGCGTAGGAAAGTTGGCCTAATCGCCGTGGCCGCTGTGCACTTTGTGACCTATACTTGTACAGTCAGCATCAAAAGTAGCTAAGCAAAATAACATGCTCAAAATGATCTAGCCACGACGTCTTGACAATAGAGTCGAGTGCAGATCATTTTGAGCTCTTCGGTTTCATAGCTACTTCTGCTGCTGACTGTACAAATTCAAGATTAAGTATTACTTACCCTGAGCATGAGCATGAGTGTGCCTGGTATGCCTCTACTCAAGTCATTTCACAAACTGAGAGAGTGCGAACACTGCTTGAGTTTGCTAAGCAAAAATGATAACGTTAACCTCCGAGACCCACCATACTACAATCCGGTACATTTTTGTTAGTAGGAATTTGAATCTACCAGCAAGGAAATAAAGTTCAATTACCTTTGCACTTAAATGACATTTTAAATTTTGAAACAAGTAAAAATGAACTTTATATTCCTTGAAATAAGGCTTAAATTGAATTGCCTGGATTATGTACTTTCTATAGGACACCGGCTATTACGAGGGGACTCACTATATAGCTGGGTACGAATCTGAGCGGCTCAGCCGCTCAGCCTTGGTAACGCTAGCTTCTATATTTGACGATGTGTATGATGCACTGGGGGAATTTATGATTACTATTGCTGTCCCTTTCATGGCCTCTTAGCAAGTAAAAGTAATGCAGTGAAAGGTACAGCAATAGCGTTTATTAATTCAAACTATAAACGGCAACCTAACAATCTCTATTCCATTACATTGATTTGATTTGAATGTTCCTATCACCCTTTTTCAGAGTATCAGTTTATAAAAAAAGAGAACATCATTAGGATTGCTTTTCATTGCTTCTTTGCTTAGGTGCTTTTTAAAACAAACAAAATGTTCACGTTTAAACAAACATTTTGTGTTAAAACCCAATAGACATTTAATATAGGTATATTTTATATCAGGCGATCCGTCTGCTCGTTTGCCTCATTTCCCATAAAAAAAATATACATATAGTTATACTGTAATTCTATGGAACTTGCTAACAATGTAAACAAACAATATATTGAAATTGACATCTAATGTCAATTTTAGTATGGCGGCTTGTTTACATAGTTAGCAAGTTCCATAGAATGACACCATACTTATATTATTTCCGCAAATATTGAAAATCCTTCAAATTTTGGATAAGTTCAGTTGATCTAAATAAATAAATAAATATCACAGGACAATGTCACACAAATTGACCTAGTCCCAAACTAAGCTCTAGGCTTGTACTATGGGTACTAGACAACGATAAACATACTTAGATAGAGAAATAAATACTTAAATACATAGAAAACATCCAAGACTCAGGAACAAATACTCGTGCTCATCACACAAATATCTGCCCTTACCGGGATTTGAACCCGGGACCGCTGGCTCCAGAGGCAGAGTTACTCCCAACTAGGCCAACGTGCCGTCAAAAATCTATCGCTTTTGACGGAATAATAAAGTAAATACAATTGAACAAACCAAGGTGGTTATAAGTTATAAGACTATGGACGGAGTGTGGACGTGGTTATCACTTAATATCGGTATCAACATTCAACTTCCATGGCAATGTCTGGTTTGCAGAAAACTAAATACAAACAAATCGACGGTTCTGTGACTCAACCTCGTATATTTAATATTCTCCAGTATAAACTGATACGCACTAAGTATGTACTCGCGTACTTAGTGAGTATCAGTTTATACTGGACATTATTCTATATACGAGGTTGAGTCACAGAACCGTCGAAATATATCTTGTATTTTGAACCATTTTTATATAAACAAATAGAAAGACACTATAAAGGTAATTAAGATTTGAAAAGTTACTAATATTTGTTCTATGCATTTTAAACGACTAAATGACCTTTCCAAACTCACTGAGGTTAAGGGAAGGTAAGTCAAGTACTAGTAAGGTAAGTTTTGAACACTTTTTTTTATTTACACTTGTTGGTATTTCTACCTTTTAAGGTTCTTTGACATTATTTAGAATGTATCCTCTTGTATCTAAAAGTACAGTATAAATATAGGTACAGTTTGCTGCTACATAAATATAAATTTAATTTAAAATTGAATATTCAAATGCATTTCTCTTTTTGCTACCCTTCCCGAGTGCCATGAAAGTTGAATGTTGATACCAATGTTTAGTTATCACTTTTTTAGCATGCATGGCTGGTTTGCTATATCTATTACCTAGTTAAAGGCAAAACTTAAGCTGCTCTTCCCAGGACAAGGGTTAAAATGACATGCGGGCGTTTTCCAAAAAAAGTGTACATTGTTAAGGACAAAGTTAAGAAAATTTAACTTTTTCCATTTCGTCACGAAAATAAGCCATACATTTAGATACATTGAATTTTCGTGACCAAATGGAAAGTTTTATTTTTAATTTTGTCTTTAACAATGTACACTTTTTTTGGATAACACCCATGCACAGTAAGAATTTTACATCATTTAAGTAAAATTATTACTACTAATTCATTGTAGGCATTTGTACTGCCATCCAAACAATATGGGCAGTAATAGGGTACAAACGCCATATGCTCACACAATCTTTTGGATCATATTCAGTACAGAGACATGACTTCTCAATGCAATGATTAAACATAGCAGGGCAGGTAACCTTATTTCAAAATTTACTGGTATATTGAAAGAAAAGTAACCAAATAAGTGCACTAAAGAATTATATTTGTCAATGATCTTTTAATATACAATTATTCTTTTCTTTTGAAATCAAACTACGAGTGAAGAGACGGGCCAAGGAATTACATTAATAGAAATAAATAATCAGCTATACAATCAACAAGTAAATATTCAGAACATAATCCTTTAATGATGATAAATTTACAGCAAATTCTTAATTCTGAAGTCAAAAAATGGTGTCTAACAAGGTTACTGATAGTTGTCAACATAATCATAGCTTCAACAAACATGTATATATAACATGCGAAGCAAAAGAAAGACACACAATAACATCGCTATCATCAACTTATGTAAAAGTGTAATGGTTTTACAGAAAAATAGTTCCCATTTGAAACTATTATGTGTCTTTCAATAGCTTAAGGTATAATAACATAAGTAAACACATTAGGTAAATGATACGTTGAGCAACTTCAATTAGCAGAATGGACTTTGGAATTACAATTTACTTGCCAGTTCTGCACGCAGTGCAAGTAAACCTATGTCTCCGTCAGACCTTATATTGAATCTAAAAGCTTCTTGAAATCTTAAAGAAAATTAAACAAAACTTAAACAAGGAGCTCCATCAATCCGCCTCGGCAAACGCACAAACATTCACAACACAAAATACAACGCAAATCAAACCGTACCTTGTGCCATATTAAACTATGAGTCTCTGTGTTTACTGTAAAAATCGTCTAGGTACTTTTTGTACGCATGCTGGTTGGGCCACAGGAACGACGCCTGCTGGTTCAGCGGGCTCTGGGTGTTAGGTTCCGCCAGCAAGCTCTGAATCGACAGTAGAACGGTGCGAACATCGTATAACGCTGTCCACTTATCTTTTAAAATGTCCAAACATATTAACCCGCACGTATCCACGTTCGGGTGGAAGCAGGGCGTCACGAACTTGACCACGGGCGGCGCGTACGGGTAAGAATTGGGAAATTCCAGCGATAGTTTGTACTTGTGTCCCGCGTAAACAGTCTCGAGTGGACCGTTAATTGTCCCGATCCATTTAAACAAGTTTTCGCTTTCAGGGAACGCTGATATGCCTTTGTCTGCGCTCCGCATCAGCTCCATCAGCTCCTTTTGCAGTCTGCAACAGAAAAACGACTCGTCCGTGACTGAAGCCCTGGGAGAAAGCGGCAAATCGAATGCTTTGTTTCCAACTTACCGTTTGCTAACTGCATGATTGTCCTTCAATTTTATCGTGTCCTCGTTCTGTTTCGCAGGATTTGACGAAGAAGCGTAGTGTGGATTGATATTTTGAGCCATAATAATAACACGAGCAGCGAATTCAGGTGTCTCCAATTGTCTGTTATAAAAGGCGACTTCCTGTTAATTTGAAAAAGCTCCAATCAAATTGCTCTTTTGACAGGAGTCTGTAATGGCGTCAATCAACGTAACAAAACTGTAGCGCCATCTATTATTTTATATACAATAAATGGTAAAGCATTTTTATTTCGTTAACCGTTATTGCTATTAACCATGGATATTAACGAGATATTAAAGGTGATTGTTTATTCTCGCTTGTTAGAAATATGTTATAATGAAACAAATGGTTAAAACTTATCTACTTGCTTGAAGAGGGTTTAGACGGTACTAAAAAAAGTATAAATACAAAAAAATATTAATTTTAGCCTTTCTTTTTGTCCAATTGCGTTGTGCTTTCACTTTTCTCGGTAACTTTAGTGTTCGTTGAAGCGTGAAATTAGAGAGTAGTGTTCTTGTTATTTAACAAAAAACGTATATTTAAGACCCTACTCTTTAGTATTACGTTTAGTAGTGATTGAGATTTCGTCGCAAAATTTAAATAATTGACAGAAATTCCGACAATGTTGAATGTAAGTACCTACCAAATTTAAGTTATTTTTAAGCGTTTTAAACCAATTGTTTAGTTTTTTGTAAAAGAAGAGTAAACTGACTTTTTATTTACTTAACGCTATTTATTATTGGATTAGTTGAAAAGCTGTCTTATTTAATCGATATAGGGGCCTTTCTTTGTACTTCGTCTATTGTTATGCCTTTTACTCTCGACGCCTAACAAATGTGCAAGAAAGTGACGGAATGATCCGAAGTTCAAAGTAGTCTGTGGGCCACGTAGGGCCCAAAGCCAAAGGGTATGTGTAGTGCCTCAGCACACAAACGTTATACAACAAACAAAATGCTGGCAATCCTGTAAGCCTGATGATGTTTTCATACATTCAATTCTATTCTATGGAAGGACTATGGACTTTGCCATGAGCCATAAAGCTATGAGCCCATGACTTGACGTGTCAATCTTGTCATTGTCACTCCATTATTTACCGTTCAATTCGTTCATTCTGACTGAATAGTTCTGAGTTGAGTTGTGGTGTCGGGTGTTTGGTTGGAACAAATTGCGTGTGATTTCGAAATTTCACAATTTCTCATTGAATCGCAACGTATTTGATCAAAAGTGTGCTGTGAATTTCACAGTAAATCGATAGTAAAGAGATGCCTTGCCAAATTTACTTTGAGGACAATGTCATAACTGATATGAAAAACATTCATGATATAGCGTCATTGAAGTGGAATGTTTCGCAAAAATATGGAATTGCAAGTGAAGATCTATTCGTGACAATCAACGGTAAGGCAGTTCCAAGTGATTACGACTGGAAAACCGATGATAATGTGCTTCGGGTGTTCACTAAACTTGTCGGAGGGAAAGGAGGCTTCGGATCTATGCTGCGAGCCATCGGTGCTCAAATTGAGAAAACAACTAATCGGGAAGCTTGCCGCGATCTATCTGGGCGTCGTTTGAGAGATATTAATGAAGAAAAGAGGCTTAGAAAGTGGTTGGAAGGTCAGGAAGACCGCGAAAGGGAGGCAGTCGAACGTAAGCAGAAAAAATTGGAACGGTTAATCGCCGAGCCTAAGATCGAAGTCAATTTGAACGCCAGTTACGAACGCGAACGTCAGGAGTTGCCAGAGCGCGTGAGTGCCGCTTTAGATGCTGGCTGGCAAGCTGCTGGCACTTCAAATGAGACTGGCTTAAAACGCAAAGTTGTAGAAGAAAAAACTAAAGCCAAAAAGAAAAAGTTATGGATTGACGCAGAACTATCAGACTGCTCTTCGCTAAGTGAAGACGAAGAAGAAGAGAGGAAGAGCCTTGCTCAAGCAGTGTCCACTGACAGTGGCAATGAGTCAGATAAAGCATCGGAAAGCAGTAAAGTGTAGTCAGAATACTCTGTGATGTTATTTTTCTATATGTTGTGATTAAGTTATCTTTAAATAATGTGTCTATTTTTAATATAGTTCATAGGAAAACTGCCTTGTTTCTGTCTTTCCATTCATCTAAGTCTAAGATAAATTAAGTACTAGGCTGACAGCAATTACGTAATGAAGAAAATTTATAAAAATTTAAATCGGGAGTAAAACCATTATTGGCATAACCATTAGGTAAAGAATAAAAGTTTTTATAGTCAACTCAAGTACCAAAAAACATTGCAATAATATAACTTAGAACTGGGTCCCAATTCATGCAAGATTGTTGCTTGTATTGATGATTATGTCTTCCTATTAACACTCATCAGGGACATAGGTCTCGCAGAAGGGTTTTCCAGTGTTCATGATCTTGCATGGTGACTTCTACATTTCCAGCCTATATCAGTTGATGAAGCCTCTTTCTACTTGTCTTTGGTGGCAAACAAATGGAAAACGGAGACCTGGCTGCTCTCATACTACCTGGAGCTGGTATTACAAGCACAAATTCTCTTTTCAACTATATGCATTGATAAGACTGGACTGGACTTCCACTATTAATATCTATTGGATTCAGTTTACTTATATGGATTAGCTGTTGATACCTATGGTTAAAAATCTAAACCATTTGACATGGTTTTCAATGGTATAACTTTGAAAGTGCCATGGATTGATTACCATGCGTTTTACTCACGGTTTTTCGTGACGAGGCACGGCAACGAAAATAGACTTTTTGCTGCTTTCAGTTTTAGCATGTGGTGAGAATATCCCTACCCTTATACCTTGATTGCATACGCCACTAGAAACTGCATTAAAAAAATAGTAAGGTAAACCGCAATGTGTGAAACCCATCCTAAGAAAACAAGATAAATACTAACTCTTGTTGAGAAAAACAAATACTCGCACTGTTATGATATCACACAAATATGTACCCCTATCAGGATTTAAACCCTTCGTAAGCACTATAGGTGAAAAACATAAGTTAAGCACCTGTTGTTTGTAGTAGTAACACATCTGTATAGCCCGTTTGACATTCTATATTTGAAATTTGGCATAAGTTCCATATTAATTTTGTACACAACCACATACAACAGGTCCTTTATTTAAGTTTTTCACCTATACGCCCCTACGCTACTTTGTGAGCGTTAGTCACTAGGCCAATGTGTCGTAAATTCATTAATATTGTATGAGAATTAAAAATAACTTGTAGCGCCATCTAGCGATCAGTAGAAAATTTATGTATTTACTTTGCAGAAAAGCCTTTGGATTCTAATTATGCTGACCGTGGTGGTCCTTACCGCAGCTAGGCCACAGGAATTTGAAGAAGACGATGATAGCGGCCACAGCGGGGATAGAAAAGGTAAAATATCAACAAATAAGTAATCAAAATTACGTCCATTTTTGATAACCCAAAATTGGGTATTTACAAATATTGCTTTATACCAGCAGATGACGTTGCCCGGGTCCAAATAAAGGTATATCGAGGACCTACGAAGCACGACGGCTATGCACCATGGGGTTTTTGGGTCAAGCAACCATCTGACGAATAGTTCTAAGAAAGCCGATAGATGTCGCTATGAACAACTCTTTTAATTATAGACGTAAATATAATAAAGTTTTTTTTAATTTAAGGCTTAAACTAAGCTGGTGATCGATATATACTTTTCATTTATTTATAGTACAAGTTATTGTTAATTCAAATTAATTTAGTTCCGAGCTTGTTAGTTTCTGCTAGGAAGTATAGATGGCGCTGTTAGTTGCATTAAATTTTATTCTGCTTTAGCCAAAGATTTAGATAAGATTTTTGTTATTTAATAAAAGTAAATAAGTCGTTTGTTATTATTTATTATTTATAACCTATAACCACCACAACCTTTGCACTGCGTGACAGTGAATGGCGAGACCGGTAGAGTTATATGTAAGTATAACTTTTTTACACTCTTATGTTATGAAATATTGTCTGAACTAAAACAACATTACTGACGCTTATAATGTATTAAATGCTGAAAATAACGCTTTACTATTTTTGAAAGACCTATCCAACGACACCCCACACTATAGGGTAGAACTAGTTTTTTTTGCATTTTATTGTACCACTTTGTTAGCGTGACTAATATTTGTATTCATGCTAAATTACAGCTTAAGAGTATTAAAGAGTCTCTGCGTTAGGCTGCGGACGGACGGACGGATGGACATGGCGAAACTACGAGTATAAGGGTTCCTAGTTTGACTACGGAACCCTAAAAACCAGGCAAGACATGTCGGACCATGCTCAGTGTAGTGTAGGGTTCTGAAGCCGTTAAGTACCTACTACAAACATAAAAAACAACAAGTAATAACAAATTTTCTTTTTAGTCATTTGGTGCCGTCTTAGAGCCCGTTGTTTGATCAGTAGTTAAAGTAACTAATTGTTAAAAATCGTAACTAATGGTTAAATCTCAAGGATATGTGTCAAATTTTCGATTCTTTTTTCGAATTTTAACAATCTGTTGAGTTAACTACTGACCAAACAATAGGCCCTTAGGGCGAGTTGTTTGATCAGTAGTTAAACTAACCAATTGTTAAAATTCGAAAAAAGAATCGAAAATTTGACACATTTCCTTGAGATTTTAACCATTAGATACGATTTTTAACAATTAGTTAGTTTAACTACTGATCAAACAACAGGCCCTTAGGGCCTGTTGTTTGATCAGTAGTTAAACTAAAAAGTAAATCTCAAGGAAATGTGTCATTTGATTCTCTTTTCGAATTTTAACCATTAGTTCAGTTAACTACTGATCAAACAACAGGCCCTTAGGTGATTATGTTATGATACTAGGTATGTAAGTATAAACACTTTAATCGCCTATATCTCAACAAGGCGATGGGCTTGCAACCAATACACATGTAAACATCGTAGCCTGGTTGTGCAAAATGTGGTTACAGGATTACCGACAAGTCTTTTTAGAGTTGTTGGTATTTCTGTAGCTCTGCCTACCCCACTCTGGGAATGAAGGCGTGATGCTATGTATGTATGTATGTACAGATTTAGGTTACTTTCTTTCCTGTGGACTGAATGTTAACGTTTTTAAGGCGTAATTTTCTGGATAAGCCCTTTCCCGCAAAAACGCCGTCAGGACTGCTTTAGACCTGTCTTATAAAAACAACTTATATGCACACAAGCTTTTAACTATTGACCACAGGAGAGACAACTTTTGTTTTTAAGAGTTTGTATGACTCATTTGTAGTAGCGCTTTAAAGCTTAATATTTCATAAACGGATCTCTTAATCGACTTTTTTTCCACAAACCTGCAATATTTTTAAAAGACCTATCCAACGACACCCCACACTTTGGGGTAGACGAGAAAAAATACATCCCCACGTTACGTTTAAGATAGGTTACCTACACTAAAAAAAAAATACGTGTAAAAGTGCTCCTGCGTCTTTCTTACTGAATAAACAACTTTAATCCTTTATCTTATCATTTACCAATAGAATAGATCTTCCTAGCTCAGCAATATTAATCCAAGATAGTGGCAAGTGAAAAACTTATGCAAACGTACGTGTTGACGTATGTAGTTGTACATGTACATCTGTATGGACTGTTTGACATTCTATATTTAAAATTGACGCAAGTTCCATATTACTTTTGCACAAAACTACACGCAAGAGGTAGTTTACTTAAGTTTTTATTTATGTACCCAATGGTCCAAATGTACCGTTTCACCATAAACTTCGAATGTGCTAAAACTGTCTGTCGATTTGTCATACCCATCTTTGAAAAAGGAACGAGTTTATTGTCTCTGAAATATCTCTGACTACGGCGATAGGACTGCAAATGCGTTGCCAACCCTAAGGACCAAGACAGAATGCGTCTATGCTATAGGAGTACAACTTAATTGAGAGCCGGGGCAGGATGTTTTACGGGGATGAGGTAATGAAGCTCACGAATATAGTCACTATAGCCCTCTCCCCATACCTCATCTGGGAACCATATTGACGGCAGATTAAAGGGTAAAATGGTCCGGGCGGACCTTGCATATGGTCCAGCTACCCGCGGGCAGGTAACTACAGTTATGCCTACGATGCTACCAGTCCTAGGTTCATTCGATTGTTGAGCAGTTTTAGATATTTTTTATGTATTTCTCTATCCTATCATCGTACTCATGGGGTTTCTAAACGGTCCATGTTTTCTTGCAATTTGTGGCCGGCAACTACTGCTATCTTACTCTTTGGTACTTAGTATGTTAAAGCAAGATGTGTAGTGACGGCCAAAAACATGAACCATTTAGAAGCCTCTTTATCTCATTCCATAGAATAAAACCTTATCTTGCTTCACATTCTATAGAAATAATTGGCAAAGCCTGGTCCCCGGAATTAAAAAGAAAATAAGCATTGTCTCGGGGGAGGGAAGATGGCCGATTGAAAGATGTCTGGCTTTTGATTTTGATTTATTCTGTTTACTGATTTACTCTATTCACTTGACATTGGCGAAATCACGGCGTGGACCGCCATTAATTAAAAAAGAAGAAGAAGAAGAAGCATTGTCTCTTGATCTTATCATATCAACAATCAGTGGATACTCAAGAATATAAATATTTATACAATTGTATCTACTTACGTGCATATTTAAGGGTTTGTTATCACTAACTCCTGACGCAACAAAGGGGTGTTACAAGTATAAAGTAACTATCTGTGTGTCTGATGAGCGATGTGGACGCAGTTTGTATTAAAAGTCACCTAGATCTATCGGGGTGGTTCTTTATCAAGTTTCATCAAAGTCCATTAAGCGAATCAAGAGATATTAGCCCCGGATTAAAAGGGAGGTTTTGTCTGTTAAATAAAATCGCCCACTTTCGGCAACTTTTTCCAGCAGCACAATCGTTACATCGTCGTGGGACTCATGGGCGACTTCCCTTGTATAGTTAGACGGATAACTTAAACGATCGTAATATCCTATATACATTTTAGATAATCCTGATCTATCTGGATATGGCGCGAAAAAGCCCGGAAGGTCCGTAGGTTTAAAATACAACTAAGTACCTACGTGGAGCTTCAAACATAATTATGTAGCGTGAACGCAATAATAGGTATTTGGCGGTGAGCGAGCGCTTAAAATATTATGCAGTTGAAGTGAAGTTTTAACGTCATGTGGAGAAGGAGGATTTTACGATTTTTTTGTACGTATTCTTCTTTATACGTAAGTACATTATACAAGCAACAATTGAAAAGAAAGACGAGCTTTTAAAACTCGCTGTATTTTTTGCTATTGCCTTCCTTTTATTTCTGACACTATGTTATTTAGCAAAAAATAATCCTTATGATGAAGCCTTTCGATCGGTATGATAAAGCTACAGGGTAATTATTTTTCTCGTGTAACGGGTTCGATTCCCGGTTCAACCATGTAATTATTGAAATATCTATGAATGCAGTTTAAATTGTTTTTTAAATTAAAATAATGTCTTCTTTCAGTAAAATGTTCCATCTACAATATTCAAGGTACTTTCCTTCCATGTGGCATAGCCGTGGGATGCCCTGTATATAACTCAATAACCATGTGTCTTTTAAAACCCTCCATTTTGCCGCGTTCATATTTTAAGTTCATTTATCGAAATCTTCCACGAGGGGACAAAGATTCGTACATACAAACACACATAAAGGTCAAAAACTTCATTTTTGGGACAAGCTTTTGCTGCCGACTATAATTTTTTTTCATGGTCATCTACTGCTTATCAAGCCCAAACTAAAGAGTTCAAACACGGTGGGTCTACTTTAAGTAAGTATAGCGGAGATCCTGCCACCACCTTCCGACTTCCTCATCAGACCAGCTCGACGATGCCATATGTATTGTCATCGAAGTTACTAGTTATACCAACTTTCAGCTACTATTACAACACTAAAAAAAAATTAGTATTGAAACGCGCCGTGACGCCTCGCCTTCGCATTCAGTTTGTTTACCGATTTAATTTTATCCTTTTGGTTTTTCCTACGACGCCGTAAGTGCAGAAGTTATTATAAATTCCATCGGGGACTGTTCGATTTTCTGGAGTACAAGTACCCTAAGTTGGTTTCCGGGCCATAACTTTTCCGGATGTCAAGCTATCTTTACACCCCATGCTATTATCCATTTAAGCTGTTACAACGTCCCTGTGAATCTTATTTTATCAAATGATTTTTGAAAAATTATCACCGGGCAGAAAGTGTACTTCTGTAATAATAATACTAAATTTATTATTTTCAGCTGGCCGGAGAGCTCTCGCATACATCTTTATAGCCCTGGCGATGTTCCCGGTTTGGACCTTGAGCCAGTTGGTCGCCAGGTCGATTCTGCCACCGCCACCTCCCGACCAGAACCTTCACCTGTACCGATCTAATAGAAGTTTAGCGTCTCACCTAGATAACATGCAAGTATATTTTTTTATCGAAACTTGCAAAATATCACAGTTCTTTAGTTAAGTTAGCCGGTTTATGTGAAATTAGCCACTAGATAGATTGGATTACCCACTAAAACTCCTTAGCGGTCTGCCTAAACGCTTTTCAGCCATCTTTAAGACCACTGGATTCACACACGTAAGTGCTAGCACAACATCCTGTGTCAATCCAAAGTAAGTAATGAATTGTTACCGTATGGTAAGTACCATACCATTCAATTTACTGATTTAATAAATGTGTAGACCAGTGAGCAAGCCATGGTCACACCTGTTTACAATACCACAGTGGTAAGAGAGACGATGCCAACAACTACAAACCAATCAGCCGATTATTTTTTTAAATTGAAAAACAAATAAATAATACAACAAATAAGGTACAATTATATTTAACAGGTTCCTGTCAACAAAAGTATTTTTTTATCGTCGTATGTCCAATGCTTACTTTTGTTTGTAAAGTTTATATCCAAATTTGATCACATTTGATCCATAAATTATTTGTGAATCGTGGGAAAACTGGTGATTAAATTTGTCATCCTGCCCAATTCACAATTTGGATTTAGACAAAGATGGTTTACAGAGGAAGCTGTACTTGCACTTAGTTTACTAGTTGCTTGCTAAAGGTGAGAGATAATTGGCAATATTCTTGAAGCATAAGAAGGCGTTTGACACCGTCACTCTTCCCATTTTGGCAAAGAAATTGGAACAAAACGGGGTTAGAGGTAAACCACTGCATTTGTTAAGTATTTACCTACATGGTTGAGGTTACCGAGTAAAGGTTGTTGCTTATGTAAGAAAGGGCTCTGATATCTCTTTCGCCGTCGCTCAAGGAAGCGTGCTGGGACCATGTCTGTTCATAATTTATATCAACGACTTGACCAATATGAGCGTAAATGATGGCTGTAGATTCACATTTGCAGATGGCATTGTTATTGTGTTAAATGTTAAATCAAGGAACATCGTTTTTGAATTTTAATATGTGATTAATTAAAGTCAGTGCCTGGCTTAATTCTAACTTTCTTACATGAAACCTGTATTAAAAAATAGTAACCTTTTAATAAAAGCAGAACAGTGTTCGTTCCACGTAGCTGCCTTGCTATTTGAAGTTACAGGCAAGGGCGACCATCTTACTTCTTCGAAAACATCAAGTTTTCTAATTCAAGAGTGCGGGGTGTGCCACGCTTGCTATGCCCTCGACACAAAAGAACTGCTTTTCGTACGTTCTTTGCCAGTCATTTTGCCGGTTGGTCATAAGACAAGATAGTACTTAGTAGCAATACGGACGAATCCCGCATATGGTTCTACCACCGCTGGTCTTACTACCAGGTTCGTAAACGAGTGAACCTACGTACCTACGAACTATTATCTGTACTTAAAAGTGACCGTTATTGATGTATCCTACCCAGCCGTGCCCCGGAAGGTCGAAATGAAGCCCGATTCAACCCATACATCCCATGGACTCTTTCCAGAAACCTTATCCTAATTGTTTTTTTTTAATTTTAAACTCATCTTCCAGTAACCTCCTAATAGAGCCGAGCTCAGCTTGCGAACTAGTGCAAGTTCCTATCCTTATCATGGTGACCAGTCCCCCATCCCACGTACTCCAGCGGGACGTCATCAGGAAAACCTGGGGGAAGCTCCAGAACACCTACTTCTTTCTGGGATTGAGTGCTGATAATGACCAGTTGGTAAAAACATTAAATTTTACGAATATTTCAAGTAGGTATATAATATTGTTCATGAAATAAATTGAATAGCCGAATTTTGTTCACTGGAAATATTTAGATTAGCTGTGGTGAGAAGGTGTAGAACTGAAAGTAACCTTTATTGCGTTCCTTAGGAAGTAATCGTAAGGTCAATATCAGTCGTCGATTGTTAGTTTGTGCTACGACATAAACCTTTAAACTCTTCAGGGTGACACCTACGCGGAAGCCAAGCAGCACAGCGACGTGGTGGTCCACGAGTTCCTGGACCACTACCAGAACCTAACCCTAAAGGTGGCCCTGATGCTGCAGTGGGCCCGCGACCGGTGCCCTCACGCGGAGTTTATATTTAAGACTGACGATGATGTCATGGTGAACCCTTGGATGCTGAAGAATGTTCTCGAGGAGACCAATGACACCGCTATGCTTGGTATGTACTAAAATATATGTATCTTGGTCACAGTCTTCGTACTGTTGCTGCCCAATGTTTTCTATGACATGGAGAAGGCAAACGAGCACACAGGCTACCGGAATGATAAGAGTATAACTGAATTTGAGTATTTCAGGGTACAAAAAGGAGAATATGGTACCTCACAGAGACGAATACACCAAGTGGTTCCTGCCGCGGTGGTTGTACCCGGAGGACGTTATTCCAGAGTATTTGTCAGGCACGGGATATATTATAAAGGGTAAATATACTTGAGATGTCAGAAAACCTTGAGTACCCCTCTGTACACAACCCGTCTTTACCACCATCTAACCCTCTATAATAACCTGCGACAGTGTGTGCGTGCGTGCGCGCGTGTGTGCGTGTGTGTGCGCGTGTGTGCGTGTGTGTCTGTGTGAGATAGCTGGAAAAATTACTAACGTAAGTCATAACTAATGGGTGTGCATGGATTGTTCCAATAATATAACATTCAAAAATTTTACAAATTGTTCAGAGGAATACTTAATTGTAATACCAATATTAACGTAACTTGGCATTCCGTCATAGTCCTCAGGGTTGGTGATATCTTAAGTTAACAAACGTTGACGGGGCTCAGAGCCCCTTCATCATAGATCCTTGACAGACTCGTACTTACATACATACATACATAACATTACACCTTCATTCCCAGAGTGGGGTAGGCAGACCTACAGAAATACCAACCTAAAAGACTTGTTTATAATTCTGTAACCACATTTTGCACATTCAGGTCAAGATGTTTACCAGTGTACTTAATTAGTTGCTTAACAGGTTGCAAGCCCATCTCCTAACAATACCGTTAGCCGTTATTCTCTAGTCGCCTCTTACGACATCCACGGGAAGACAATGGAGTGGCACTATTCTAACCCGGCAACCACACGGCCACTCGTACTTAATATCAATTAAAACTTGCAATTTGACGCCTTTGGTAGTTAACATGGCGTTCTAAAGGTGAGGGTGTATTTGCAAATACCATTAACGTAGATAATTAAATAATGTTTCAGGGAAATACCTTGGAGACATCCTTAAAGCAGCACTCCAAGTACCTATCATTAATCTGGAAGACGTCCACTTCACCTATCTCGTAGCCAAAAAGACCCTCGGTCTGACCCTCACTCATGACAGGAGACTGAGCCCATACAAACCCTGGGTCCCTGTCGCCTGTGCGTATTTTAGTTTGGCTTCCATACACAGCGTGACTACAGACGACGTTCTTCGAATGTGGCCATATTTTATAGAATTAGGAAAGTTAAGTCGAACTAAAACTGTGTGTCAGAAGCTCAAATTTTTATCTAGCGACGTGTTTTTGTATTAGGGAAAGGGTAGGTATTTCTAAACGGATGACATATTTACAGTAATGTACAATGGGTGTCTTGCTTTATTGTTACTTTTATCAAGATACCTTATTTTTGTGTACATACATACATACATAAATCACGCCTGTTTCCCAGAGGGGTAGGCAGAGACCACTTCTTTCTTCTTTCTTTCTTTCTTTCTTTCTTCTTTCTTCTTCTTTTTGTGTACGTAAACAGAAAATGTAAGCAACACGTTTTTGGAGTTAGAACATAACAAATAAGTAGTCCATAGACAACATCTTCGAAACGAAGACTGAGTCGGTGGAAGTATGCTCAGCCCGGCCTGCTCTCCACCGGCTCCACCGCGCACTCCGGCGAAAAGGGCAACATCACGAAATGACCAGATGGCTTTTACTATAGATGTATAAAAATCTATAACAAATTGCCGGATATAGTAAAAACAAAAAATAAATTAAATGCTTTTTCTAATAAATTAAAAATAATACTTATTGACAAATGTTTATAATTGGAATGAATTTATAGCAGATGAGACCCTAGAATACTAACATGACTAGACCCCGGATTCTTGTCGCAATGACGTCACAATAGGGTAGTTTGGGGAGTAAATGGAACGGTGTTAATTAATAAAAAATTAATACGCTTTTTAACCTAATAAATTTAAATAACTAAGCATTGACGTTAAAAAATATCTATTCAATTGATCAAAATTATCTTTTGGTGTATAACTTCAAACCATACATTTGTACGTTAAACTGGTCTGTCAAAAGACAGACAAAAAGTGGGCGACCCAAAAAACGCCACTTTAATGTAGGTACGTACAAATGTATGGTTTGCAGTAATCGAAAGATAACGTTGATCAATTTAATAGGTAATTTTTATCGTTAACGCCTACTTAGTTATTACAATTAATTCGGTTAAATCCGATAGTTTTGGTATTAAATAACACCGTTCCATCCAGTAAATGGAACAGTGGAACATAATTAAACATATTAGAATTACCTTTATCAATTAATCAGTTTTAATCTATACAACGTAATTAAGTTTTGACCTAAGATATAAAATATCGTGAATGCCTGATTATAAATATTTAATTCCGTAGAACACCAATAGAGTAGAGTAAATGGAACGGTGTTAATTAATAAGGTAACCTAGTCTTACCTTATTAATTAACACCGTTCCATTTACTCTCCAAACTACCATATTGTGACGTCATTGCGACAAAAATCCGGGGTCTAAACATGACATGTATTATTTTAAACATGTTTTTTTTATGTGATAATATGTACCTAATATAAGTTATGTGCAATAAATTAACGTTATTATTATTATATTATTATTAAAAACATTTTTTTTATGTTAAGGAGAAGGCACACGAGCACTCAGGCCACCTGATGGTAAGTGAAATCTGAGACCCATAGACATTTGAATGACACCAGACATCATTGTTGACACCAGAGTAAAATTTAAATGACTTATTATTATTGTGCTGTGATATTTATTGTTTTTATGTTATATCTCTTTTTATCAAAGTTGCATGCCCCCAATGATGTAATAGATAATTTTGGCAGTGCATGCACTAACTCGCCTAATGATATATGATCTATTGTAATTTGTAATACCTAATTTTAAAATTATACTTAAATGTTTGCAATACCCTGACAGGGTCCCATGTACCTATCATCTTGTGTATCATGTGTGCAAATAAATAAATAAATAAATAAATATAGATACTTATAAGGACAATATAAGTCCCTAGGGAGTAAAGTGTCACTTTAATTCCATCACTTTAGTCCGCCTATGCATGGCTATTATGACTCATTTTAGAGCGTGAGAACTGAAATAAATAATAGTTATCTTTCTACCATTAATATGATGAATAAATTAGACATGTTTTATAAGCTTTCATTTTATTTGTCACCCTTTAAAGGTCAGCCCGCAGACGACCGGTCAAGTTGACCTCATTACAACGACATTATGTATTTACCTTACTGTCAGTAGTCGTTTACCCAACAGTGGTATATTTACCCAAGGGGTTAACCATTGATATTAATAGACGGCGCCGTTTTTATTTGTTTGTGAGTTTGTAGGTTTCGTTCTTAAGTAGGTTGGTAAAAACGGGCCAAGAGCGAGTCGGACTCGCACATGAAGCCGCCATCCCTTTATAACACTTCAAAAAAGGAGGTTATCAATTCGTCTGTATGTTTATTTTCTTTTTTGTGTGTTTGTTACGCGATTACTCCGTCAAATGTGGATCAATTATGTTTTTTTTTGTTAATAGAATTTACTCCCGAGGATGTCCCATTGCCACTAAGTTGGTATCAGATCAGGGGATCCGTGAGGAATTGAGATAACTCCTCGAATATTATATGAATGACATGTGGACGTCTTAACAGGGCCTCTAGTCAGGTGCGTTAAAACGATATCGTGTTTTGACACGTTTAAGAATCGTTTATGTCACAGTCGCCATTATTGTAAATGACATAAGAGTTATCAAAACGTTGACATACGGAAACAGGTCAAAAACGATATCGATATTAGGTACCTTGTAGAATTCTAGCCCTGTATTATTATTTATTATGATCACTAAAAGGTATGAAATAAAATAAATGTTTCAAAAACTAAAAGCCATCTTCAAAAAGCAAGAAATAACTTCTTTTTAAATGATAGGGTCAATCCAACTGAAGCCGGCGCCTTACTATATTTTTAACCAAAAGCCGAATTCAGTTGGGCTGACCTATTACCGATCATTTTAAAAGAAGTTTTTATTCTTGTGTGGGCGTGGGTTGCATCACATGTGGATGTTCATCCGGAATAATTTACCGTTCAAATGATGTAAGAATTTTTTGAATAGGTTCCATAGATCTGAAGCTTACCTGTCAGATACAAACTCACAAAATTCGCACTCTCGCTTTATAATGTAAGTATTGCACAATGTCACATACTAAGTTATACCCAGGGGGCGAGTTGTTGACATAGTTAGTGTAAACTAGAACCCGGTACGGTGCCGTGACGAGGTGTCGCATATCAAAACATTCATCGTAGAATGCTTGCCGCTTGAAATAAAATTTAGAATTTAAAATTTGCGAATCTATCTAAGTATATTGTTTTATGTACAGTAATGCTAGGTTAAGTATTAGGTATCATTGTCAAAAGCACTATTTAAAAAGGTTCCGAAGCCGTTAAGTACTACCAACACAAAAAACAAGTCTTACATATTTTTAATTGACTTCATTAAGTTGATATAAACACTTTAATGGCCTGTGGCTAATGGCTAGTCGTGATAGTTTTCCTTTTACATTCGTTATATGCGCTTTCAATTTAGGTATTTTTCTGATTTTAGTATTTTTAGTTTGGGACACACACTTGACTTTAACAAAAAATTACATTTTAAATCTTCATATTTTACAAACGGATCCTTTAATTGATAAATGGTTCGGACAAACCCGACATATTTTTAAGAGACAGCTATCTAACGGCTCCCTACAACATGGAGTAGACGAGCAAAAAAAAAAACCCAACCCGTCGTACAGTCAGCAGCAGAAGTAGCTACGCAACCGTAGAGCTAATGATCTGCACTCAACTTTATTGTCAATATTATACGTCGTGTCTAGATCATTTTAAGCATGTTATTCTGATTAGCTACTTTTGATGGTGACTTAACTAAGGTTTTCTTTCAAGATTTTATTTTCCCACTTTGTCGGCGTGACTAGTACGTATATTCATGCCAAATCGTCACTGCTTTGAAAAAACCTCGTATCTCGTATTTTGTGAAATACGATTTTAAGCTCAAATGAGAAGATAAATAAGTTTAATTTACATCACGAAATATGAGTTACGAGGTTTTTTTCAAAGTAGTGACGAAATTATCTTAGGGAGCGACCACACCGGAGCTTAACGGTGCGTAAATCCGTCAAAATTGACGCCATAAATACTAAGAGTCCGAACTAAGTAGCGGACGGACGGACGGACGGACAGACGGATGGGCATGGCGAAACTATAAGTTTCACTAAGAAACCCTAAAAACTATGTCTGCTTCATCGGACTATACATCGATCAATGTAGGATCAATAGAGGATTCGTTATTAAAGTTGCGTCGGCGCTGCGGTGGCGCTGGTGTGACGTTGGTGAGACGCTGACGCTCGATATGACGCCGGTCAACCTAAAATTACGTTGCACTAAATGGCACTGTCTCAAATAGTTTCAAACAAGTCAATTCGGCATTTTGCATTTAACCTTTTCGACGCCTTACGTCACATACAAATGCGTCACGCACACGCCAAACATGTATTAAAAATATGCAAAATTAAACCTAATCCATACGAAATAACGTCTCTCTTAACTGGACATATGTGACAACTACAAGTGTCGGTGGCGTTGTAAGCACGACAGCTCACGACTACTTTAGGCGTCGTTTGACATGTATAATAATTAATAATTGAAACCTCGCGGATTCGGAGTCTGCGCGAGACTGCGCACGCTACTGTGACGTCACGAAATCGCAGTTATATTTTTTACACCAAAGATTAGGCTAGATTAATTGTTCTAGAGGCAAATCCAAACGAAGTTAGAATCAGTCTATGTATGGTTGTGGCCCTTTATTGCAACAAGCGTCGGGCGGTACACGGATCCATTTTGTTTTGTACCTTCTAATCTATGACCATTGGTATATCTTATCTTCTAACTTAACTAAACCTAAAATTCCAAGATGGCGGCCATGTTGGCCGAAATATCAATAAGAAAACCAATATTGATCTTTACAAATAGCACGAATAGGGCTGTCATTACCTATTGACACACAGATAACAGTGATAAGGCAATGGTTTTGTTCGTAAAAGGTTTTTTACCGTCACGCATTGTTCTTGATGTTGTGGGTAATTAAAGTGAACTATTCTTTAATCCCGGGGACTAAATTGACATTTCGTCGAGAATTAAACGGCATACAGTGAGAAGTAACACCAAACTTTAACAAATATCAAACTGAACTGGATGTGATGCAACTGGATGGGATGAGCTATGCTTAGAACATCTCATTGCAACCTTCCACATCCATCATCAGATCAGCCCTTAAGATGCGCTTACACGGACAATTTTTTGAGCGACAATTACCGGTCAATTATGGTCTCATTCTATTACAAAAGTAAGACAGCTTTAAATAGGCGTAATTTGCCATCCAGTGTAAGTGCTCCTTTAGTCACCATAATACTTACTTAAACTTAAACTTACTTTACTTACTTACTTACTTTTACTTTATCTTAAACGTAAATTTACTTTCGATACTCCCCGTCCAGGGTGTGAACTGCGTTCCTCCCGCTTTCTTAAACTCGCTATTCCATTTCACCGTACTGGTTTCATGTCAAATTCCTTCGCCCTTCAGGCAATTCGTCTCTGGAATGCGCTCCCACTCCATATTAGACGAGCCCCTAACAAGCTTTCTTTCAAGGGAATGCTCCGGAAGCATTTCCTTGAACAAGACAATTAGCCTTATCTCATCACTTTCATTCTCTGCTTTTGTTTGTATAGGTATATTGATTCTTTATATTTATGTATTATATAAGTAATATATTAGTATGAGTATTATATGTACAAGTATATGACTTATATATGTTTTGTATTATTTAAGTAGGTATAAGCAATGGATAGGATAATTATGTTAAGTTTCTAGTTTTATCTGTCTTCTTTTTCTGTGCACCCACTGAATTATATAAATTTCTGATTGGTTATTTGGTCGACTGGTAGAGAATGCCATTAGGCATTAGGTCCGCCATTTGTACTTGTTTTTGTGCAATAAAGATTAAATAAATAAATAATAAATAATAAATACTGCATTGACATCAAGTTAAGTGGTACCATAAGACGCTTACAGTCTGTGCCAATTGAACTTGCATAAGATATAAACAAAACCGAACGAACCAATTCACCAAGATTACTCGATAATCACGTACTTTTAAAGATCAAGTAAGGTTTTTGCAATGATTTATACACCAATCATTATTTTCATATGAAGTTTAAGATGAAATAGGTAGGTAACTATTAATTATTCGTTATTTTTAATAAAAACACGCTTGGTGAATATTTGAGGTTATGTGTTAAACAGTACTAAGTAATTTGTTTACATCTTTTGCAAGTTCAATTGACACAGACTTCATGTCTATGTTAATCAGTGGAATAATTCGGGTAGGTGTTTATGTTATAATTAATAATAATAAATACCAGGGGACAGTCTAAGACAACATTTTAATCACAAAACGTCCCAAATTTACCTCTATTTTTGTACCTAGTATTCGGTATTAGACAACGATAGTCATACTTACCTACTTACAAACGTACGTACTAGTGCTTTAGTGACGTACACACACCCTCAAATTCGAAGTTAAAACACCTAAAATAAAAGGGCATGTTTTCACAAAAAATGATACAATTTCTCCGAAACCAATCGTACCTACATACATACTTATTTTAGGGTTTGTTATCTTGCCGTAGATAAAAAGATAACTTACAACCGTTCCCAATATTCAATCTATGAATCTACCTTAGTTCTTCCGGGACATCGCACGGAGAGGCCGCGTTGTCCGTATGTTTGAAAATACAACTTGTAAGAAAGTTTAGCTTACATACAACTCATACAAAATAACATACATATGTAGTGTGAACGCAAAAATATTTGGCAGAGAGCGCGCGCTAAAAATATTGTTTGTGCAAAGGAAATTGGGTGAAAATGAATCATTTGAGTGCATCATGCAGTTGAAGTGAAGTTTTTACGCGAATCATGTGGAGAAGGAGGATCTTACGAATATGCAGTACGTATTTTTATATTAAATACTATTTGATAGAGATATGTATTGATATATATTATAGTTTTACAAAACAATTCATCAGAATTACAACAACACAAATAATTATGACTAAGAATTCAAATCACAAAAGCACGGTATTCTCTGCAAGGAATGCATGGAATTATTTAAAAAAAAAAAAACAAAAAAGGCTTGTTTGTTATATAAGGGTCATACACACTCTTAAAAACAAAAGTTGTCTCCTGTCGTCAATAGTTAAATAGCTTGAAAATTAGGCCTTAAAAACGTTAACATTCGGTGTGTCCACAGGAAAGACGGTAACCTAAATCAGTGAGTGACCCATAAGTACATTATTATTATAAGTTACTATAAACCACTAACTTCTGCCTGCAATTTCGTCTGAGTAGAAGTACTTTGACCATCCCGCGGGAACAGTCGGAATAAGCTCAATTCCAAATTTCATCCAAATCCGCCTAGTCGTTTCGGCGTGTAGAAGTAACACACATACTAACTTTCGCACTTATAATAGTTATAATACTAGTGTGCATGTAATGTAAAAGTTTCGACAGAATTAGTATAGACAATAATCAAATCAAACGTTTAATTTAATTAAGAATGTACGAATACATATACATACATAACAACACGTCTTCATTCCCAGAGTGGGGTATGCAGAACTACAGAAATACTAAAAACTTAAAAATACTTCTTGTTAATTTTGTACAAATTGGCTAAGATGTTTACCAGTGTACGAATACGATGTAGTAAATGCATAAAAATTGGGATAATATCTAAAGATATAATATCTAATATACCTATAATATCCCAAGGAGTATTATTTGTATTGATGTAGGTTTTTGACTTTGTATATATTGTTTTTTTCTATTATTATTTGACGTAGTTACTTTAATTGTTATTTAAGTTGTGTGTTGTGATTTTTTACGATCCTTACGGAAAAACTACTAAATTAATTGTTTTATTATTATTTCGTACTGACTGATTTTTTTATCGTCTTCCCCACAGAATGGGGTGTCGTTGGATAGGACTTTCAAAAATATTGCGGGATTGTGAAAACATTTTTTGATTAAAGCATCCGTTTATGAATTAATACTTCAGCTAATTTTTGTTAGAGTCAAGTCCCCCCCCTCCCTACAGCCGAAACTATAAATACAAAAAAATCAGAAAAATATCTTCAATGAGAGCGCATATAGTAAATTTAAAAGACAAACTATCACGATCAAGTGCAAATCATTGGTTTATGAGAAACAACCGATTAAAGTGTAAACCTACCTACCTACTAAAATCATCTAAGATTTTCTATTTAAAGTCTACTATTACTATCTATTTAAATTACTTTTTAGTTGTTGTTTTGTACTGAACGGCTTCGGAACCCTACACTGAGCGTGTTCCGACATGCTCTTGCCCGGTTTTTTTTTATACATTGTTAAAAACAGGTGTATTCCAATTGCCTGGCGCTGCTCTGCTTCCCATACTAGCACGATGCTCGCAGCGAAATTGTTAGAATTGATTGTAACATGCAAGATTTAGAGATATCGTCACTACTTTGAAAAAACCTCGTATCTCTAATTTCGTGAAGTACGATTTTAAACTTGAACATGACAAGACGTAGGTTTCAATTCGTACATAAAGAAATATGAGATACGAGGTTTTTTCAAAGTAGTGACGATATAACGTATTTTGAAATCTAATATCCAAGTTCAGATGTCAATATATATATATATTTCCTTTTTTTATTTCAAGGAATACGCACACCAGCACTCAGGCCACCTGATGGTAAGTGGAATCTGAGACCCATACACGTACATATGAAATCTTAAGACTATAATCTCAAGTAGCAATCCTAAGACCTCAAATGAATTGCCAACCCTGAGGACTAAGATGGAATGCCTCTATGCTAGTAATTTCCCCCGTTGTCTTATCCCCACACCGGAACACAACAATGCGAACACTGCTGCTTGGCAGTAGGTTAATAAATAAGATGGTGGTAGCAATCCGGATGGACCCTACAAAGGGTCCTACCACCACTAAAATATATAATATATGTATGTTGGTATTATAATGTTATTTCTGATTACTTTGAATGTCGTACGGAACACTTTTCCGTGAGCGCCCGATATTATGCACTTAAGGTTTCGTAACCAACCGTTTTGCTATGTCTGCCTGTTTGTCTTTCCTCCCGTCTATCAGAATAGGTTTCTTTCTCCACCACCACATACACCATTTTTAAAAAACAGACAGTCTATCGTTCATACGATCATATTAAGTGCTATTAAATATTCATTTGAATATAGCTCAAATGACATTGCCTCTACAATTCTAGTAAGTGTATTTAAAAAATATCGACCAGTAGGATATATTAAGAAATACCAAATTACATCTGACTATTATATGTGTAGTTTGTTTGATCATTTGGTCAGTTGACCAAATGATCAAACAACCAGTTGGTAGAGAATGCCATTAGGCATTAAGTCCACCATCTGTGTTTTTTTATGCAATAAATAAATAAATATAAAACTTAAAACTAATACCGAGGTGACAAATCAGCGTGTTCCTGGTTTGCCACAGTTGACTTTTTTACCCTATTTCACCATTATGACAATGACAGGTGACAGGTGAAGTTTCACTGTACATGGCGCAGCTTACATGAATCGCAGTGATGTGAAAACTTGATCAAATTGCAATGTATGCTGAATTGTCACCTGTCAGTCTCCATATGTTTCGCGGGAGGTTTTTACAGAACACTCATAAACCGAAGCGAAGCGAGGGCGGGATGACAGTATTAAATAAATGAATATCAAAGAACAATCTCTCACAAATTCATCCAGTCCCAAACTAAACTGTTGGCTGTAGGTATTATGGGTACTAGACAACGATACAAATAATTATGAAAATAAATAAATAAATAAATACTTAAATACATAGAAAACATCCAAGACACAGTAACAAAAGTCCGCCTTCGTTAAGAATATTTTTTTCTCAGGTGTATGCAGAGGTTTGATGTTCTAAAGTAATGTTTGGTGAAAATGGTGAGGTATTCAAAAATATTCACTTTTCCGGAGCGTGTAGCTCAAAAACGCGGTTTTTTAGCACATTGGGACTCCATTCATATGGAGTCCAGAATTAATGTTTATAATATTTTTTAATTACCTTTTTTAGTTTTATGTTACTAACTTATTTTATAAGACTTTTATAACTAACAATATATTGACATCTGCCTGAATTAAAAATTTTGAATTTGAAAATTTGAATTTGAAAAACAGTTATGAATTTGTAAAAGTTTATTGAACAGAAGTTGTTGTTAATCTTATAAAGTTTCATCTGATCGTTGATTTATTTTCTGTACAACGCACCATTCTCGAGATATAAGTAAAAAACACCTAAAAATGGCACCTGTTTTGCTTCCCCCCCCGCTCACCTCCTAGAAATGGGGTCTTTTATTGTTCACTACCTAAGAATCCTGAATAAATCTCTGAAGGAATTGCTTGGGTTCCTGCTCACGCCCTCTAACACTTCCTTCATTGACTGGACTACTAGTTAGCGAACGCATCTTGGCTAGTGCCTCAGGACCGCTAGTTTCGTAGGCAGGGTCACTACCAACTAGGCTTATCGTGTCGTCTAGGATCCATGTATCTGCAACATTCATAATAGTACGCATGTGTAATGTTTAGTATAAAAACAAATGATTTGACATAACACTAATTACATAATTTTAATTTGTAATCACCTGATCATTATTGCAAATGTTTTTTCAATTTTTAATAATTATACTTAATGTATAGTATATCAAATGGCATTATCCCATATTAATGTTATACAAAAGGTTGTTATGCTAAATAAGTGTTATAATATGTGATTGTTATGCTACAAAAAATATACATTTTGTTGTTGTACTGGAGATTGTTATCCATTTCGCAGTTAGTTAAATGAAATTATACAAAAAGTTTTTACACTGATTGAAGCGCCCCCTAATAGTACCGCTTGATGTATTTCCATCACAGAATTCTTATGAAATAAATAACTGCTTGATGTGATCAGTTTGCTAACGTTTCTTTTTTCTATCGACTCGAAATGTAGGGGTTGATATAAGCCGTTGACGCAATCTGTCAAACCTTACGTCTATACGTAATGTTTGTCGATTTTGAAAATCGGAAATGTAGAGTTATGTGGAGTGCATGCGAGTGTTTACAATTTATCAATTCGATGCCTTAGAATATATTATAGTATGATAGTTTCATACAGCCGGCGCGTCTAGCTTCAAGCAACAAATCGTCCCTTTACTTTCTCAACCTCTTATCTGATCGAATACTTTGATAGAAAAGTAGTCTTTAAATCTCTTAAAACATAAGTGCTTTTCCTACAAATCAATTAGATACGATACGAGGTTAAGATGGTAAAGGGACGAAATGTAAGCATGTAGGCGTAATTTTCGCGTACGACACACAGACAAGTTCACAAATTTAATAATGTCATACTGAATTGGTCAAATTTCGTCTGAAATGTGGCATCACAATTAGTTCTTCGACTAGGTTTCTATGTGTTATTAGTCTGAGTTCGATGCACTATTCGCCAAATTGGTTATTTATTTACGTTTTGTCGGTTGTTACATTGACAAAGTGATTATGTTGCGGAGCATTGTTTATTCCATGTGTTCAATACATAATATTATTAAACAAAGTTAAGTATTTGCTGATGTATTTATTTAGTGGTGTTTTATATATATATATATATTTTAACCCTTAATTTATATCCATTCTATTCCTACCCTAGCAACACCCCCTCTTCTCTGGATGCTTCGATGCCTTCGATCCAAGCCTCATGTATCTATAACAAAAATAAGGTTATTACTCGTAAAAAATAAACCAGTAAAATTTCTGCCCTGTATTATTGTTTATTTTGTTTTTCTGTGTTAGGGCAGAGATTTTTGTGATGAGCACGAGTATTTGTTCCTGAGGCTTGGATGTTGTATTTAAGTATATATTCATCTACATGAGAAAGTGTTTGTCTAGTATCCATAGTCTAGAGCTTAGTTTGAGCTAGGTCAATTTGTCTGGCACTGTTGCGTGATATTTATTTATTTTTCAAAGCAAGTCAGGGATGCTTAAATTTGCACCATCAACTCGATGCTGTTTTGCAAAAAATTATAATGATTAAAAACTCGTACCAACCAGCTTTGTTATTAAAGGGTAACCGTCGAGGGAAGAGAGTCTCAAACATTTAAAAAAATAAAAACCTAGAACTTTTATAGATATGCTTTAGTTTACAGATTTGAAAATCAATGTTAACATATTAACGACCTTTTAGATAAATGTAGGGACCTCGTAAGGACTTTAGCTGATTAAAACACGTAATGGAATATCTTACTATATGTAAGTAAGTATCAATAGTATTATGCAAATAGCCACAGTGGCCACTACGTTTGGTGTGAAAACACTTTCATCAACTCCTCCCTGGAGGCTGAAGAAGCACGACTTTGTATCGGCGGTGTACTCGTACTTAGTGTGTTTACGTCATTCGTTATCTAAACATATATATAAATGTTTTCAATTAATTTGAGTGGCGGTGAGGTGGCAAAACACAAATAAAACTTACAAA
The DNA here is from genome assembly GCA_949316455.1 of Acleris holmiana. NCBI lineage: Eukaryota > Metazoa > Arthropoda > Insecta > Lepidoptera > Tortricidae > Acleris > Acleris holmiana. Next base: position 8,271,033 of record OX438782.1, on the reverse strand, counting down.
CAAACTACACACAAACAGCATCCGCAATTAATACTCGTATATTAACAAATAATATAGAAATACAAGGAATTCTATTTGATATCGGTCGCTGTACTTCGGATTTTGGTACTTATATTATCACTACTTTTAAAAAACCTCGTATCTCATATTTCATGATGTACGATTTTAAACTTATTTTTCTTCACGTTTAAGTTTAAATTGTCCATCCCGAAATATGAGATACGAGGTTTTTTTCAAAGTAGTGACGATATATAACTTTTAACCCTTTGGTTTTGCCCGCAACTCCGTCCGTGCAGAAGTTCTATTGCTATTGCCCTGGGAGACTGATCGATTTTCCGGGGTAAGAAATACCCTAGGTCCATCTCCGGGACATAATTTGTTTGTTTGTTTGTTTTGTCTCATTGTAGTTGAGAAATAGTACTAGGTATGTCTGCCTCAGCAGAAAGTGCAATTTGTGGACTCGTACAATTAAAGGCCTCAACTTCATGTTTCGGCCCTCTGTATGACTCGTCCATAAATCGTTACTACCCTCGGCAACAATGTAGGTACTATTGTATGATACTGTCCGGGGCCTTGAACAAGTGTCGGAGGAAGTCCATCAAGACGCTGGAGTGGCTATGACTAATAATAATACATACATTTTTACAAGCAAGTCTGAGTCAATTGTATATATTGTTTTGATTATAATTCTAACTTTATTTGTTTCAGCTGGCCGTAAAGCCCTCTCCTACCTTTTGATAACTCTGGTGGCGCTGTTCCCGGTGTGGAACTTGAGCCAGTTGGTCGCCAGGTCGCTGCTGCCACCACAACCTCCCGACCAGAACCTTAACTTTTACCGAAGTAACAGAAGTCTGGCGGCTTGTCTAGACAACATGTAAGTCGTTTTTTAACCTCTTGAGGCCCACCATACTACAATCCGGTAGATTTTTGTGAGTAGGAATTTGAATCCACCAGCAAGGAAATAAAGTTCAATTAACTTTGCACTTAAATGACATTTTCAATTTTGAAACGAATAAAAATGAGCTTTATGATCCTTGAAATAAGGTTTAAATTGAATTGACTGGATTATGTACTTTCTATAGGACACCGGGTCTTACGAGGTTAATAACTTCCCTGTAAACTATCCCCACATTGAAACACAACTGTGGGTCACTGCTGCTTGGCGATAGTTTACAGGATAAGTTGGTGGTAGCGATCCGGACGAGCCCTGCACAAGTTCCCGGATCACTAGTCCTAGTACCTACCGTCCGTAGTGAACGAGTGAACCTACATAACCGTTACCTGTTTGTTATTGGAGTAATTATCCCACCTAGATCAAATTTGGGTCAACCCATAACTCCAATCCATAGACTCCAAACTTTATCTTTGAACTCATCTTCCAGCAACGTCCTAGTAGAGCCGTCTTTAGCTTGCGAGCTGGTGCAAGTGCCTGTCCTCATCATGGTCACCAGTTCCCCCTCACACGTGCTCCAGCGGGACGTTATCAGGAACACTTGGGGGAAGCTCCAGAAGACCTACTTCTTCCTGGGATTAAGTACTGATGATGACCAGTTGGTGAGTTTTCGTTATAAGTAAATTCCAATATATTTGATGCCGACTGTACATGTATAGAATGGTCCATAAGTTCCGTCACTGACATAATATTAAAATTGCCCAGGTGGACACCTACATGGAAGCCAAGCAGCACAGTGATCTGGTGGTCCATGAATTCCAGGACCACTACCAGAACCTGACCCTGAAGGTGGCCCTGATGCTGAAGTGGGCTCTGAATCGATGTCCTGACGCAAAGTTCATGTTTAAGACTGATGATGACGTCATGGTGAACCCTTGGATGCTGCAGAATGTTCTGAAGGAGAACAAGGACGCCGCTTTGCTTGGTATGTTCACGTTTATTTGTTTCTTGCTTAGTGCTAACATAACCAACTGACCAGCTGCCAAGAATCAGTTTTCGTATTTCTACTTTTCAGTGTTTTTTAATGGCATAGTGAAGGCAAACGAGCGCAGGCCAAGTAATAAGTGGGTTAAGATCCATAGACATTTGCGCTCGAGAACTGAAAATGCGTGCCAACCCTGAGGAATCTTTAGCCCCCTGGCACCCTGCTGCTGCTGGCTGGGGGTACCCTGATGTGGCACTCAATGTTGGACACTGTAGTACTTTGTCATAATAAACTCATACAAAATATAATGACGAGCGAAGACAAATTTAATGTCTCAGGGTTGGCAACGCATTTGCAGTTTCAAATTTGCAAATGTCCATGGGACTCAGTGTAATGATCACCTCCATCCGTTCGTACCATAAGAACAGGTTGCTCATTTTATAATTTATATTGTGTGTTAAATAATTATGTGGGTCATTCATCCGGCGTACCTTTTATAGTGTTCTCAAGTTGAAGTTGCTATAAAAACTTAATTTTAACATCTACCCTTATAACTAAATGAAATACCTTACGTAATCAGACTTTGTTCTACTTAAAATATTGTAAATACCTATCTAATGGGAGAGCATAAAAGTCATTGACTTTGTTGCATCTCCAATTTTTATTATTTATTGCAATATACTATTTTTTATTCCAAACGATTTGCAGAAGGTGGCATCATTTTAAATACTTTTCAAAACGGCTACATTCTTCTTGTGCTTAATAATCTGTCCTTTTTTTTGTTAAGGAGAAGGAACAAGAGCACTCAGGGCACCTGATGGTAAGTGGAATCTGAGACCCATAGACATTTGAATTCTCAAGACCATAATCTTAAGACCTCAAATGCGTTGCCAACCCTGAGGACTAAGATGGAATGCTTCTATGCTAGTAATTTCACTGTTGCTTGTCGGGTGGTAAATGGATAAGATGGTGGTAGCGATCCGGACGGACCCTGCACAGGGTCCTACCGCCACTAAACCTGTATTTTGTTATAAAATGTTTTTTTTTTTTATATAATGACATCATCTGGCACACCGGAGGATGATAAGGTGACTTAGAAGATGAAGAAGTGTCTCACCAAAAATTTGCGTGTTTCAGGCTACAAGAAAGAGAATATGGTACCTCACAGAAACGAGTACACGAAGTGGTTCTTGCCGCGGTGGTTGTACCCAGAGGACGAAATCCCAGAGTACTTGTCTGGAACAGGATATATCATAAACGGTAAATAAACTTGAAATAACAAGTCATAAAACTTGAATCTAGTTTTAGTAGTAGCAGGGTCAGTTCGGGTGCTACGAGGGTCAAACTGAAAGTTCTTAGAAAAACAAAAACTAAGTAAACTAGAAAGTTATTAGTTTTATAATATCTTTTCAAAATAATGTCCATTCATGTCAAAACCTTGCTGTATCCGATGGAACCACTGAGAAAAGCACTTTGCCCACTCGTCCTTAGGGGTCTCTTCAATGGCCTTTTGAAACGCAGCCACAGCTTCCTCGGCGTCCACAAAAGTTTTCCTCGAAGTTTTTCTTTTATTTTCGGGAATAAATAAAAATCGCAAGGTGCGAGGTCGGGGCTATACGGCGGGTGACCCAGCAATTCCACGTCTGACGTCGCCAAATAGTCGATCGTTCGCCTGGTGGTGTGTGACGAGGCGTTGTCGTGGTGAAGGAGGATTCTACTGCGAGGTCGTTTCTTCCGAACTTTTTCCAAGACAAGTGGCAAACAATTGTTAGTGTACCACTCTGCAGTAACTGTTTTTTGATCCTCTAAAACAATTGTCGCGTAATGACCTTTCCTTCCGAAGAATGAGGCCACAATCTTTTTTCCCACGCTTCCACCTCTCTTCACTTCAGTTGGCAACTCCTCGGAAGGAAACACCCACTGAGCAGATTGTCTTTTGGTTTCGGGATCATAACAGTAAATCCAGCTTTCGTCACCCGTAAGTATGTCGAACACAGCATTTGAGTCACCTGCGTTAAATCTTTCAATCATTTCACGGCACCAATCAACACCGGGCACAAAGCTTCCTGACCGCTAAATGTTCATGTAGAATTTTGTGCACTTGACTCATACCGATGCCTAAGCTTGTCCGAATCTGCTGATAGGTCACTATTTTATCAGTCTCTATCATACGCCGCACAACACTGATGTTATCTTCAGTCGTCGCCGTACAAGGCCGTCCCTTACGCAGATCATCGGTGAGATTAGTGCGACCATGTTTAAACTCATTAAACCAGTTGTAAACAGTGGCACGAGATGGAGCTTCATCGGGAAAGGCCAATCGTAGTCTATCATAACTTTCTTGTTGACTTAAATTTTATCGAAAGTAATAAAAAAACATTGCACGAAAATTTTCTCGCGTTAAATTCATGCTTACGTAACACAGTCAATTTTCAATTTGCCGCCAAATCGTAAAACAAATGACAAATTAATAAAATTAATACTCAATAATATTGGTAAAGAGTTCCATTTTCAAAATTTAAAACTTATTTTTTTAATTATTTGGTTTACAAGTGGCCAGTTGTAAAAACTTTCAGTGTCACCCTCGTACCATCTTATACATTAATCTACCGCTAACAGCAGTGTTCACACTTTCGTGTTGGTGACGACAATAGACAATTACACAACCTGCCGATTTTAAAGAACTATGATGCAGCATACAAAAATATGTGACATTACAAGCAAAGAGGCACTCCATCTTAGTCCTCAGGGTCAGCAACGCATTTGCGGTTTTAGGATTAGGTTAGTCTTGAGAATGCAAATGTCTATGGGTCTCAGATCCCACCTACCATCGGGTGGCCGGTGCGTTCATTTGCCTTACACATGACATAAAAAAGAATAGTCCAACATAAAAACACTAGCCTCCATTTCCATTTTTATCCTCAGGGCAATTTGGAATTCAGAGAATAAAGATATCCATGGGCTTCAGAGCTTATTTTTTATCAAGTGCAAGTGCAAGTATGGTGACACCATAGAAAAATGATCCTTGACGGTTGACAGCGCTTAAAAGTGAATTACTCGTTTTCTTAATAACCTTGCCCTCTTAAGCCGCTTTTGAAATGGCGTTGAAAGCTCAAGTTTGTATCTTTAGAAAATATCATTAACTAATAATGTATTCAAACAATGTTTCAGGTCAATACCTCGGGGACATCCTCAAGGCAGCACTCCAAGTGCCTCTTATCAACTTAGAAGATGTCTACTTCACCTATCTCGTAGCCAAAAAGACCCTCGGTCTGACCCTCACTCATGACAGAAGACTGAGCCCATACAAACCCTGGGTGCCTGTCGCCTGTGCGTATTTTAGTTTGGCTTCCATACACAGTGTGACCGCAGACGAGGTCCTACTGATGTGGCCGTATTTAGAAGATTTGGGGAAGTTAAGTCAAACTAAAGTTGTGTGTAATAAGCTCAATTTTTTGTCTAGAGATATATTTTTGTATTAAGGTTTTAAAATGGATAATATCTTCACGGACATGAATTGTTACAAAGGCATTGTGACCGGAACAATGCCCTGCTAATCCAAATGGTGGCATATTAAGCTGGGTTCGAATTAGAGCAGCCTCGGGTTGAGGCACGCATGGGTCACCTATTTTGGTCAAATTCGTACGCCCTCACGCGCTGTGCGCGAGCAGCAAGCGAGCGGCGCGCGGCGAGCCGCCGACAATCGGTTATTTGACCGTGCTCAAAGGCGCCTCGGTGTGCGTGGCTCGCTGAATTTGGACGTGTATCCAAGCGTGCCGCGGGCAGAACGACAAGTTCTAACTTATCTGTGGGCAAGGCGCGTACAAATAGCGAGCGCGAGCAGCCGCACGGGGCGAGCTGCTCGCGCATGCCTCAGGCTGAGCCGCTCAGATTCGTACCCAGATTTAGATAAAACTCCTGTAGCAATCACAGCCTTATTACTACAAGGAAAGGAATTGCTCTGGCTCTTAAATTTATGATACCACTTATTACTTTAGGAGGGCAGAACAGTGTTGAAACGACATTAGTCGCCCGCATTCGTTTATGATAGCTGCGATCGCCTTATAAGGTGAACGATGTAGTCTGAATGAAATACGGCATCTCTCGGCGTTAGAGGTCACCGCAAGCGGTGAACGCAGAGAAATTAGGCGGACAGACTAATATATAGACGATCGAATCCGTTTGTGAGTCGTGCGGCCACTGTATAAGCGAACAGGCTAGTGTAATAAGGATTTTCGTTGATCGAAACCGTTTGAGAGTCGTGCGGCCACTGTACAGGCGGACAGAGTAGTGTGCAGACGATCTTCGTTGATGGAATCCTTTTGAGAGTCGTGCGGCTACTGTATAAGCGAACAGGCTAGTGTAACGAGGATTTTCGTTGATCGAAACCGTTTGAGAGTCGTGCGGCCACTGTACAGGCGGACAGAGTAGTGTGCAGACGATCTTCGTTGATGGAATCCTTTTGAGAGTCGTGCAGCTACTGTATAGGCGAACAGGCTAGTGTAATGAGGATTTTCGTTGATCGAAACCGTTTGAGAGTCGTGCGGCCACTGTACAGGCGGACAGAGTAGTGTGCAGACGATCTTCGTTGATCGAATCCGTTTGAGAGTCGTGCGGCCACTGTAAAGACGCACTGACTAATGTAAATACGACATTAGTTTGCCGTAGTAGTTTGAAAGTATCTCGGCGATCACATATAGGCGGACTAAGCATTGTAACTGTGCCTTAAAGTGTCATTTTTATTAGAAGAAGTATACGAGTAGTGATGTTAAATAAACCTGTTTATAATAAGACAATTTTTTTACGGTTCCATGCCCGAAGGCCCTATGGGACCAAGTCCTATGGGACCCTAATACCCATTAATATGTATAAGTACCTATTTGTCCGTCCGTGCGTTACTTTAAAGAATTATCGAATGGATAGTGGATTGTTTTTTAAAGAATATCGGTTATTACATTAAAGGTAGTGTCCCTATACAGGAAACGTTATTTCTCACCGTATTTTGTTTTGTTGTATCGTAAAAACCGAAAATACACAAGTGTAAAGTTTTGTGTGATTATAGTACAATTTCTAAAGAAAAACAACAAATACTAAAAAATGGTCAAGTGGGAGTTGGGCGGCGCTCATTCGATTTGAAATCTAATTAAAAATTAAATATTTACTATGCGGCTAAATAACTACTGTGCGGAGCAACGGAGCCCTCGGAGCGCGTGTCTTACTCGCGCCTGACCGGTTTTTAGGGTTCCGTAGTCAAACTAGGAACCCTTATAGTTTCGCCATGTCCGTCCGTCCGTCCGTCCGTTCGTCCGTCCATCCGTCCGTCCGCAGCCTAGCGCAGAGACTCTTAGTTCTAGAAAGCTGTAATTTGGCATGAATATGCATATTAGTACGCCAACAAAGTGGTACAATAAATAGTAAAAAAAAATTTTTTCCTACACGTAACATGGGTATTTTTTTGGCGTCTACTCCATCGTGTAAGGTATCGTTGGATAGGTCTTTCAAAAATATTACGGGGTTGTAAAAACAGTTTTTCGATTAAGCAAATCGTTTATAAAATATAAATGATTTATATAGCTTTATATAGCTTTAAAGCGCTAATTTTTGTTAGACAGCCAAAACTACAAATGCTAAAAATCTGAAAAAAATCTTATATGAAAGGACAGAATAACATTGTATAACGAATTTTAAAGAAAAACTATCATGACTAAGTAGACATCATTGGTTCTTGAGATACAGGCGATTAAAGTTTTATACCTACTAAAATCATCTTTTGGCACCAATTGACTTTAAATAGAAAATTGGTTATTACTTGTTGATTTTTATGTTTGTAGTACTTACGGCTTTGGAACCCTATACTGAGCATGGTCCGACATGCTCTTGCCCGGTTTAATTTTATTAACATGACTATTATTTAAATGGAACCAACATCAACTGTCAGTTTACTTCGTCTATTAAAAAAAAAAGAAAAAAGAGAAGGATAGCTAAGCTATATGTTGGACCAGCTACTTACTGCCGTTATGAAGACTGTGAAGCAAAAAAATACATACAAAATGCGATAACGTTTTTCTCCCGTAAAAAGTTGTCTGAATTTACGATTTTTAAATATGTTGTAGTCATTATAAAAATCTAGGTTTGTACGTTTTCCTTTCCAAAAATATTTATGGGAAAGAAAAACAAAAGCGAAAACGTACAGACCGAGATTTTCATAATATCTACAACATGTTAAAAAATCGTGGAAATCCGATTAGATTTAGGGGGTGAGAAACGTTATAGCCCGGAGCTAAATTTGTATGCATTCTCTTAATGATTGCCTTTTTCGATGTCAATTAGACTTCTAGAATTGTAACTAATTTTCGCCGACGATTACAGAGGAGAGGGCGCCGGGCGTAGCCAAGATGCAAACGCTACTAACGTTTTTTGTTTCTATCATTCAAAATGGATGGGATGACATTCTGGTGCGTTACGATTAACCACGTGGTAAACAGTTATCCCATCCATTTTGAGCGATAGAAAAGAAAACGTTAGGAGCGTTTGCATCTTGGCTAGGGCGCGAAAATCGTCAGGCAATAATTAAGTCACTTGTGCAACTAGTCAGCTAGAATTGATTAAGTACAGAAATAAATGTGAGGGATAAAAAACACTGCTTGAGGAATAAATCTAAGGGCCTGTTAATAATCTGATTTTGAGTTGCCCGTCTCAACACACGTAAAAATAAACAATAAGTCATTATAAGTATTATTTCAGACTCGTCTTAAGACACGTTCGGCGCCAACGACCAGCGGGTCCGTTTTGTATGGAAATCAGAGCGTTTGCGTTGAATGTGTTAAGAGGACTGTGAAGCTGAAAATTTCCATACATAAAACAGCAAAGTTTCTTTCAACTTAAACCTAGTCCGGTTTTTACGATTTTTCAATGTCGTCGATATTATGACAAACTAGGTCTGTTCGTTTTCCTCTTCAAGAAAATATTTAAAAAGGAAAAGGAAAACGTACAAGCTTGTTAAAATATGAGGACCCCTGTATTGGAACGGCTCTCACCATTTCATTAGCTTATTCAATTTGTGATTATCATACTACGAAGCTGTAAGTAGTATTTTCAGTCCACGAAATGTCGTGCCACCGCACAATTTTAACGATTAGCGCCATCTGTTGAACTACCAAGACACTTTATCGATAGTTCAATACCTTGAATATCGAATTTATTACGTGCTACGTCAATTTGAGTGGAGGGGCGCGCCGTCGTGGTTTGAAAACAGTTTACCCCGACAAGTATGTAGCAATCTGTGCTGCAATGTTTATACTTAGATATCTTTTTGTAAAACCTTAGGTAAACGTGTTTTTAATTAATTTAATTTAATAATGTTTTTTTACCTCATTATAGTTTTTACATAATTATTTGGTTTAGATTTATATACTCACTTATCTTATAGCATTTTCCCCACAGAACTATATAGTTCTTTCTCGATATAGTTCTGTGCTTTTCCCGGTAGATTACCTGCTAATGAAATAAAGGCCGTAGAAGAATAAGGGAATAAAAAATGCCCTTTAAGTTTATGAGCTTTCTTTGTTATTACTTACACCTAGTAGTGTAATTGTGACAAGTTTTATTGAAAAATATATTTTAAAACAGGCAAACGAACGAAAAAGTCTACTTAAGTATCCCGACCGTATAGGTCCCGGATTGGCAAATGTTTTTTTCAATATAATTCATTTTTTAATGACGGCAGTGATGAAGATTAGAATAATGCTATTTAGTTTTATTCATAAATATAAAATGTAATATTTCACAAAAAACAAAAACACATTGCTACATAACATAACGTCACGCCTTAATTTCCAGAGAGACGGAGCTACAGAATACCAACATCTCTTAACTTGTTGATAATTCTGTAACCACATTTTGCACAATCAGGCTTAGATGTTTACCAGTGACAGTATTAATAGTGACAGGTTGCAAGCTCATCGCCTAACAGTACTACAAGCCTTTATTCCCTTAGTCGCCTCTTACGACATCTACGGGAAGACATGGAGTGGCGCTATTTTAACCCGGCAACCACACGGGTTTGCTATAACTGTTAAAATATTGTTTTTATTTTAATTTCCTTATAAAGAGCGTTTATCTTATGTTTAAGTTCTGTGGCTGTGTCAGAATATTTTATGTCAGAAGGAGTGTGACAGCGATAGACAGCCGAGTACTCTGTTTTTACTGAACATAATCCCCCTTACTTATAAACGTGGAATAAGCTTGGAATAGTTTATGCCATGCTTTGTCACTTTCTGTCAGATGCAAATGTCACAATTACAGATGAAGGACAAAGCATGGCATAAACTATTCCAAGCTTATTCCACGTTCATAAGTAAGGGGGTAAGTGTCTAACTATAACCCGAAGTTAACCTTAACTATCCACAGTTTGAATATTAGGAACAGATAAGAAATTTACAGCCCCAACATGTCACAATCCCGCGTGACAGGAAAAAGACCCTTATTGTTATGCGGAGGCTGCCCATCGTAGCAGCGGCGCACGCGCACCTGGTACGATAAGGATTAATGGCCGCTCGTCTTATTGCTCGGTTAACATTGTGTATTAACTTCATTCAGTTTAACAGGGGCCGGATTTGGACAGGGTTTTTGTCAGGAACTAAGAAAAATGTGTACTCGGTAAGTTCAGATCAGGCGAGTTCTACCAACCATCCAAATAACTCAAATTATCTTACAGTAGGTACCTATTCATTGGAGGTTATTATTTGGAGAGGCATATACCCAACAGTGGGCATGTGGATAAAATGCTGCAGAAGAAGAAGAGGTACCTATTTGAAAAATTCGCTATAATCTACCACTGAATCGAATAGTGGATCCGTATGACATTATAGATTTGTCACACGATCAAATCACGCCTGTTTCCCAGAGGGGTAGGCAGAGACCACTTTTTTCCACCTGCTACGATCCTGACAAAGCTCTTCCGCTTCTTCCACATTCATAAGTACATCGAGTCATGCATGCACGTCGGTTTCGGGTACTTAAGATTCGGCCCTTTTCCAGTATTTCCCCGAAGGGTGGCCCCTTCTGACCCTTCCACTCACTTTCGCACTGTATAAGTATTTCTTTCGTCAATCGTTTTTCATCCAACCTTTCCAAATGACCGAACCATCGAAGCTTTGTAAAAACTGTATAACTTGATAAGTAGCTAGGTACCTTAAAAAAAGATAACACTACACTTACATTTAACTACAACTACACTTATCTAATAAACTGATTTATTTATTTATTTATTTATTTATCATAAAGTTCATTCGTAACTAACAGGTAAGTGCCAAAACATTACAAACTTAAATCTAGACTATCATTATTAATTAGCCAGTCGTCCATCTTCTAGCATTCGCATACTTTCATCGATCACTGCTCTTGATCGTAACGCAAACAGATCGCAATGTGCCGCTGCCTTGAGCACGGCGTTGAGAGTCGAGCCCGCGGCGCAGCGGCGCGCGGCCAGCCGGCACCGCCAGCAGCCGAGGGGTGCGCAGCCTGGCGCGGCCGTCTGGCACAAATAGCCTTACTACTTCCCCCACCAGCCGTACGCAATCAATCCTACTGCCAATTAAACCAAGTATAAATACCTGATATCAGAAGTCATCGTTTCAAAAATGGTGGCAGCATTGCCTCGTTGAACGGCAATGCTCAATCTTTGCGCGAAGTAAAGGCCAGCATTTTGGTCTCGAGTTGCGTCAACCAGGCAGGGGACCATCTCACACAAATTGACCTAGTCCCAAACTAAGGTCTAGGCTTGTACTATGGGTACAACGATAAACATAATTATATAGACATACTGTAACAATGATAGCAATTAAAAAATATTAATTAATAAATACGAGTAATTAAGTGAACAAACAAACGAAACTTACTAAGGTACTTAAAGAACAACTATAAAAATAACACCCCTTCTAACAGGTCCGCCCGCGGCATGGTCTCCATGACACTGGCTGCATTATCTCTCTGGATAGCTAGCCCAATCCTTTGAGAGAGGTAAGCACCAGCTCTGGCATCTCCGGAGGCGTCTATTATATAGAGAAATACATACGTAAATACATAGAAAACATCCAAGACTCCGGAACAAAAGTCTGTCTTCGTTACATTTTTTTTCTCAGGTATATAGGTAAAATGTTATCAAGGAATGTTAGCGCTTATAAAACAAATATCTGCCCTTACCGGGATTAAAACCCAGGACCGCTGGCTTCGGCAGCAGGGTCACTCCCAACTAGGCCAACGAGTCGTCAACATGCGTCGACATGCGGTAAGCTCCTGATCCGCATGGTCCTAAAGTTTCAACCACAAAAAACTCGGTACTTAAAGTCAATATTGATATCTATTGTAATCTTGAGAAACAATCCTACAACATCATAAATCCTTTCTCCAAGTACGTCCCTTTCTTGAAACAAAGCATCAACGCATCAAGTCAAGCAGAAAATCGTATAAAACTGCATGCCTCAAAGAGTCCCCGGCATCAGACTACCATGGACTTGAAGCAGATGTGTCTTGTGATATTCCTCATGTGGATGGTGGTCCACTACGTGGAGGCTGGTAAGATGTTTACTCCATACTTATGTAGATAGGCATAAACTAAAGTGGCAAAGGCTTTGGAATAAAACTAAAACTAGAATCTGAATATTCAGTTTGTATTGTAATCTATTTTATTATTCACTGGTTGTTTCCCGTGACAGTCGTAGAAGAAGTCGTAGAAGTCGTTTATCGCTATTTCCTTAGGCACCATTCAATTTTTCGGGATAAAAAATACCATTTGTTCTTCCCCGAGACTCAAACTGTCTCTGTGCCAAATTTCGTCCAGATCCGTTCAGCCGTTCTGGTGTGATTATTGTGTAACAAACATCCATCCATCCAAACTTTCACATTTGTAATACTATTTGTTGCCCGCGACTCCATCCGCGTAGAAGTAGCTTATCGCTATGCCCTCAGAACTGTCCAATTTTTCAGGATCTAAATCAGCCTATGTCCTTCTCCGGAACTCAAATTATCTCCATATCAAAATTCATCTAAATCGGTTCAGTGGTTTATCCGTAAAGGCATAATAAACAGACAGACAGAGTTACTTTCACATTTATAATATTAGTATAGATAATATAGTAGGATTATTAGTAGGAAGTACGATAGGATAGGAGAGTAGGAGTGATAAATATTTATATATAAAAAATACGGCGTATAAAAGAGCGCAAAAGTAAATGATTTAGATGTGCGTTCGTGTTCTATAATTATTTTTAACGTACGGTAAGGGCAAAACTATAATATTTTGTTGATAAAAAAGCAAAACATAGTGATTTCAAAGCGCATTTTACAGTACATTACTTAATTACAATAGCTCCTGGGTCTCTATTCAGGTGCATTAAAACGATATCGTGTTTGACACGTTTAAGAATCGTTTATGTCACAGTCGCCATTATTGTAAATGACATAAGAGTTATCAAAACGTTGACAATACGGAAACAGATCAAAAACGATATCGTTATAACGCAGTTGAATAGAGGCCTTGACTTGATGACGTGAATACCAACTTGTCAATGTATTGCTACGAGCAGGATTGTATTGAAATTGCATCTTTAGGATTTCCACAAGGTAGATCTAAATCATGAAGTTCACCAAAAATTTCGTGATGCATTAATTCTGACTGTAACTGTTCTTAAAACACTAGGCTAACCGCCACAAATTTTTAGAATTCTTTTACAATCACCCCGAGCCAAATGATGCCGAGGTCCAAGAACGAGGTCTAAAATGCAAGCCTGGTCGGACTTGGATGAAAATGCAAGACACATCGAAACTGAACGACGAGCAACATAATGATGACTCCGATGAGTACGAAGGACGGAGGTCTCACATGACCATGACAACAAACGATGGGAGCTGCCAAATCTGCGTATGCTCGGCCGAGGGAACCGACATTTATTGCTCAAAGCGAAGCGCACGGAATATCAACGAGTGTATGCGCATGTCTACATTAGTTGAGCAGTTCAATAGAAACGTTCCATACGATCATGAGAGGGTTCTAGCGTATAGGATTAGGAGGAGACACGGTGGTAAGAGCCGTGCGGTTGAGGAGTTCGTGCAATTCGTGCAGGCAGTTGTTAATTAAATGTAGAATGTAGCCTATTTTAAGGGTAGGATTGATGATTATAGGAACTTACTTAGGCAGTTTTCAAAATAGGTGCAATGGAAAAAGTTTATCTCTTAAACGGCGACGGTTAAAGAGACTAGGCTCTTTCCTAGGTTGCAATAGGGATAGGTATCTTGTGATTCTATGGAGTTCTATATTTAGTCTCTCGGCCAAAATTATGGTGGTGGTAACAGGTATTAGACAATTAATTATGCTAATAAATATTGAATTTCATTATTTGCTTGTGTGAAACAAGACCCCTATCCTCACAGATTACCTATGGCACAAGGACGAGTTACCATACGAACCGGATGCTAAATGCGAAAGAGGAGTTTCGTATTATTCTTCAAGTAGGAACGCGAAGGATACAGACATCGACGTGGCCTCGGGAGTCGACTCGCTTCTGGCCTATACGAACCCTGATATTTGCTACTACTGCGTGTGCGCGACGAGCGGGGAAGCCACGGGCTGCATATCCAGAGATCAAATATTTTGTCAATATTTTAGAGATGCTAAGAATCCAAATCACGCCAGAGATAGATACACTGAAATGCAGCAGCAAGATCGGCCGGCATACTTCCGACAATTGTCGTATAGGTTAAGAAGGACAATGGATTATGGGATGTCAGACTATGTAGAAATTGGTATGAAGTTTCGTGGGTTTTTGCATGGTGGCACTGCTTTTGGGTACCTATTTCTTTTCACTAGGAATTTGTTGACAATTAGTTTTAAACAGTTACTTTGTGCCATTTGTCGAAGCCAGTGAAAGTGTCAAAAGTAGGTTTTCATAATATTTTAAGTGTTTCAAGGAATCGGAGAAACGGTTATTTATGTGAAGCATTAACTGTGTAGTAATAATTTTTAATGTCTTATTGATAGAAACGTGTTAATTCATGGTGCTGTGATATTTCTTGCACTTCAGCGAATCGCCTTTTGCTGCCAATCTTAAAAACAGTAGCTGTTAAGTCGCCTTAACACCAAATTGGCGACGTTTTTCGGCAATACAACCCCCCAAAGCTACATTTTAAAATATTACAAGTCTTTTGTATACTTAAAGGCGTTTTTTCTACTTTATTAAAAGATTGGTCCTTGCAGGAGGCGATACGTTCTGCTGCACTCACCCTGATGGTCACCGGCGTAATCTTCTAATGCAGATCAGGAACAGAGTCCGTCAGTTGCGGAGGAAGACGCCTAAAGAAAATCTCTTGTCAAATGCTCCTTCGGGGGGGGATTACATAGATTTCGTTGTGAACAATGATAAGTAATCCAGTGAAGCACAACCCGACAACATATGTACTAGTGGGATGATCCAAGATTTACAATAATATCTAAGGGCAGTAAAAAAAAATTGACTAGAAAAATGCACGATGTAGGAAAATGTTTTAAAACATGGAAGTAGTACGAAAATTGCTAATAACGGGAAACTAAAGAAATGTGAATGAAAATAAATAGGATTTGCTAAATTGAGAAGATTACCAACGAAGTTTTAAACGATGTTACATAATTGAGAAAAACTATAGAATGTGAATGAGGAAATATAATAAGGGACGACCATTTCTTTTTGAATATTTTGGCAGCAAAATCAAAGAAGAGAGAGGAAGAGGAAAACCCTAGACTTGTTTAAGTAATTTGGCCATATAAGCCAGAAGTCTTATGTAAGGTTTAATCAGGTGGTGAAAAGGCTGGCAGAAAATAAAAACAAAAGGCAATTACTGTTCCGACAAGAGCCGTAGATCATAAGTAAAAAAATATGAAAAATGGAAATCAGACAAAATAAAATATACATAGATATCATGACGGGATTGATAAGAGCAATAAAAAGATCGGAGATATCATTAAAAACAAAAGTTATATTATAACATACGTTCTTTGGTACATTGTGTAATTGTGTTTGTGCTACATTTTAATTGTGTTTTCAAAGTGATTTTCTACTTTTATATGTTTTTAAGAAGTAAAGATAATGTTTTTTATTTGTTGAGTATTTTTATCTTCGCACATACCTGTAAGTTAGCACAGTATCACAGGCTACTCGTTCACCAATTTGCACATTTCTGCACCAAATTGCACGAAACCATTTACCTCAGCTGCACTTTGTAACACTAGTATTTTAGCACTTTACTGCATTTTTAGAAATAAGTATGTATTTACAGTCAAGGTCATAAATATGTATACACTTTAGTACCTTGTCTATTTAACATCATGCTTAAACTGCCAAATGAAATTGTCACAGCGATTAATGTGACAAGGTACTAAAGTGTATACATATTTATAACCTTGACTGTACACAGTACTTTTATTCTACTTTGGTCTAGCCCATTTTGCTTCGATATCGTTATCACGCTGCTGACCATATGATTGCTCTTACTATCAAGTAAATTAATCGAAGCAAACTAAACCAGTAAAGTAAAATAAAGGCTCAGGGTTGACCCTAAACGCGTGTCGAAGACGGTTTAGCACCGAAAAAGGTAAGCCAAGAGGACGTATTTCAAATTCAATAGCCAAAGCATATTTAAGCCTCTCTTGTTTCTAATAAGGTTGCACTTACTACAGGAATTTTGGATTGCAGTCTTTGTGCGTATCTGTGAAACCATCACAGCAACGATTCAAAACAAAATTGACGCACCTCGTAACGTGACGTGTAAGATTGAACATAAGTTGATATCTTGCTTGTACACTGGTTTGGGCGATTTCCAAAAAAAGTGTAAAGTGTAAAGTGTACGTCGTGTCGTCGTCGTAGTGTTTCCATGTCGTCACGAAAATTAGCCATACATTTAAAAACGTTAATTTTCGTGACGAAAAGGAAAAACTTACATTTTCTTAATTTTGTCTTTAAAGATGTACACTTTATTTGGAAACCGCCCGTTTACAACCGAAAAGCTGAAATGGTTCAGCTATGTAGAAGTTTCAAAGAGAAATTGGCCCTGGTATCATTCGCGTTAGACACACTAGTGGGTCTAACGCGAATGATACGAGGGCCAATTTCTCTTTGTCCGATAAGTTCACGTACGACGCGTCTAGGCCTAAAGGCAGGAGTAGCAAGGAAGGGAAACACGCACAACTTTACTGCGTACCTCGTATAAGAACTGTCGTAAAATAAAGACTGGCAAAGAAACCGAAATATAAAATAAAATGAACGAAGGATGTATGTTCAACCTTTTATTATGGCATTCATAACTGACAGGTATAAATAGATCCGTTGTTTATGTAAGGACCAAAAAAGTCCACGAGGAGTCGATGTTGAATGTGCCATTTGACCGTGACAGTTGGAGGACAGACTAGTTTTTGATTCATTTCCAGTTAAGAAATACATCAACTAAAAAGTTGGGAGTTAGATAGTCTAAAGTTCATCTTATAGTCAGGTTTCTATGCCAGTACTTACTTGTTGCCTCCTTCCCCCGCAACGTCAGACAGCCCACGGGAGGGTCACGCGTGAACTTGTTGCACAATAAGTAGTACTGATGAATGATGAAGTGAAAGTAGCCTTGTCTTTAGAATAATCCAAATGTGTGGGAAATATAAGGTAAGATTTCTGATTTATTTACGTATTTTTTTAAACAATGTTGCTGAAATATGGATTATTTTAAGAGTAAAATAAATTAAAGAAAAGTTGTTTACTCAATCGTAAGGAACATTAAAATTTAGAACAGAAGTAAAAAGAAGTATTTTGTTTTTTATTCTACTTAGTTCATGGAATTAACGAAAGATGAAATAGGTAAAAGATCCCTTTTACCTGCAACAATGACTCATTTTGATTTGTAGCACTATTGCATAAAAGCAGCGCAATGTCGAATGATACCATTGATCGACGATCGATGGATTAGTGTAATGACACTGATGACTTACGTTTGTGCAATGTTCACCGGTAATGCGTTAATTAATAATGAACAAATTACTTACAATGTGATTTCATTACGCAAGAACGGGATAAATTATAGCAATGACTTCATGCTTGCGAGTTCAAAACGGATTATGAGAAGCATGAAATCGCGTTTATTTTTAGCCCCTCGTTGGGCGCCAATTAAAAATAATGATTTAACAGTCATACTGTGTCTACTGGGATCACCTAACAAGATCTTTTAAGTGGATTTATTATTATTCATTTAAAGAACTAACCGGCAAACTGATGTTGGTCCGCTCGCTCTTAGGCAAGTAACCTACCACTTTTGCCAAGCTGCTTTGTCGACGAAATCAGTGACCAAATAATATACACTTTAATGTTTAATTTTGTAGTAGGATTAGTAGATCCTGGGTTATACCACGGGACACGGTTCAGTAGTTAAAACTTGAAAAAAAATATAAAAACATGACTGACACAAACTGCCAGTTGAACAATTTTGGTTAATTAACGATAAATTCAATGTAATTTTAGAAGCTTATACTAACACAAAATAGATGGTAACTATTTGAAATTACCCCAAAAAGTCAGGTATTAACAAAAATCCACTAGCAACATTGTAATAATACAAGTTGGGAAGCGTCGTGTGGCTTAATTTAAGATGCGTTCACACGTAATCCAACAAATTTCTAGGTACAGAAATTTATACATTACAACGCACGCACTAAAATCTGACGGGTCTCGCCGGATAATAATCT
This sequence comes from Acleris holmiana, assembly GCA_949316455.1. Taxonomy (NCBI): domain Eukaryota; kingdom Metazoa; phylum Arthropoda; class Insecta; order Lepidoptera; family Tortricidae; genus Acleris; species Acleris holmiana. Next base: position 8,252,406 of record OX438782.1, on the reverse strand, counting down.
GTTGATTGAAAAGAAGCTGGTGATCTCAGTAGATGTACCCAAATAATTACTGCATCTGAGTCAAGGTGTTAGTAAACGCATGTAAGACGTGAATGCATTCCAAAATAATCATCTTTATACTGTAGAATTATATGTTATATTATTAAAAACTACTGTTTCATATCTATTTAACTATTTCAGCTGATAACGGGTTCATGTCGCAGAGTTGTATACCGTATTTATCGTCGTATGATGATTGTAATGAGGGTGAGTGATTTTTACTTATAAATGATCTACCACGAATATTGAAAGACGCGTGCGTTATTAGCGCGCCTTTTACGCCGTGTGGTCACTTTCAAAAGAACGTCATTTAATTTCTTTTTGCGATATTGACGCAGCTTCAGCGCTCATTGTAATCGATCCAACGATCAGATGTCCGTAATTTCGTACGTGTATTTCCTGGGAGTCCTTTCTTTAGGATATATACTTTTAGTCAAAAATCACTTCCCAAACAAATTTTAGCAACTGTATTTTTGCCAATTCAATCTTGGCATATTTTTATTTAGCGTTTTTACTTGGAACAATTTATCACTTTGTGGAATATAACTTGAGCAACTTTTGAATGTTTTACTTAAGCAAATCATTATTAGTTGAAAAAAACTTGTCCAAATGAACGATTAGCATACTTTCATTGTAGCAAAATATTTCCTTAATGTATTATTTCCCATAATATTGTGCTCGTAAGAATATCCGCATACCCAGTATGGTTAGGTACAACGTCGAGCGAAACTAACTGTTATTACTAACTTGTGGACCATTAGGCCTAATTGGAAAAAAAACCCTTGAAGTAAAACGTCTTTGATAGGAACCCGATTCATAATTCAGTCATTTAATTATGGCATACTTTACATTTGCTAAACGAATAAATTGACTACATAAAAATCGGTGAATTGATGAACATTACTTTAATAATGGATTCGGGTTGGAAGGAAGGCCGCCTATATGGACTTGCAACGCCGGAGGCGTTACCAATGCATTGCCAGGCTCGAAGAAGTTTAATGATATACTTTTTCAAAAGCCCCATATTGTAGCGCCTTTGGAAAATCTAAGTTCCGAGTGAATATTTGACTAAATAAAGTTTTGCGATGAATTGTTTGGGAAGTGATAATTGGTGAAAAGTTTTTTCCATACTCACTCGTTTACGTTCAATGTTTCAGAAATTACATGTAATGGTTGCAATAGATGCACTTGCAACGCTGATGGGCGGTGGTCGTGCTACACGACTATGGACAGCTGTGGGCATGATACGTTCGATGCTGGAGACGCCGTCGGCGCAGGCGATGAAGAAAGGGAAGTGACGGATCTTATTAATGGTAAGAGAGAATAATAATAATTGATAGTTTCATACAGCCGACGCGTCAAACTTGAAGCCACAAATGGAACCATATAGGCGTAATCCTCTCGTATGACACGCACACAAGGGCAAAAATAATGTACTAAGCAGATCAAATTCGGTCTTGTTGGAGTGACTTTTCGGGATAAACAGTACCCTATGTCCTTCCCCAGAACTCAAACTATCTCCAAACCAAATTTCATCTAAACTGGTTCAGTGGTTTATCCGTGAAAGCGTTACAAATAGACAGATAGAATAGAGTTAATTTCACATTAATAATAATATTACTTTGGATGTAAACCTTCCGTAAAAAATATCTAACTGATGGTGAAACCCGCATCAAAATCCGTTGCTTGGTTAAAGAGGAGTTAGTGGATATACAGACAGACAGACAGGCGCGGAAGCGACTTTATTTTATACATGTAGAGACGATAAGAATTGTTTTCAGTTTTGCTTTAAATATAGTCTGCAGTTCCATTAGGCGAATAGTTTGCGGCCTACTGTTTTCCCTCCCATATTTGTACAGGTTGCGAAAAGCAAATTGGCAAGCCGTGTAATATAGTTGACAGTTTAGAGACTAAACAAATAAGAAACTGAGGCCTACGTCGTTGTGGAAAACCTTGGAACCGTGGGGAAGGCCTTTGTCCAGCAGTGGACTTCTTGCGGCTGATGATGATGAATGTTAAATGCCTTCCTCTAGCAAAACATAACAGCGCTTCAGATATTATTAAGCCTAATGTTAAATAATTTATTATTTTTCTTGGTACGTAATAGCAAAGTTAAAATTAACTACCTTTTTGTAGTTGACTTGTTGGGATGAATTTTTATGGCATTGAGAAGGCAAACGAGCACACAGACCGACTGATGTTAAGTGGAAACTAATAAAAGCTTATCCCAAAAAGGAGTATTTTGACAGAAACTTATTTTAAAAACTCTTACTTTGCAGAAATGACGTCGAAAATAGAATCAAGCAGGCAAAATACTCACAAAACAATGAATGTTGCGCCTCCCCCTCCAAGGATAAGGGCTACAACGAGGCAGCCTTTAGGTATTTATTAGCAATAAGTAAACGAGTTACTATATCCTTCCACCTCTTGAGGTTTCCAAACCTCTTTGCGTCGGGCGTTCCCGGATAACTAATCTCATGCCCTCTTTTACGTACCCCATTAGTTGGGAAATCCTGATATCAGGATATATAGAGATATTGAGCCCGTGTGGTTGTCGGGTTAGAATAGTGCCACTCCATGTCTTCCCGTGGATGTCGTAAGAGGCGACTAAGGGAATAAGGGCTTGTAGTACTGTTAGGCGATGGGCTTGCAACCTGTCACTAATACACTAGTAATTTAACTTCTTGGCCTGATTGTGCAAAATGTGGTTACAGAATTATCAACAAGTCTTTTTAAAGTTGTTGGTATTTCTGTAGCTCTGCCTACCCCACTCTGGGAATGAAGGCGTGATGTTATGTATGTATGTAGAGATATAAATTCATTTTTCTCCTCAGCACCTCAATAAGGCTGGTTTTGATGTTTAAAGACAATGAGCAAAATTCCATTTTGCTGCGAGCGTGAGACAAAGTAACTTTTATAGTAGGTGCTGGGCCCTGTTTTATAATGCTACAAAATACAAATTACAAGCGGAAGTCTTTATCTTACTCCTTTTGCTAGAAATAGGCTTCCGCTTGTAATTTGTAGTTTTATAAAACAGGGCCCTGGTGGTAGTGGTGCTGCAGTGTGGTGCCATTTTACAAGTGGCTTAATTTGTACCATGTTGTCTTTAATACCTTAGGGTTATTTGTAATCTCGCTGCTGAGGTAAAATCCTTCGCTTCCTCGGGATTCAAAATCAACACTTGCAGCATAAACCAACTTTGCTCTCTTGTTGCACTAATAACTATTTTACGTAGCGCTTTTTATATAGTGCAGTACATGTTTGATAATGGTTTTTGGGGTGGTTATTTTTCTCACTCGCTGACATTCAATTTCATGCGAGTTTAGTCGATCTTAACCAATTCAAGGAAAAAGATAATGAAGGTAGGGCCAAGTTTTGAAGAAAAATAATTGTAAAGTTACACTCGTGTTTAAACGCCTGCCACAGCACAGTGTCACGTAAAGCACTGTTTGTGTAATCTCAGGGGTTCTATTTTACTAGGTAAACATATAACTTTTTACATGTTATCGACGCATCATGCAATGTAAAAAAAACTCAGCTTTTGATTTTATTTCAGGTTATATCATCGCTATTCTTCGATAAGCACAACCTGTTGCACTCTAATAAATGCACATTACACTATGTACTCGTAGATGTATATTTTTATTTTTTTACACTGCACTTTAAGAGTAAGTTTGCAAGCACTAATGGTGAGTAGATAATATAATGAATGGTAACGTGACTTGTATTACTGCACTCTACCTGGACTATAAGTAGCGTTTACCACCCGCTACGGGCAAAAACTCTACTTTTTGGACAGGTGCCGACGTCATTTTCGGAACATACCACGGGCGGTAATAAAGAAAAGCTCGGGCCACATACTTATCGCCCATTTCCTGAAAGTTTAACCAAAAAATCATTTTGTTTTACAAATTTTCATTTCGCAAAGAGGTAATTTAGTGTTTTCAATGTTTTGCGGGCAAAAGTCTAACCTAACCCAACTTATTTAATAAGCCCATGTTACTTATGTAAATACGTAATAGTTTAAACATAAATACGTTTTTATAAAATGATACGTTTGTCAAACTTACTTTTGGTTAACTGTATGGACTTATCGCCCTAGACTTCGGCTCAGGCGTCAAATACCAAACTGAAACATTCTTTGTTTTACCGCCCTAGGTCTGTAATGTATTATTTCCTGTCGACCAGTATTGGACACTTTTTAGCTGAATGGACACGTAACTCCTTATTCAAAGATATGGTTATACTAAATTATTTGTAGCAAAATAAATCGAATAGGTACCCTTCTCTTTCTTAAATACCCACAGCCTAGTTAAGATGCATAACGCTATGTTAACGAATTTCGAAAATCGGAAACGAAGGATTGACATATTAGCTGATGACAGAACCTATCGAATACATTATATCAACTACATATACATTTCGTGTCGGTAGAAAACAGAAACGTTAGCATCGATCGCGTCTTGGCTAAGCCCTGGTGCTATCATTCTAATCAAAGTTATTTTTGTTGTTAGATGTATCTGTTTAATTCTTTCTTTTTATAGATATAACGGATCTGCGACAGCGGTTGGATCAAATTTTATCACGTGCCAAGCGGTCTGCTAGCAAGCTCAGGACTAATACTCCACCAATTAAATTTCATAACACTGTTGACGAGCAATATGGAGGTTTGTTTAAATTTTGATCATGAAAGTCCAAGTGTTGTAGACATAAACAAACTACCTTAGAAGAAAGAAAGTAATAAGAATTTGGTTGGTGCGTTGCACGCGAGTTAAGAGGACTGTGAAGCAAATAATTTCCATACAAAATGCGATAACGTTTTTCTCCCTTTAAACGTTGTCCGATTTTTACGATTTTTGAATATGTTGTAGATATTATGAAAATCTAGGTCTGTACGTTTTCATTTTCAAGAAAAAAAATATTGGAAAGGAAAAAACAAAAGCGGAAACGTACAGACCTAGATTTTCATAATATCCACAACATATTCGAAAATCGTGGAAATCCGATTAGATTTAGGGGCTGAGAAACGTTATCACCTGGAGCTAAATTTGTATGGATTATTTTTGACAGCAACGCGATTTTAGCATCGCTTCACAATCCTCTTAACACCGAAAGAGGACTGCAGTGGGCCTTACACGCTGCCACGGGACAATATTTTGACATACCTCGGGACTTTAATTCGTGTATTCCATATTCCAACGTAAGAATAAAGAGTTAAGGTTAAAAATAAAAGTGTATTTTGTGTGACTCGAGTCCTTTTATTACTAAGCAACTTAGACCCCGGGTGGCTGTCAGTTTTAATAATTTCATAATAATATTAAACACTTAATTCCCGTTTGACGTCATTTGACACTAGTTCCCGTGGCAGCATGTGAGGCCCAATGGTACTCAAATGTAAACTTAAAGATAAAAGTGAGGGTAATAATTACTCCGCAAATATACCTATTTCTTTCCCTCACTGCCCAGCGTTCTTTTTCATTTTGTAAAGGTAACGCAAACTCGATTTCTGGAACAACACCACATAATGAGCAGCGCAGCGGTTAAAACTTTAGGAGTAGAGATATAGGAAGAAGGAACCCTGACGTGCACGACCATGAAGTTCCTTAATATTGATAAATAATAAAGCCCTTGTTCCTTAGAGGTAACCGGGGCCAGAAAGCTGGTTATCTGTGAAGATTTTTTCCCTTCAGTTCTTTTCAAGTTATCTGTGAGGAAAATAAAACCCTCGGAGACAACTAGTTATCTCTAAGGAACAAGAGGTTGAAAGCAATAAAACAATGCTGTCGTTACTACACTTTAACACGCAACAGATAAGATTGTTATATTGCTGTCAAAAGTATCAATTTTCAGAAACTTCATGGTTGTGCAATGTCTTAGAATTTTTGTTTGACGACACGCTAGCCTAGTTGGGAGTGACCCTGCCTTCGAAGCTAGGGGTCCTGGGTTCAAATCCCGGTAAGGGCAGATGTTTGTGTGATGAGCACGAGTATTTGTTCCTGAGTCTTGGATGTTTTCTATGTATTTAAGTATATATTTCTCTACATAAGTAAGTTTAGCGTTGTCTAGTACCCATAGTACAAGTCTAGAGCTTAAATTGGGACTAGGTCAATTTGTGTGACATTGTCCTGTGATTATTTATTTATTTATTTTTTTATTTTTCCTAGTATAATATACGAGTAACTATCATAAAACTTGCTCGCTTGCTCGTTAAAAACTATACAAAAATGATGAACCAATATAATTTTTTTGACCTAATTATTAATTGACAGATTTTAGTTTAATCCTTTTTTAACGTAAAAGAAAAGAGGAAAGCTAAAAAGTTTTTGTCGCTATTCCTGTTTTGTACGCTATTCTTTTTTTATTCGTCTTTTCTATCTTCGCGCGGTGAGACATCATCAGTATGCAGTATTGTTTCTTCTGTCTATATTCTAATGAAAGTCAATAATGATGATAAAAAATAGTGCTAAAACTATGGTTCATCTGATTTTAAAAAAGAGGAAATCACTTAGGCCTATAACGTCAAATTTTAGGTAGACTTGTTAAGTGCATAGAAAAGTAGGGATAAGCAGATTCCTAATAATAAAAATGAAACACTAATATATATGTTTTAATTGCAGATACGCTTAAAAAATCTAATGTATCTGGCACATTGGGCGCGCCAAAAGTGGACATGATTATAGGAGCTAGACATAATGGTATTTTGGAAAATTCTACCCACAGTCCACTTCATATTGAATATAACCATCCAAAATTAGACAATGATCATATTGCAGATAACAAAATTGACACTTCACACGCTGAGGATAAATACGATGCTATTAGTCACACTAAATTGAGTGGCATAATGGGCAACCATACAGAGAAAGCAAAAGATAAAGATCTGTCCAAGGTTGTAGTTAATGAACTTAAAGGTCCGTCAGAAATGATTGGTGATGCAAAAGGACCAATATTGACAAACATTACGTTTACTCCAAAGAATGACACTTTAACAGCAATGGCGTTCATCGCGGGTAATCTACTAAATAAGCTCTGGAATATGGAAAAAGATATTAAGGAGGATTCAAAAGAAATAGAAAATATTAAATACCAGAAAATAACAGATTTGTTGGAGTTGTTCAAAGAACCGATGACCTATAGACAAGAACGTTTTTTAAAGGATGCTCTGGGTAAAATTTCTGAGGCCCTAGTTAGAAATAAAGATATTAAGAATATTTCACTCTGCAGTACTGTTGAAGAGGTCAAAAATGAAATGAATACTAACCAGTCATCAAAACACTTAAAGAATTGCGATAAGATGAATAAAAGCGCAGAAGAGGAGCAGACTGTCGTAGTCGACGCTTTATCACATTTACACAATGTTCTTAGTTTGATCAATAAGTTTGAAAATGTGCAAAGAAATCTCCACTCGCTAAAATATTCAAGTAACAAATTCCCCTATAGGACCTCCCAAAGTTCTGAATCAGGTTTGTCCAAAGATGAGCAAGGATCATTAAACGTATTTGGAAAGATTATGGAAAAGGTATCCAAATTACTGATTCCTGATAGAAACAGCAGAATTTTACAAAAAGTAAGGGAACAAAATGTTCTGTCGAATACTCCTGATATAGACGACCAAATCAAGAAGACTTTTGGCATTGATTTAGGTAATTCGAAATTGACAAGTAAAGATAAAATAGTTCTAGATTATATTACTCAGATACAAAAGAATCCATGCCTGATGTCCTCGAAAATACCAGTAAATCCTATAAGATCAATGGAAAGTGACATATTGCTTAATTTATCAGAGTTTTTTAAAATAAAGTCTTACTCTGATCTTCTGAAGCTAGTAAATACGGAATCAAGTAAACAGCAGTCTACTACTATTACTACTACTTCTACGCCTCCGACTACTTCTCTTACTACTTTAAATTATAGTTCAACAACAGATGGCCTAGAGTCAAAGAGATCTACTAAAGCGCTAAGTTTAAAGGAAAGACTCAAGGTCCATCTTAAAACTATATTAAATGATCTAATTGAAATACAAAATGAAAAAGGTGGAAGTTTAAAGTCTGGAGAAATAAATGTTGCAGACGCTCTGCCGTGTTTATACAATATATTAAATGAAGATAAAGTTATTAGCCGACCAAAAAAATACTCTCGTATTGATTTAGTTAATAAAGTGAAATCAGTATTTAGTGCAGTGAAAAAAGAAGCTGAGAGTATTCCTCAGAATCGTAGATCTATGTCGAGTTCCGGACCGAGGCCCAAGCCGGTAATTTTATGGGAACGCCTTGCTAAAAGTTTAGCCCGAAAGTCAAAATTAACCCGAAGAAGTTTCAACGACGCACCAAAAATACCTACCTACAAAAAAGTGAAAAAAATAATGGAGCAGATCGAAGCAAATAATTCAAATACCTACAAACACATAGCTTACTCTTTTGAAGTTCCTGTAACTGATAAAATAGTTTTGTTGAAAACGCTTGAACTTGACGTTAAAAAGTATGTATATGCGTTAGAGAACATACAGGTGTTGAACAATGAAAACAAGCTACCAACGGGTGATTTAGACGACATAAATGAGTTTGTTGACAATGCAGCCTCAAATATAAATATGAATATGAAGATTCTCATGAACTTAAATGCACCAAAACCAAAGAGAACAAAAGCGAAAGACAGTGCTACGGAAAAACCTGCATTGAACACTCTGGCTAGTTATTATAAAAGAATTAACAAACAATATGTAAGAAATAATAACGAAGAAATCACTCGCGACCAAATCTATAACCAACTTATTAAAAGGCGAATACAAATGTTTTTAAAAATGAGAGAATTGGAAGGCGTAGATATAACGAATGATATTATATATAACATAGCTTCGAGAATTTTAACTAATTTAGAAATTAATAATTATAAATTTGCTCAAGAACTATTTAAAGTGTTTGTAGAACTACAAAAAAACGCGGCCACAGGTATGTAAGTTGAGATACATTGATTTATTTTAAGTACAGAGAGTAACTTAATATTGCCATATGGCATTTATCTATTTTATACTGCTGCATGTTGCAATTGCACCGTCTTGAAACAGCAACACAGGGCTGGGATTCTACACGGTAATAACGATATCGTCTTTGACGTGTTTCCGTATTGTCAACGTTTCGATAACTTTTATGTCATTTGCAATGATGGCGACCGTGGCTTAACGATTCTAAAACAGGTCACACGCGATATCGTTATAACGCAGTAGAATAGAGGCCCTGAATAAATACTTCATGCAAATGTTATGTTGTGTGTTGTCAGTTTACACATGTGGACATTAAATTTTAATTTGAACACGAAATTTCATAAAATGTTTCCCTTGTGTTTGGGAACGGTAGGATGGTCATAAACCGTTTAGCGTATTTTTATGTTTTTATCCAAAAAAGTTTCAGAAACTGATTCATTTCACAAACATATCATTTGGTAAACTTATTTTTTCCGAAAATATATATTTCAAGATTTTTATAAAACTAACCTAACCTAACTTATTGCGTTCTACACGATGGTCCTGAAATAAAAATCTGAAATATTTACAGTTTCGGAAAAAAATGCAGGTTGCCAAATGATACGTTTGTAAAACGAATCAGTTTGTGAAACGTTTTTTGGCGAAGTGACAGGGGGACTTTTAATTACATAAATTTGCTAAATCAATAGAGTACCTTAATTCAGAATAAAATCTCAATGAAATATTAAAAGGTACACGAAAGAACATACATACATACACCACGCCTCAATTCCCAGAGTAGGGTATGCAGAGCTACAGAAATACCAACAACTCTAAAAAGACTTGTTTATAATTCTTTAACCACATTTTGCACGATTAGGCCAAGAAGTTTACAAGTGTATTAGTGACGGGTTGCAAGCCCATCGCCTAACAGTACTACAAGCCCTTATTCCCTTAGTCGCCAACCACATGGGGTCACGAAAGAACATAAAAAAAAAAAAAAGAGATTTTATCTCAAAACCTAGAGTTCACGATGAACTACATTAATAGTTAGGTACAGATATAATACAACTTTTGGATTTCATTGTTTGAAAATCCTCTAAATTGAAATAACGTACGAAATGTCATAGTTCCTAACTCATAGCATTAAATCCTAAAAAAATGTTGAATGTTAAGTACTTTCTTATTCGAAGACGTTGTCTAAGAAACTAATTCTATTTCCAGCTCCACTGATGTCAAATATGAACCCGCGAATGCCTAACTTTATGGCCATGAAGCAACCACTGAGTCAGTTCCAAGAATCTAATCCTCAGCCCTTGTTAACTCAGGACCAGCTGATAAAGCAATTGTTGAACATGAAGAAATTATAAATAAAATCGCTGGTGAGAAAAACTAACTTTGGAAGTTTTATGTTCGAATGTTTTTTTAACTGTCGGTCGACATATAGGTATGAATAGAAAACGCTTGGGATTAAAAGACATGTTTTGATAGTTATCTTGAATGACCAAGTTTATATAAGGTTTATTAAGTTTTTGTAATTCTTTAAAGGTTTACTTCAATAAAAGATTGATTTAAATATTGTACTTTATTTATGTTCATTTTATTCTTCTTAATGTCTTCGTTTCATTTTGTTTAGTCGTATAGAAGTCCGCTTGTTATAAACTGTGGTACTGGACGTATTTGCGGAAATTTCGGCTAAAGCTGAAACATAGTATATCGATATAGTATCAATAGCAAATCAAATAAAAGTACAATTAATATTTGCCGTCAAGTGTGCATCAACCCTAAATCGACTAACCCGCTTACATCACACTCGTAATATTCATGTGGAAGTACAGCCAGCCGATAAAATGTTGAGCCAATTTAAGCCTTGTCTATAGTATTTATTCCATTGTTTGGCACCAGTACTAGTCACATGTGGCCGGAACTGCCCTGAAAGGGACAATTCCGGCCACATTCGATCAACACGTGTTGCACATCCTCCACAGTACCGCACATGTCACAGTTCGGCGATACTGCTTTCTCCATAAGATATGCAAACCTGGTAGATGACCAGAGCCTATAGCCAAGATGCGTTCGCTAACTAGCTTTTCGATTCGTTTTGTTTTTAGACAAATCGCTTCAATGGTAGATCACGTCACTTTTCTTATTATGTGATCTATCAAGATAAGATGGTGGTTGAGATCCGGACGGACCTTGCACAAGGTCCTACCACCACCAAAAAAAGAAATATTAAGTATTGTGGCTTATACTTAGCATTTACAAAGATGAACTTATTCCTTTTAAGGGATCTCTTCCAGTTAACCTTATACAAATAACCTGTCTCACTGTCAGTGTATCGTGTCGTTCTTGAATCAGTGTCTGCCTGTCCAAAATAAAATAATAATAATAACCAAGGCGATAGCTTGGGATACCAGGTACATATTGTAAACTTAATTGCTTAGAAGGAAGTCAATCATATAATTGTGATCGAACTTCACTTACAGGTAAATTAGTTTAATCACTAAATAAGTATGTAAGCATGGGATTGACGTCAAACCGAGAACGATAGTCGTGTCGAGCGCTAATGTCCATTCCATATTTTTTGATAGTTAGCGTTATGCGTTAGTCTAGGCACCCTGGGCCTATTTTCTATTGGGTAAAACCATATTGCCGTTGACGTGTTATCGTATTGTTTTTAATTCCTCCGCTATTACTGTCACGTTCTTAATAAGAGCTATCGAAACGGTGATAATGCGATATTACGTCATATGCAATAAGGTTTTATCGTGTTGTTTTTCAAATTTGGATTATTTTGCACTATTTTGAAGGTTTCATGTCCATAGACTTAAGTAGGGCCAATCAATTTCAAAGATAAATAATAATATGCAGCTTTTACTCAAATGATCCGATTATCATAATAGTACAAGGGTGAATTGCAGAAAAAATGTTCCTTTTAGTTTAATTGGTGTCCCGTGAAAACACGGTGGATTTAAAATTATATCATGAGAAGAAAAGACGATGTAATTATTTTTCTTAAAGTATGAGAACTCTTAAAATTCAGATAAAATTATTTTTATTTTTATTCTGTTTTATTTATATAGATTTAAATAAAAAACAATCCTGCGATACGCGAGTACTTCATATATTATGGTCATGTCCCAATTCCGAGTGTGTTTTTATCTAGGAAATTTGTTACGATTTATATTAATTATTATAAAGCATAACTGTAAACTATACAGTCCTTTTTAGTTAATCTTTAAGTTCCGTACAAATCTATTAAATTTTATTGTAAATAGTTATGAAATTTTAATATTAATTTACCTGTCCCAACTTACTGGACTTTCGTTACTCAGCTTTAGTTACGGAGCATTTAATCCCAAAAAAAGTTTTAAATATCTTAGTAGAATTACTTTTTATCAATCTGGATACACCTTGATATCTATCAAACTGTTGAACACAGCGACACCCATTTTGTTTTCAACGAAGTGGCACGCGGATTGCCAGTCTAGTGTATAAAATCTAAAAAATCTCATGGTGATAAACGGCGATTTTCTCGGGTAAAAGTTTCATTTTCGTACACCACTTTATTCATTACCGTGTAGTTTTACTCTGCTTCTTAAGAATTTACAAAGTTCTAGAACAATGCATTACACGTTTGAAGGGAAATATATTTTTAGGTAACGTTTCTCATATTATCATTCTCAGCTTCGTTATTTTTCGTTATGTAACGAAACTGAGAAACTGTAAAGCCTATTTCATACAATAAAACTATAAAGAAAATACTGGTGTGTAAGTTTGTTTCAGTCGAAAAGTCTGCCACGGTACAAACCATCCATACTAACATTATGAATGTGGTGTGTCTGTCTGTTACCTCTTCACGCTTTAACCGCTGAACCGATTTAGATGAAATTTGGTATGGAGATAGCTTGAGTCCCGGGGAAGGACATAGGCTACTTTTTATCCCGGAAAATTAGACAGATCCCGAGGGAGCAGCGATAAACGACTTCTACGCGGACGGAGTCGCGGGCAAAAGCTAGTACCGTAAAATGAGGCTATTTGGTACTAAGTAATCACAAGCTTTTAGTTGATATATTTCTTGTCATGGCTATGATAGAACTGTAAAACTCGGTGTCAGGCTAATTTTTCAGTTCTGCCATTGCCATGACACAAATATAGCAACTAAAAGCTTAATAATTACTCGATTCCAAATAGCCCCGTGATTCCCAAATAGCCCCATTTTACGGTACATAATATGTGTTTGCATATGGACTGTAATGTTTTTTTGCCTTTGTCAATTCCCTAACCGATTTTTTTGGAGTTTTTCGTGTATTCTTTTTTGTAAAGATATGGCTGGCTGAAGCTATTGATTCAATAACACGACTAAAAAACACTATTGTTTACAGTAGATCATGGCTCCAATGACAAATGCTGAAAGGCAAAAGAAGTACAGAGAACGTTTAAAACAAAACCCTGCAAAATATGAGGAGTTACGATTAAAACATTTAGATAGAGTAAAAAAATCAAAAAGAAATGGAATAAAAAATCAATGGAATAAATAATGGAATAAATAATTCTGCGAATGAAACCACAAGATATCACTAGTATTTTTCCATGTGTCCGACGCTTTATTTTATCAGTTTCGTTACACCAATTATCAATTTCGTTTACTCTCAGGTTAGTTATGAAATTCAAAAGGTACATTTTTTCTGCAATTCACCCACAAGAGTACTTATGATACAAATACGCTTCATCGAACACCACACAAACGTGAAAATCTTACACTGTAGACAACAGGTGGTCGTATCGCTATAAACGGTCTCTTCCATACAACCTTGGATAGATAGAGCAGCAACATGAACATTAAAATAAAGTAGGTGGAGCAAACGAAAAAAAAAGAAACAGCATCATAACATCTTAAAAAAACTTCCTATCTAATATGAGTCTAATCGGAACGTGCAAGTGCAAGATGCATAACGCTAACGTTAGCGATCTTCGAGAACTGTCAAAATGTAAGCAATTAACGTAAGCGCTCGACGGCCTTGACGCGACGGCAGCTTCAGTCGGCAGGGCCCGTTTGGGACGCGTTTATCGCGGTGGATAAAGTATCCGTCACTCTCGCACAGATTCTAGTCAGAAGGTGACGGATGTTTTATCCTCGTTTAGTCATGCGATCATTACGGCCATAATAAGCCCCCAGATTACTTTCGCAGAATGCATCCTGTCGTAGGGCCACAGTAGTTTAAGAATAGCGATATACCGGGTGTTGCGTGTAATAGGAGCAATAAATTGAGGGATCGTTTCTATTCTATAAACGTAGCAACATTTGTAGTACAAATTTAAAAAAAATATGTAATTTATTTGAACAAATTTATTTATTTTTTCGAACAAACTAAATAGCATTTTCAATGTATTCCACCCAATAGACTAGTTGACATCTACGGTCAGCCTACGAACTTCGTAGTTTTTGCAATACATTGTTTGCTTGGAAAATCTAAATTCATTAATATTTAGTTAACGATAAGTTATTTTCAAAAGTTGTAGAATAAATGTTGTTACGTTTGTGGTGTGGAAACGATCCCTCAATTTAATGCTCCTATTACAGGCAACACCCGGTATAATTACACAAGAAGCTTTATGTCTTACACTAACCTTCTTTGTCCTCCGGCCAAATATTATCTTTACTGATCTCCTTCTTGGGTACCTTTCCCTTTGCGCTTAAAGCCGGGTTTACTTTGCCTCTAAGATATTTAGGGATAATATTTTTCATCCTATTATTTTGCTTCTTGTATTCTCGAATTGACCTTTTCACTTTGTCAGAGGACAAATACGGATTGTTTTGCCATCTCTGCATTATCTCCAAATATTTCTGTTGCTTTGCCTCGTCCCTTTTTAACTGAGATACCTTTTTTAAAATGTCCGACTCTGTCTCTTTCTTATGTAAAAGGTTTATCAAATCATTTTTAGAATTGGTCAGTAGACTCTTGATTTTTTTTAATAACGACTCTTTCCGTTTCTTTTCTTTCACTATTGATTTCATTGTCTTCTCTTTGTTGTCATTGATAATATAGCTCATTACTTCATTATTGACTACAGTTAAACTTGAATTTATATTGTTTATTATACCAATACCTACATGCTCGTCGATACCAGTCATTCGGCGTGTATGGACGAAGTCGAGTAAAGCTAAGACATTATTTAATTTTGCAATGTCTTGCGCAAATGCGAAGTATAACATTTGCACGTTATAAAGACGTTCTGTTGCCGAGCTGGTTATAACATTCTTCAATCTTTCTTGCCACTTGTCTCCTATACTGTTTAAATCATTTGTCAAATTGTTAATCAGGTCAATGGCCTTTGATCCACCAGAACCAAAGTCATCGACGTATACTTTTTTTATAACTCTCTTAAGTATTTCTTTAGTTTTTCGTGTTAATGGACTTAATGCATTTGCAATGGGCATGTCTTTGTCAATCACTGCAAAAATTCTTAACATTGTTTCTTTTACATTCAAAGTATTTAAATAGTTTTTACTGGTGTCAAAATGTCTTCGATAATTTTTATTCATTCTTTTGGAACTCGTAATGTTAGTACTGTTTTCCAATTTGTCTTTATTTTTTTTCAAAACGTACTTAATAGCTTGCAACAAGAGTTTGAGATCATTCGGCAGAACTTTTTTTTTGTTATTATTATGTATTATCACAACATCTCTTACAACTTCATTTAGGTCTTTTTTAAGTTTCATATAGAATTTATTAAGGAAAGAATTACCGTAAGCGAACTTCCGCCTGCTATTGTTCATTAATTGACTATTATCGTCCAGTTTTAAACTGGTTAGTGAGTTGTCGTCTTCAAATTTACTTTCAAACTGTAAAGTTAAATTGCTAGGGTATTTTTTCAAAAATCTGGATAGATTTTCTCTTATGTTAATAAGTTGAGCTATTTCTTTATTTTTATCCTTTATCATGATGTTTAGCGGATCTAATATATCTTGCAATGCTTTCTCTCTATGTGAAACATCAAAGGTGTTATTTTTGAGTGATTTTGATTGTTCAGTTATTATTGCATTTAGCACTGTAGTTGTTTCTTGTATTTTACTCGCGCCTCTTTTCATCACATTAGTAAGAACTGACATGCTCAGTTTGTCCATCTCTTTATTAAAGTCTGCGTTGTCATTTTGTAGTGTTAGTTTGGCTAAGTTATTATTTACACCTGCAAAATAAGAAACATAAACTTTTAACTGTGCGTAAGAGTGCTTTGTATATTACAAACTCAAATGTTTGTCACAATGTTGTCCTAATTAATGTAATAATGTAAGTTGTCACTAAACACAGCAAGGCAACGCTAGTGTTAAGTATCTATATTTTTTTAAAGAAATATACCTAAGTACAATCAAGTTTAATAATAAATATTTGAATCCCGATTTACAAGCTTACATCTATCGTAATAGGGGCGCATCGTAACGCGAAGATGTTTAGTCAAGAAGCTCATACATATGACACTGGAGATTGCACGGCGAACAGTGCCTTGAAGCAAAGAAAAGTGACATTGAATGACGTTGCTTATGTTTTTTGTCCTTTTCTCAAAAACTCAGCATCATGCTAAAGAAAGGGACAAAAAGTATTAGCGACGTCATTCACGGTCACTTTTCTTCGCTTCAAGGTGTTGTTCGCCGTGCAATCTTCAGTGTCATATACCCGGGTGGAACAAAAAGAGGGACTGAGCTGAAAGGATTGTGTTATCTAAGTGATCTACAATCGATTTATTATAATTGTAAAGCTGGACTGAAAAGTAACACAAAATGATTAAAATTATTTAATTTAATATCAGTGACAACCGTACTACTAGGTACTAGTTTAAATTTATTTACATTTTAAATTGACACATGTCATCAACTTCACTTTACATGCGATGCTCAAAAGTAACAGCATGTCATTCATTAAGGTTGTTTACTAATGAAGTCGGTGAAAAAGGCTTAAGTTAGATACCTTGTCTTGATGACGTCATCGAGGGTTGATTACTAAATAAATATCACGGAACAATGTCGCACAAATTGACCTGGTCCCGAACTCTAGGCTTGTACAATACCCATACCGATAGTACAAGCCTAGAGCTTAGGGACTTTGACTAGGAAAAGTCAAAAGTTTAGGTTTTATACTTATAACTATACCATTGTAATAATCGCGAAAAGTTTTTACGTTACTATTAATATAACGGGTTCACAACGTAGGTCCTTAGATTAGACGGTCATTTGGCTGATGGTAGGACATGAAGATTGGGCGGTGGGGTTGTTACAATTTATTGTGCCATATGACCAGGATAATGAAGTTTGAGTTATTACAGTCCTACTAGTTATTTTAATAATTAAGTACATGTGACAATTATTTGCCACAAAGTTTAAACAAAAAGTTGTCATGTCTCTTTGTAACTAAAATAATTCGCTTTCGGGTAAAGTCGGTTTCATTACCACAAGAAAGCATAAGAGCGAGTGAAAACCGAAGGTTTTTTTAAGAGCTATTGCGCTGAACGTGCAGATACCTGTGGATAACGTTTGTAGTATTTTAATTAATTACCGATATTTTTACTATTTCCTGGATCCATCATGAAGTTACGACGGTCAGTGTGTAAAGCTTTACTAATTCTAATTGTCT
This sequence comes from Acleris holmiana, assembly GCA_949316455.1. Taxonomy (NCBI): domain Eukaryota; kingdom Metazoa; phylum Arthropoda; class Insecta; order Lepidoptera; family Tortricidae; genus Acleris; species Acleris holmiana. The sequence continues at coordinate 8,234,778 of OX438782.1, read as the reverse complement.
CAGAGGATGGGTCTTCGTCTTTGCCTTTCTCTTCTTCAGCAAGCATTTGCAGAAACTGTTCAGTATTGATGCTCTCGTTGGCTTCTTCCTCTATGGATTCGGATTTTCTCGTCGTTGCTTGTTTTCCGTTAGGAGTAATTTCACTTAATACTTCTTCGAATCCCAAATATACAGGTTCATTTACAATTTTTGCTGTGGGTTCTGGAAAATGTACACTAGTTTTTTTCATTAGGGTTTTGGGTACGATTTCTGTGTGGCATCGTGTTTTTGTTAAAAGGGCCTTGTGCAAAGCTGTTCGTGTTAGTAACTATATAAAGCGGGTATAGGTGAAAAACTTAAGTAAAGGACCTGTTGTATGCCTGTTGTGTTGTGTATAGAATTAATATGGAGCTTACGTCAAATTTCAAATATAGAACGTCAAACGGTCTATACAGATGTGTTACAACTACATACAACAGGTCCTTTACTTCAGTTTTTCACCTATAATCATTTACGAGTGACTGTTTTTTAAAATTGTAACCCGTGTTCCGTGTCTGCATACACTTATTAACCATATTTCATCACCGCAGCTTTCACAATTCCTTAATAAACTGATTACGACAGATGGAACTGACAAAACCAAAAGGACTGCTTGACTACGGAAGAAAAGATAGCCTGGCTGCACGCACAACACAAAACAAAGTGGTGATAGAGCCTTGTGTAGGATCCACCTGGATCTACCCAAAGTAACCGATGAAATTACTGGAATAGAGTCATTTCATCGTAGTCCTCAGGAACGGCAGGGCATTTGCAGCGTTAGGTTTACAGTTTTTGAAATGCCTAAGGGACTCAGATCCCACCATCAGGTGGCCTGTGTGGTCGTTTGCCTTCTACTTGACATGAAAAAAACTATAAACACAAATCCACTCATATTAATTATTAGGCAAGTGAGTTAATGTGGCTGTTACGCTGTCACAGCTAAACAACTGAAACAATAATGTAATTTGGCGTAGAGTGGAGGATGCTTGAGGAAACCGTTCCATAAAAAAATACTTTAAAAAAGTTTATTTTGGTTGATTTTTCGATGGATCATTCATTGAGACCAGCTGGTGTATACTGCCCTGCTAACACAAAACGCAGTACCTCAAACAAAACTCCAGTAGCAAATGCAACCTCATTACTAACAATTTGAATCTGCTTTGGCCATTGATTTTGAGATACCGTTTATTGGCTTAGGAGGGCAGTATATCCTATACATATATTTACCGGTAGTTCTTTCAGCATGCTTCGTTGTTTTTGCCGTCGAATTGATGCTTAAAACATCTTTCCCGTACATCCACTCTGAGATTTCTTCGTACGTGTATTTATGCGGTCTGGTCTTGCTTTGATACATACCAGCTCTTTTGTGTCTTGCATTTTCAGGTTGGTTGGTATTACGGTTGACTTCAATTGCTATAAGAAATAATTATAATTTTGGATTAAGCACATTGACCACAATGAATTGTTTTTCAACAGCGCTTACATTAATTGGTAAATACTTGAAATAGGTGGATTATTAAAAAAACAAGCTAAATTCTGCAGTTCAGACCCCTATTCCATCAACCTTACAATGACAGGTGACAGGAGAACCTAGTGTACCTACTTGTCAAGTTTGCAATGCAAAAATTGCAAAAATATATCAAATCTTCACTTATCAACTACATCAATGAGTACGAGTACATTGCAGTCAGAGTGGCGAAACTTTTTAATAATTAAGATAAGCCGGCTCTAGAAGTATCTTTGTGAGATCGAATCTGAAATGAGGAGAAACTGTAGAAGGACCTAAGTTACCGATATAGCTCAAGGAATTGAAAACCCCAAAGGTAGTGTGGCGGCGCATAATGCTCGTAAAATACTAATGGCCTAAATACTGCTGCCGTGATTGCAAAGAAGGCGGTTAACTGCAAAACTGCAAAGTGATAGTAGTTATTAGCATTATAAATCTAATGTGGTTATCAATTTCAATTCCACGTCTGTCTGTATTTATGTTTGTCTGTGTATCCGCTAACTCCACCAACCACGCAACGGATTTTGATGCTGTTCTCACGTTCAGTTCCACAGTTTTCACAAGTTTTTGTATCTAATAAATTCTGGTTTATGTAGAGTGGTAGATAAAACTCACATTAACCGAATCGAAGCGAGGGCGGGTCACTAGTAACTTATAACATAGGCATTAGCATTACATTACAATCCATTGCAATCTTCCTGTTAATATAGGAGTAGACAAAGTATGGACAATGCAAGAGGATAGAAAAAATACAAAATGTTCATTAGTACATACATCCGAGAGACAAAACTAAAACTGATTTAATAAAATACTTACATAGATATGTAAACAAAGGTACAAATATGTATAAGTATACCGCATACCACATACGTGTTAACAGCAATTAAAACCTACAAAGGATCAAAACTCAACCCTCTTGTTGATTTAGCCACAACTACTACCTTTTCTTCAACGGACCGGCAGATCTAGCATATCTCAAGAACGATGGAAGCACATTCTAAAATAAAATAAGGGTCACACACACTCTTAAAAACAAAAATTGTCTCTCCTGTGGTCAATAGTTAAGACCTTATGTGCATATAAGTTATGTTTTTATATGATAGGTCTAAAGCAGAAGGTGTTTTTGCGGTAATGGGCTTGGCCTTAAAACGTTAACTTTCGGTGTGTCCACAGGAAAGACGGTAAACTAAATCTGTGTATGAACCATAAATCGATGGATGCGGGTATAACAAAACCAACGTCCTAACCTACTTTCTGTTTTCTATCGACTCGAAATGTATGAAGTTGACATAAGCCATCTAAGCGATCTTTTCGATAATCATTAACTTATTGCTATGCATCTTGACTAGGCCCTCAGTGGAAGTCTTTCAAATGACACCAAGTAGATGCATACCTGCTTTGAGGGTCTCCATGACAGAGGCCAGCACGCGGTGATCAATCACCAGGGTCTCAGGCTTATGACGCTGCGCTGTTGAGCAGTTCCATCTCCCGTCAAAGTCGCAGTTGCAAGTGGCGCAACCAGAGCACAGATTCTCTGAAAAAAGAAACAGTTTAGTAAGCAATCGAAATAGATCAGTCAGAAAAAGACTGATTCCCGTTCGGGGTTTTGAAAATCTAAAATTAAGATGAAATCTTTTGTTTTCCTTCAGTTTCCTTCCCTAGCCAAAATACAAATGCTACTAAAGTTTATTATTTCTATCGCTCTAAATGTATGGGATGACATTCTCGAGCGTTACGGCAAGCCGCGTGTTCAGTTTGATCGCATACATTTTGAGCGATAGTAAAAGAAAAACGTCATTAGCGCTTGCATCTTTGCTAGGGCCACTGGACCCATTATTTTTATTTACTTTGTATATACGGTACCTAATCATATGATGATCAGGGTGTTCATTTTCCTAAAGTGCAACAAGGAGGTTCCTAGGCTATTTAAAAGCAGTACTAATAATGAAAAACACTATTTATTTGTAAGCCTAATCACACGTGATCTATTTTATATTTGTAACATCCATGTGTAACCTATGTTTAACAAATAAATTATTGTGATTATGACTAATATGATTGAAATATAATAACGGCGGGAGTACCTCGATGGCAGTTGGTGTACGAAGATACTAGAGGAATACATTCCTTGAAGTTTTCTTGTAGTGATTCTGTAATAAATATTAAAATTGCTTATTTTGTCACGAGATCAGAGCGTCAATCACTTTAACAAATAAAAAAGGATGGTTAATATCATGGGGCAATGTTACATATCTCAAAATAGATCTGGGCCCCCATTCTACTGGATTAAAACATAGTGCTTTTCACATGTTATATTTTGTATTTGACTCGACCGCCATTACTGTCAAGTAAATAAGAGCTATCGTAACGTTGACAATACAATAACATGCTGAAGACATTAAGATTTTACTTAGTAGAATAGTGACCCTGGTCCCAAACTAAGCTGTTAGGCTAGTAAGTACGTCCCGGCATAAATAAGTTATCATTTATGAACCTGGTCACTTTAACGTCGTTAATAGAAGGGCTAGCGTCGTTAATACTAGGCATATACAGTGCAAGAGGTCTTGTAAAGTTGACTAGAGTAGAATAACACCAGGTAGGATTCGGACAGAGAGAGCATTCGTACAGTAGTCATACTCGTACCTAGGCAAGGTTTCATGGAAATTGATTGGGCCATTTAAGAGGATTGTGAAACGATGCTTAAATTGCGTCGCTGACAATTTTTTTACACATATTTAGCTCCGGGCGATAACGTTTCTCACCTCCTAAATAAAGTCCGATTTTCTTGAAAAGGAAAATTTAAACACCTAGTTTTTACAATATCACAAAACAAAGTCGCTTCCCGCTGTCTGTCTGTTGCTATCTATGCTTAGGTCTTTAAAACTTCGCAACGGATTTTGATCCGTTTTTTTGAATAGATAGAGTCATACAAGATACATTTTTATATGTATAATACTTTAACCTGCAGCGAAGCAAGGGCGCGTCGCAAGTCTAAAATATATTAAAAAGTCAAAAAAATCGGACTACGTTTGAGGGGAGAGAAACGTAAGCGCATTTTTTATGGATTTTTTAGCTTTACAATCCTCATAAGAGACGTCAGCTAAAGCAGGAGTCGCAATTAATTAATAAGTGATGGGAGTTTTTACCTATTTGATTTTTATAATTAAAAAACACTTGTGCATAATACTCACCTTCTATCATTAAATCATATAATTTTGTGTCAACTTCACTCTTCATGGCTTCATCTGAAGTTAACAGAATTTCATCCTGTAAATTTAAAGCAAACGTCGTCTTGTTTCATTGATGACCTCTCACTATCTCTAAAACTAACTGAAGAAATTCTGTAGTTGCGACCGATGCGACTAACGCACGCGACAAGGTCTTACCCACAAAGGGTGAAAATTTGTCACACTGACGATTTGCGAGCGTGTTTTATGCGATGCGATTAGCTAAGTTTGAGGACTAAAATAAAATGCCTCTTATTTTTTACGTTGTCTTGTCTACACTGGAATACAAAAATGCAAAAGCTGCTGCTTGGCGCTACGTTAAAGGATGTAGCTATTGATAGTAATGGATAGGTAGGTAACAATAGTCGTGCCACTACTAAAACTGCGACGTTATTAGCATAGCACACCTGCGGCAAGTTCGCTGCGTGCTCGTTGCACTCACTGCAAGCACCGATTCTATTCGCCTCACTCGTTACACGTTCACGAATCGCTACTGTGATAATGCAGTTACAGACCTAGGCTTACCTCTTCAGACTTATTCAAGATGGCGCCCATTTCATTGTTAAAGTCACACCTAGCCTTATCCATGGCGAAGCACTCGTAGCTGCCGAAGCAGACCTGGCATACTTCTTCATCTTTACGGAAGATTCTTGGCTGGTTGGCGAAACGAAAGGTCGGGATGTAGTCGAAAGCTATAAAACAAGAAAAGGCTGATTAGAATTCATATGCTAGCACTATCCTTTCTTGTACTATTTACATCTATATGACTAGTGTATTAACCGGAGATAGACTTTGGGGAGTACCATACTTGTGTGGTAACTTTGAAAGTTGCCGAGAGAATAACGAGAAAAAAGTTATGCGCGAACGAATTTATAGTTTACAATAAATTCAACGTTAGCCCAGTCCCTTTCTCTAGAGTTACTTTTGTATATAAAGTGAGCAGGATGAAGTGTTACAATTGGAACATTATACCTTCAATTAGCTTTTTATCAATGATTGTTGAAAAATGTTCGCTTTAACGGATGTGAATCGGAAAATGAACTGCAGTGTAATACAATAGCTAACATTATCGACCAGAATTTAAGTAGTTTCAAAACAAGGACTGTGTAACAAGAGTTGTTGTTGTACCAGCGAGTTAAGAACCGAATGGACTTCTCGACGAAAAACGATTATCACGATTGTAAAGTGAACAAATCGAACTAATAGCAAGCGTTAAAACCCAGACATGTTCCAATATTGTCATCTATGTATATGTCAACCTAAATTTAAAACGTTTAACTTGTACACTCTTTTTTAGGGTTCCGTAGTCAAACAGGAACCCTTATAGTTTCGCTATGTCTGTCCGTCCGTCCGTCTGCAGCCTAGCTCAGAGACTCTTAGTACTAGAAGAAGAAGAAAGCTGCAATTTGGCAGGAATATGCATATTAGCCACGCCAAAAAAAAAATAGGGTACCTCTCCTACACGTAACGTGGGGATGTATATTATTTTCGTCTACCCTATAGTGTGAAGTGTCCTTGGATAGGTCTTTCAAGAATATTATGGGTTTGTGAAAACAGTTTTTCGATTAAGTATTATTATTAGTTTATGAAATATTAAGCTTTGAAGCGCTAATTACCTACAGCTACAGCTAAAACGAGTAATACAAACAATCTGAAAAAAAGCTTGCAGCAAAATGAAAGAGCATATAACGAATTTTAAGGGAAAACTATCACGACTTCTTAGTCGTCATTGGTTCTTCAGCTACAGGCGATTAAAGTGTTTATACCTACTAAAATCATCTAAGACGGCACAAATTGACATTAAAAAGAAAGTTAGTTATTACTTGCTGATTTTTATGTTTGTAGTAGGTACTTAATGGCTTTGGAATCCTACACTGAGCATGGTCCGACATGCTCTTGCCCGGTTTTCTTCATTGTATTAGGTTTGTTTGTCTTATGTGGTGGTGTTTACGTATATACATACATACCTACATTATTTTTAATTTCTGTATGAGAACATTTTCAATGGTCTCAAATGGTTTCAAAAATGTTTCATTATTTTCTTGACAAAATGTCCTAATTTTCTGCAACTTGTCGCTAGCTGGATTTCATTATTTTTGATATTTTGCATTTTTAGACTCGGCTTCTTCACTAGTAACTTTTTCATTACACGCAAAAAAAATCGTTCTTAGCCTGTTATTACTTTAACCGGTAAACAGTAACTTATTCTCTTATCTATTCTTGAGTTTACTCCACAAGAGAATACTCTTTTACCGAAAAATAGTCCTCGCGTGTGATATCCATGGACTTAATACTTGTCAAATAAGGCCATGGGAGTGTCTATAAATAACTAGACATTGACGAAATAATCCTTAACAGGAGTGGAAGTCATTGATTGAAATTAGAATTATAAATACTTATTGATTAGACATGGATATTTACGGTTTGTTTCCGTTCCCTGTGTGGTTGCCGGGTTAGAATAGTGCTACTCCATGTCATCCCGTGGATGTCGTAAGAGGCGACTAAGGGAATAAAGGCTTGTAGTACTGTTAGGCGATGGGCTTGCAACCTGTCACTAATACACTGGTAAACATCTTAGCCTGACTATGCAAAATGTGGTTACAGAATTATCAACAAGTTTAGAGTTGTTGGTATTTTGTTGCTCTGCCTACCCCACTCTGGGAATAAAGGCGTGACGTTATGTATGTATGTATGTATTTCCGTGTGTAACGGTCGGTCTAGAGCCAAATGGGATGACTTTAGGTACGTATTTACGCGCGAAGAATGAGATGAATATAGAATGTGCGCCCCTCAATTGCACTGCCAAATTTAAGTAATTGCTGTTTAATAAAAAACAATACCATACAATATTAAAAAAAGGTGTTCGCTTTAGAAGTTATTAGTAGGTACTAATAAATCAAAAATTATCGTTAAAGATCGTAGTGTTTCGAAGATTTAACCAAAATGCGAAAACGGTGTCATGTTTAAAACTAAAATAATCGATATTTTTGTTCATAATCGTGTTTTCACGTAAACAATTTCAAGGCAAATTTATCAAATATATAATATACCTAAAGAACTGGGCCTCTATTCAACTGCGTTATAACGATATCATGTTTGACGTGTTTCCGTATGGTCAACGTTTTGATAACTCTTATGTCATTTACAATAATGGCGACTGTGACATAAACGATTCTTAAACGTGTCAAACACGATATCGTTTTAACGAACCTGAATAGAGGCCCAGATACATAAGCGATAGGGTTATTGATAGCGAAACACTACTGACTGTATCATAACGTACGTAGCGTCTTCTACGCTGAGTTGAGTATTGGCGCAATTAGGCATCTGACTGTCACTTGTTTATTTGTTACCCGCGAAAGGTATCGAGTATTAAGCCAAGTAGAATTTTGTTTTTCGAAAATTGTCTGCTTATTGTAATTAAAACATAATATCCGCACTTACCGGACGCCCCGTAGAACACAAGCAGCAGCACAAGCATGGCGTCTGTCAACATTTGATGCTTTCGTAATCAAAAACCGAACGGAATGGTTGTGTTTTCTTGGAATTGTTTTGGGTTGGACGGATTTGGGTGACTCAAAATTTATATTAAACTAGCTTCTACCCGTGCCTTCTTCCACGAACATTTCGATTATCGTTATTACCTCGGGAAATTTAAAATTAACTGAATAAAATCAGCCTATACGTTAATTTAGGATATAAGCTATCTGCATTTCAAATTTCATCGAAATCCGGTTAACCGCTGCAGCGTGAAAGAGTAACAAACTAATACACCCCAACACAAACTTTCGCATTTATATTATTAGTGGGATGCGTTTAGATAGGGTAACCGTATTAATGTTTGATTACCGTGTTAGGGTTACCGTTAAAATGTATTATGTGAATTTTAAGAAATAAAAAGGTTGACGGAGAAAAGGGGTACAGTGGGTATTACTCCGCGGACAACGTGACTTAGCTCGTAAGCAAAATGGTTGCCGGGCTCAACTTATAGCAACAACACCAGATTAAAATTAACAAACCCTTAATCCCCGACACGTTGGCCTAGTTGGGTTGGGAGTGACCTTGCCTCCGAAGCCGGCGGTCCCGGGTTCGAATCCCGGTAAGGGCAGATATTTGTGTGATGAGCACGAGTATTTGATCCTGAGTCTTGGATGTTTTCTATGTATTTAAGTATGTATGTCTCTATATCAGCAAATTAAACGTGGTCTATTACGTATAGTACAAACCTTTGTTTATCTTTTTAATAATTTATTAGGTATGTTAATAAAGCGTACATTAAAATAATCATAATTATATAGTTTCATATCTAAATTTATACTAGTAGTACACGCAACACTCGTTTATGATTAGTACATAACATATGCCTATACAAATGAAATAAGGCCTAGAACATTACTCAGCAAAAAATACAAACTAATTTCAATAAATGAAGAAGTCCAATTTTAGGATGATAGATCCAATTGCAGAATACGATTGGATTGGGACTAGGTAAATTTGCTTGAGACCGTCCCCTCTTATTTATGTATGTATGTTATTAACAATTACTAGACATATACACTATATACACTATGTATATGTACTGAAACACTAGAAAACTTCTTGACCTGATTGTGCAAAATATGGTTACAGAATTATAAACACGGTTTTTTAGAGTTGTTGATATTTTAATAGCTCTGCATACCCCACTCTGGAATTGAAGGCATGATGTTATTTATGTATGTATATAAGACATATCGATATAGAAATGTACATAGGCGACCTTATCCCGCATTGGGTTTATTTTAGTTAACCTTGGAGAAAAATAAGTAAGGACACTGGAAAAGGAAAGACAAATTAACAAAATTAGAGAAATTAACTATTTCTACAGTCAAAAACGGCCATCTATATATATATACATACACCTTATTGTCAAATCATAAAAGCGTGGGAACGTATTTATGACCTTGACTGTACACTGCGACCAAAAAGAATCGGATGATGTAGAATCGGATCTAATGTTCCACATAAAAGTAGTTAAACGTTAATAATAAATAAATAAATATCACAGGACAATCTCACACAAATTGACCTAGTCCCAAACTAAGCTCTAGGCTTGTACTAAGGGTACTAGACAACGATAAACATTATATAGAGAAATACTTTAAATACATAGAAAACGTCCAAGACTCAGGAACAAATATTCGCGCTCATCACACAAATATCTGCCCTTACCGCGATTTGAACCCAGGACTACTGGCTTCGGAGGCAGGGTCACTCCCAACTAGGCCAAAGTGTCGACAAAGTTGCCACATGAAATCGAAACTGACATAGACAGTGGCGCCCCCATTATTTTCTACTCTTTTTTGTCAAATTGTACGAGTACATACATCTGTTATTTATTAAAAATACTGACCAAAAAATTTATCATTTGGTATACAGGAGCACACATAACGAAATAAAAATACCCTTATTATTCTGTGAAAAACTATATGTTTTTTGGTCTTTATTATGTGCCACCATCAGTTGATATCGCATCGCTCGATACCTAATACGAACAACACCTAACGCGGCGACGGCGCGTCCCCGACTAAACCGGCTCGCTCCGTCCTGTTCACTTTGCTTGGGGTGGTTTGCGGCGCGCACACATGCAAACCGCGCCTACCTATTTATACCATTGTTAGAGGATCAGCTTCGTATTCTGCAGGACATCAAATATAATTTTTGAATTATTGGCAGGCTTTGTAATGCTGGAATCATAACTAAAGATCACTTCAAATACCCTCAGTAACATCCATGGTATGAGTACATTTTTAACGAGTTTAGGCAAATCCTTAACTTGCTAATCTTAATCTTAATCCTTAACAAACACAATTGGTTAAATATTTCCGTCTTTACTGTGAATTTGGTACCGAGATAGCTAACGGCCCGAAAAAAAACCTTTTTGACTTCGAAGTATAAAACAAATCCCACGGGATTAGCGATAAACTACTTTTTCGGTTAGCGAAGTTATAGTTGGTATTAGTAAATAAAATATATATTGCAAAATCAAAAAACAAATCCCACCCAAGTCCGCCACTGACAGAAAAAAATGTAAATTTCCGCGATATTTGTAAACATGCGCGAACGCACCGCGACGGTGCGCGCGCCCCGCACTGACGAGCAGACCGACCATGCTGCTGCTCCTTTTACTCCTGCTGCCCGACGTGGGATCATCAGGTTAGTGAGATTATTAACTAGCTGACGAGGATTTCAAAGTGGTTGATGCAACAAGTACTGGTGTTGTGGGATGGATTGTGTTAAAGACAAGACAAGAAGACAAAGGACGTGTAGGTGTGTTGTCGCTACAAGGAACAGACTGACCACGCTGCTGTTTCTACTCCTTCTGCCCGACGTGGTTTTAACAGGTTAGTGAGATTATTAACTAGCTGAAGAGGATTGCAAAGTGGTTGATGCACCAAGCACTGGTATTGTGGGATGGATTGTGTTAAAGACAAGACGACAAAGGACGTGTAGATGTGTTGACGCCACAAGGAACAGACTGATCATGCTGCTTTTTCTAATCCTGCTGCCCGTTGCGAGATTTACAGGTTAGTGAGATTTTTAACTGAATGAAAATGATGACCCCGTGAGTTTGCCGCGTTAGAATAGTGCCACTCCACTGTCACTAATGCACTAGTAAACTGCTTGGCCTGATTTTGCAAAATGTGGTTACAGAATTATAAACAAATCTTTTTAGAGCTGTTGGTATTTCTGTAACTCTGCCTACCCCACTCTGAGAATGAAAGCGTGATGTTATGTATGTATGTGCCTATGCATGAAAATGATTGTGTGATTAATGCTTCAAGTACCAGCATTGTGGGACGGATGGATTGTGATAAGGACAAGGTAAGATACAAGTGTGTTGGCGCTACAGACTACTGCTGTTTTACTGCCATAGTTTTGATGGGTTAGTATGACTCTTGGCGGCAGTGGTTGCATTACCAAAACCAGGCGTTTTGAGAAGATGTTCAAGATACAGGAACTGGCAGAAATATTAATCAATGAAGGATCAGTACAGTGCTTTTGGGAAGACCGTGTTATCTTAAGATACTTCTTTGTTGAAGCTAACGCTGACATGAAGATTGACTATGTTGCGTCTAGTGTAGCTGAAGAAGGCCGGCAACGCACCTGTAACTCCTCTGGTGCTGTAGGTGTCTATGGGTGACGGTATTCGCTTACCATCAGGCGATCAGTCTACTCGTTGGCCTCCTATTCCATACAAAAAAAGAAGCACATATATTTTGCCTTTGTTGACGCCAATACTAAAGCGCAGCTTAGGACAATGTTGCATGCTTGATGAACGGTGCCGTAGGACCTATAAAACTACAGGTTAACCTTAGCGGCAGGGCGAGAAATAGATTGCAATCATTTACCTATACAGCATTTTGGCAAAGATGTCCAAGACAAGATGTCAGAAAAAATCAAGACACCATAGTTGTCAACGCCAGTATTAAAAGTTTTGTTTCGGACTGAAGGGACAATGCAATGGTTTTTGAAAAGACAGTTTGACGGGTCCACGTTAAGTTATGTTGTCGATGTTAACAACGCTAGGTGACTACAAAAGGTGACTGTATTGGTTGCATTGCTGCTTCCTGGGGGGTTATCATGAGCTAGCTTTGCAGTTCATTTTACGGTCAGCGTAAAGGACAGAGCTATGGCGGTTATATAGCTCTGTCCTTTTCTCTGAGCGTAAACAGAACTGCAAAGCTAGCTCATGATAACCCCCCTGTTGTAGTATAAACACGTAAGGATGGTTAATTGGTCACGCATTCGAGATTACACGGCTCGACGTAGTAAATACGTAGTAATTTATAATGTGACGAACCAATGTAAATAATTGTTTATTTTATTTAAAATGGATTTAGATTAGTTCCATTTTTATTAATTATCGATCTTAAGTTGAGGGAACTAAACATGTAACCATTTTGGAAATTTTAACAACAAGTCAAGCATTTGCAGTATCATTTGAAGTCGCTTTTTTTTTAATTATTTGTACAGTAAGGGGTTACGTACTAAAACTTTAATTTCGTGCGCTTTATACGTTTTTGGTTCGGATTACCTATACCTACTAATATTAGTTCGTTTGTTCTTTCACATCTGGAGGTATCCTCCATACCAAAACTAATTTAAATTGGTTCAGCCGTTTGATAAATTAATTAATTTTGAAATATGACAATACAGTCAAAATAAAAGTAGTATGGATGTATTAGAATAATGGTATATTTAGGAAATAACGACTACATGGATTCTTCAAGCACGATGTTCCACCAAAGATGGCTCTACTGATAATTTAAACGGACTGACCATTTTCATTAAGAATCAGCCAAGTTAAACTAGATTACTGTTCGGTCCATCCATTTGGGAATAACGATGCCAAAAACAGACACACAGACACACGCGTTGAGGGTTCAGAATAAGGACAAGTGTTTTATTTATTAAGTGGAATGACGAGTAAGTCAAGATACATGGTCAGATCGGATCGCCTCCATCATCTTGTTCTTTTCTATCACTGATGACACGTTGGCCTAGTTGGGAGTGACCCAGCCTTCGAAGCTAGCGGTCCTGGGTTCAAATCCCGGGCAGATATTTATTTATTTATATTATCCTTAAAACGTATGGGATGACATTCTCGTCCATTACGATAAACCACAGCTGTTTGAATAAGCAGGTTTCCTCACGATGTTTTACCTTCATCGCAAGAGCATCAGGTAATGTACTTAAGTTAAAAAACTTATTGGTAAATGGTGACCGCGGGGGTTCGAACTCAGTACCTTACGATTACGAGTCGACCCCCTAAGCCACTAGGCTACCGACGCTCTATCTTAGTCCTCAGGGTTGGCAATGCATTTGAGGTCTTGGAGTCTTTAGATTAAAGTCTTGAGAAATCAAATGTCTATGGGTCTCAGGTTCCACTTACCATCAGGTGGCATGAGTGCTCGTGTGCCTTCATATTGCTTCATAAAAAAATCCCAAACCCAGCTCTAGGTTAGTACAAAGGGTAAGGTAACGATAAAATAAACATCTAGAGAAAAAGAAATGCTAACATTCCTACATAGAAAACATTAAAGAATCAGAAACAAATAATAGTCCATCCGGATCGCTACCACCCGTGTTTGCATTACCACCTTTTTTGGCCATTCCCGGCGTTTTTCTACTGTTGCCGTCTTCAAATAATCCAAAGGCGAACTATTATTTATTTTATGGATAAGAAACAATTGTACACTGTAAATTACTTGCCATGGTTACAATAAAGGTTAGGTTAATATACAATCAACAACGTTTTCCACATTTTTCATTTTCATAATAGGTTGCTCAAAGTGGGATATAATATTAATGAAATACGAGTACCTACGTACATCTATGATTAGTTCGTAGTTATTTGCATTTTTCAATTGTCTGCAAATAATTGAGAAGTACTTATTGACTATTACCATTCAGAAAAAGTTAGTCCGTATTTTAAATAATAAAGTCAAGTAACTAACACGGTAACACGTGTTAACTTCACTCCTGGGATGCCCAAGATACAGGCTCAGCCTAGTTTGGGATCCAGGGCAAATTAGACTTAAGGAATATGTAATCTGTTGGATAATAAATTATTCTTATTCTTATTCTCACTAGCTCTCCAGCGGATGGAACGCAAATCGCCTTTTTTGAACTGCTTGAGTATTGTTTAATTTCTGGTAATATGAGTGGTCTAGTCATGTATCGACAAATAAATAAACTGCAGGTTGTTTTCAAACACTTGCAAATTGTTGGTTAATATTCTTAAGCATTTCCTCTTGAGTGAGCGAGGTGTGTGAAATTAATTAGTTTTGCGTTCCAAAATAGAATGCACTTGCTCAGTCAAGATGTTTACTGATTTGTAGCTTCGGCTTATTTGGCTAATTTCGCTCATCTGTCTGTCACGCGCGCTAGTTGGTACGCGTAGAATTCGTTTCCCGTTATTTCTCGTTTACTATATATTTATTTCTCAGTAAGTTAAGTTTATGTACAATAAATATCTATCATAATATTAATGTTATAAATGTGAAAGTGACTCTCTCCGTCTGTTTGTTACGCTTTCACGGATAAACCGCTGAATCGATTTTAATGAAATTTGGTATAGAAATACTTTTGAATCCCGAGGAAGGTCTTGTGGGAATAGCGATAACCGATAACTACTCAAAAAGAGTGGTCGGAAACAGCTAGATCAAATATAAAAGTAAAATAACAATAATAAGTACTAATACAAAAATAAAACATTATAAAAAATCTAACTTACGGGTGCCGCCGGCAGCGGGGCAAGGCTGAAGCGTGTGGTGGTCAGGGCTGCAGAGAGAGAAACCTTCTCACAATAAGTGCCGTGTCCAGGAGTTCTGCTTTCAGTATCTAGCCCTTGATCCAGCCATCTAGCGATAATCTTTTTAAGGTGTTGTGATCGAGACTGATGGAGCCTAGCTCAACCATTTTCGAGAATGTAATTATACTAAGACCATATTGAAGAGCAAGTTGCTGATGGATGATCCTGGCCACGAGAAGTATTCGTCATTGGCCAAATGAGAACAACCGGAAATGATACGTCTGAGGGACTCGCCGGGGTGACGGCACGGTTTACAATATGTCGACCGTATCGTCTCTCAGAATATAATTCCGGTGGTTCGTCATTATGACCTCGTCAGCAATTGCACAGACAACCAAACACACCAGTTTTCACAGACAGCAGGTTACTCATTCGTTGCCAGTTCAGAGACGCTAAAAAATCTGGCCCATTAGAAGGCTCCGTGAAGTTCCTGGCACTTCCATACATTCTTGCGGTATTTAGTGCTTAACACGTTCTCGTTTGCCAAGGAGATAGGCGGAAGGCTTCTGTCTTCTGCAACCACACCAAGATGCATCCCACACTTATCCGATCTACTACGCTTTTCTTTCTATCTTTCTGCCTGTCTGTATATCCGCCAAATCCTCCTAAACCACGCAAAGGATTTTGAGGCAGTTTTCGTGTAGGTAATATTATTTTGGTTTATGTACGAGTATTACAGAAAAACAAAAACCGGACAAGTGCATGTCGGACCACGCACAGTGAAGGGTTCCGTAGCCGGGATGAACGTTCATGGTTGAAATTCCATTTTATTTTTTTATTAAAATCTCTTAAACTACACAGCGTATCGTGTTCAAAACAATTTTGGTTGGAAGTATTTCGTATGTTATACTACTGTAATTTTTATTAGAATGTTATATCCAGTTCAAAAGCTATCCACCCGGACAGAATTTTAAGAATTTTAGAAGCGTATATCTCGCCATCTGTATTATTTTGATAGCCCTGTCTAAAAATACCCCACACGCTAATGTAACTCAAAAAAAAATTTTTCGTCCCCTACTTACATGTATGGAGTGCCACCCCTAAATATTTTTTTTTTCAATTTTACTACATCATTGTATAGCGGTTCATAGAATACATCTATCCTCCAAATTTCATTTATATAGTGCCAATAGGCTCTGAGTAAAACGGCTGTGACATACAGACGGACAGACGGACATGATGAAATTATAGGGGTTCCGTTTTTGCCATTCGGCTCCGGAACCCTAAAGAGGGTATATAAATAAACGGAGTATACTAGACTTAAACCCTTTTTCACTTGATCTTCAGAAGACTTATACCCATTTTCACTAGGAACCCAGAAATTACTTAGAACTAACGGTAAATATGCTGGTAAGCCTGCATGTGCAAAATGTGGTTATAGAATTACCAACAAGTCTCTTTGCGTTGTTGGTATTTCTGTAGCTATGCCTACCCCACTTTGTGCAATTATGGGAAACGAAGATGAAGAAAAAACGGCCCAGTTTTGTTTCATTTCCGCAAAAAGTACACAAAGATAACTGGTAAAAAGTTCACTCATAGTCCGGGTTCTATACTTACTCTGTACTTATTCTCTGTGCTCTACAGTGTGTAAATGGTGTACGGGCGTTTATTAAAACTGGACATAGATTAAGACTCTACTAATCATTAACAGAAAGAATTATTTTGATTACGCTAACGTATACACCGTTATTAACTTTTGAACATACTATCGACCCGCAATGTACATCGAAGTCCATCCGTCAGGTGTTATTTTCGTTTTTAAATAATTGCATTTTTCGTTATAACGAAAAATGCAATTATTTAAAAACGAATGTAAACACATTACGAATGTAATGTATACATTGCGTGTTAAATTATTTTGTATGATTATTTTTATTTTATTTAATTTTAACAAAAGCTGCCTAAATGTGCTCAGTAGGGGTTGTACTAACCACAGTTATAAGAAACGCCCGTATGCCATTTACACACATTATACGCTATCTATAGACTTATTTTCATCAAAATCATGATAATTATTTTATCGGTTTCATTGTCATTCCCGAACAATGCAGTTGAGTAAGCGTAGTGATGTTACGTGAGGTGTCACGAGTGAGAAGGATGGGTAGTCTCATGTTTTGTATACAATGAGTAACCCAGCTTGTCCCAGATTCTTTCAAATTATAGTTCTGAATGTTTGGCGTTTTGGCCCAAATATTTTTGGCCGGATGTATATTTTCCCATCCTTTTCATTTGCAAAACTGCTTTTCTTCCGAAACTGTTCGCTCAAAGGGTTCCGTACCATTTATCTATACATCATTAACACGTTTGTTGTATGGGAGCTCCCTTAATTTAGATTATTTTATTTTTTATTTTTTGAAGTGAACAACTAAATATTCTGTAATTATTTCAAGCGTCTACATATTGTCGTTATTAATATCGAGCAAAAAAATTGAAAAAAAAACACGTTTGTTGATTGGGAGCGTCACTTATTTATTTTATTTAAATTAAATTAAACTAAGTTATTATGATCACTGAAGGATATGAAATTAAATAAATGTTTTAAAAGCAAGAAATAACTTCCTTTAAAATGATACAATATTTTTAACCAAAAGCCGAATCCAGTTGGACTGACGACCTTACCTATCATTTAAAACGAAATTATTTCTTGCTTTTTGAAGACGGTTATTAGTTTTTTAAAACATTAATTTTCTTTGGTACAGTTCGGTTTCAACCCGAACGACGCTGTTTTCACTTATAAGGAGGTGCTACATGCTTATAAAGATTAATACATTTCTTAATGGTGATAAAGATACTTAAGAACCAATATTCTTGAACCTGACACAAATATTTAACCTACCTGGGATCCTACCAGGATTAAGATAATAAAATTGACATAAACATACTTTAGATTTCCTTTGATGCTGTGTTAGGTTCAGCTGATTTGTTGGTGGTAGGACATTGTGCAGAGTCCGTCCGGGGTTTCTAGGGTTCCGTAGTGAAACTAGGAACCTTTATAGTTTCACCATGTCCGTCCGTCCGTCCATCCGCGGCCACGCGCAGAGACTATTAGTACCTACTAGAAAGCTGTAATTTGGCATGAATTTACATATGCCAACAAAGTGGTACAATAAAATGTAAAAAAAATCTAGCGTACCTCCCCTACACGTACCTAACGTGGGGATGTATTTTTTTCCTCATCTACCCCATAGTGTGGGGTGTCGTTGGATAGGTCTTTCAAAAATATTGTGTTTGTTAAAACAGTTTTTCGATCAAGGGATCCGTTTATGAAATATTAAGCTTTAAAGCGCTAATTTTTGTTAAAGTCAAGTGTCCCCCCAACTACAGCCAAAACTACAGATACTAAAAATCTGAAAAAAAACTCAAATGAAAGCGCATATAATGAATTTAAAAGAAAATCTATCCCAACTAACGGCCGAACCCTATAACCGCGGACAGATAGCCTTATTTCGGATTAAAATTTGACACATTTTGTATGGGCAAATGACAAATTTCAACCTGAAGTAAGCCTTATCTATCCGCGGTTTGAATATAGGGTTCGGCCGTAAGTATACATCATTGGTTCTTGAAATACAGACGGTTAAAGTGTTTATACCTACTAAAATCATCTAAGACGGCACCAAATGACTATAAATAGAAAATTAGTTATTGCTTGTCGATTTTATGTTTGTAATACTTAACGGCTTCGGAACCCTACACTGAGCATGGTCCGCTATGCTCTTGCCCGGTTTTATTTTATTCCTCTCTATCATAGCACTTTCCAGAGACCAAAAGAAAAAAGAATATATGCATTTTCCCTATTGTACCCTTATCTGCATTCTTTTTAAATAGGGAGAAGGCACACAACGCCGTTTTTTTTAAATGTTCGACTACCAAAGTCATGATCTTTTCATTATGTCAAACTCCAGATTGTTTTTTTATAAAGTTAACCTGCACACAGGTCAGCTGATAGTGTCCCAAGCTTGCAAATGCATCACCAATCCTGAGGGAATATTAAAATTTTCGAGTTGTCCCACAGTTTAACATATTTTTTCGTTTTCAGAAACCGAACCAGGCGTGTTTTTCAAAACCATCACGAAGTGTCCGCGAAAGGGATATTTCTTCGATCAAGACCAAGGAGCAGAGTTTTCACCGTGCTACATCTGCTTCTGCAATAAGGGTGAACAGGCCCTCTGCAGGAAGAAAGAAGCGGGGGGCTGCAATGATTCGGACTACTATCATCAAAAGAGGTGAGGGTAAGACTTTTAGAAGGTAAAAATCTCCTGAAGGGTTTTGCCGTGCCCAATTTTCCTCTCTGGTTCAAAGCAGGAGATACATTTCAAGGGTGCCGTAGTCATGAAAGTATCTTACGAGTATAGTTTCGCCACGTCTGCCTGTGCGCTTAACTTGGAGACTTTTGATACAAAAAGCTGGGCCGGCAAAGTTTAAAAATAAATAAAATAAATAAATCACAGGACAATGTCACACAAATTGAACTAGTCCCAAACTAAGCTCTAGGCTTGTACTATGGGTATTAGACAACGATAAACTTACTTACATAGAGAAATATATCCTTAAATTCATAGAAAAGATCCAAGACTCAGGAGCAAATACTTGTGCTCATCACACACATATTTGCCCTTACCAGGATTTGAACCCAGGAGGCAGAGTCACAAGGCCTGCTTCGAAGGCAGAGTCACTACCAACTAGGCTAGCGTGTCGTCAAAATATAACAATGAACAAAATATTTCTATCGGCATCGGTATCTGGAACCATACGAGTACACGTAAAGCCGGGGTGATTTTTTTACTCGCCTTTATAATTGCAAAAATATTGCAGTGGTTGTATTATGCTGCCACGGGAACTTCTCAAATACGTTAAACGGGACTTTCTCAAATACGTCAAATTAACGAAATTATGAAAATGACAGCCACACGGGGTTTAAGTGGCTCAGTAATAAAAGGACTCACGTCTCACAACACACACCTTATTAACGAATAGACGAATTAAAGTCCTGAGCCTATGCCAAAATCTTGTCCCGTGGCAGCGTGTTAAGCCCGCAGGGGGGTTACTATGACATAACTATGCAGTTCTGTTTACGCTCAGAGAAAAGGACAGAGCTATATAACTGCCATAGGTCTGTCCTTTACGCTTACCGTAAAATGAACTGCATAGCTAGGTCATAATTACCCGCCAGGTAACACGTTTGCAAAATATTAAGTTTTAAAATGGTAGTTTTTGTTACAATGTGTCTGGAAAACCTCTGTTACTGGGACAGGGACCCAATTCTCGTGACATCGAGATGACTTTTCATGAATACCTGATTTTAGAAGCAAAACCGTTCCAAAGGCGTTCTTAAACCTTGTTTTTTGATATTTTTTGACTAATACGCAAGCTAAGAATTATAATACAGTAGTTTTATCTCACGGAAGCGGGTGGGCCGCATTTGTAGTTGTAACGCGTACCTTTAGACACGCACACTACGGCAACGCTAAGCGACGACAGCTACGCACTCAGAGACAACGTGCACGTGCATCTACACACACAAGTATGGCCCACGCGCGTTCGTGAGATAAAGCAACTGTACAGTTAAATAAGTATTTTGCTTTCGTTTACAGAATAACCCGAACCCGAAAGAACCGCTATCGCCGCAGTTTCGGGTTCGCGGATTTGTTTTTTAAAGATGCGGCCAGAGAGGGTAAGGAATTGTAAATGTGCCACAATTAACTTTTCTCCGACAGGCTCAAAAATGTTAATCTTACTGTTGCAAAAATAGCAGCGAAGTTCTAAGTTCCAGGCCAAAGCAAGGCAAATGTAAAATGCATGACATTTTATGAAGTATATCCCGCATTTTTTACTTTTTAGGACCATGTTTGGACTAGGATAAAGATCTCCATACAGCCAAACACTCGTACAACCAAACTTCTTCCAGTTTATTTTACTTTTTTAAATGTCTTTGTAAAGGCAATTAACTCGTTCCTTTTTCAAACTAGTGTATGAAAGTTGACACATTAACTGACTCTGAGACTCAGTGCGGCAGTAAGGGTGTTTTGTTGATGATACCTCCTATTTTTACCTCGTAAAACTAACTTTTAAATTATATCCTTGCAGTTTTAACTGGTAACATGATCGAAAAAGAAGAATGCAAGCCGCTACAAGACAGCAAGAGTATCGGCTGCCCGCCTGGTAGGTAGAGAAAGTATTGTGCTTACAGGAAACATCTCGAATAGGGTTTTTTTTCCATGAGGAATTCTTAGCAAATTTCTTTCTTTTATTGTATGAAAAGAGAACATTCTCAATGTTTTCAAATGTTTGAGATTTTTTTTCGGGAATAACGTTGCAACTTTCATTCATTGAGACAATTTCATATATAATATATGAAATTGTATCAATATCTTTATGACTTCGACGTACAAAAGCAATATGGAACTTGCGTCCAATTTCAAATATAGAATGTCGAACGGTATAATGTGTTACAACTAAGGTCCTTTTTGTAAGTTTTTCATGTATAGACCAATTAATCTATAGAATAAAAAAAATATATTTATACGCCATACGCCATACGCCATGTCAACTTACAGATCTGATAATCATAAATTTATATTGTTATTTAATATGTCATTATTAATTGATTTACATTATTTTATTTTCAGTTAAAACATTATTTACTTAAGTATAGAATCCTAGCACTTAACGTAAAGATTACAGCAGCCTGTATTATGTTAGTTATTTTTTAATACGTTTGTATATTCTTTCATAGCTCTAAGAATATAATTATCTTCAACATCACTAGCACTATCACTACAAGGTATAAAACGAAGTCGCTTCTCGCTGTTTGTCCCTATGCATGCTTAGATTTTTAAAAGTACGCAACGGATTTCGATGCGATTTTTTTAAATAGAGTGATTCTAGAGGAAGGTTTATACGTATAATTTAACATAGATATGCAATAGGTACAGTCAAGGGCAAAAATATGTATACACTTTAGTACCTTGCCGCTTTAATCGCTGTCACAATTTCATATGACAGCTTAAACATGACGTTAAATAGACAAGGTACTAAAGTGTATACATATTTTTGCCCTTGACTGTACATAGAAAACATCCAAGGCTCAGGAACAAATACTCGGATATCAACCCGGGACCGCTAGCTTCGCAGGCAGGGTCACTACCAACTAGGCTAACGTGTCGTCGAATTGAATGTTTCTGTTTCTCTCCGTTTCAGTTGATTGGTGCACCGGGTGCATGGTGTGCGATTGTGATGCTAAAGGCCACTGGGACTGCCACCTGATGAGCTTTTGTTCTACGGGTGAGCTGACAGTTTTTACTGTTGTCTGCGACTTTTTTAGCGTTCCGTACCTTAAAAGGAAAAAACAGAACCCGTATAGGATTATTTTGCTGTCCGTCCGTCCGTCCGTCTGTCTATCTATCGAGATCCTTTACCTCGGAAACTCGCAGAGGTATGCAGTTGAAATAAAAAAAAAATATACTCAGGTTGCCAGTTCCTTTTTGACTCTCTGAAGGGAATACAAATGTATAGAGTAGGTACTTCCCATAGACTTATATTTTCTTGAGACTGTTAAACGTGAAAACACGATTAAAAACCAAATCCTCAATAGTTTTATTTTTCAAACATGACACCTTTTTCAAATGTTTTTGATTGACTATTCTAAGCCCTACGACCTTCAGCGATGATTTTTGATTAAATATTTGAGTATTTATAACTTCTAAATCCTGGTAAACCAGTTTTTAATTAAAACGAGGAAATATTTAATTGACTTTGAAGCATCAAGGTGCGCGCAAACAATGTCAATCTTATGTTCTTCGAGCGGAAGCCATCCGTTTTTATTCTTGTGTCGGCGTGGCATCATACATATTTGGCCTCTTGATATTTATCAAAATCTTCTATTTGTCAATTTCTTATTAATTCAAATCTTATAATTCTTGCGTGACTGGATGACTGACCCCCGGTGAGACCACATCCAAAACCGCTAGACCTAACTTGAAATTTTAAGGGAAGACAGGATTTTCGACTCCTGATAGGAAGAAATAGAAGAAGCAACGGGAAAATAATTGGACACGTACGAAGTCGCAGGTGACCCTAGTTAAAAATGAGTTAATAAGCATCAGGAGACAATCTAAGACAAATTGACATAGGCCCAAACTAACCTCTTGTATATACAGTGTTGTGCTCTTTTGTGTCGAAAGTAGTGGAGACTAGACTATCGCAGCGCAATGCGCAATCGCAGCTCGCGACGGACGACGACGGACGACGAACAAGGGCTAATTTTTATTCCGGGAAATGATTTATATACGGAAGGAGTCCCGGGCAAAAGTTATTTATTAAAGTTTTCAAAATGCCTTCCATGACGTTAGATATGAGGTTATTAATTTACAATAAGATGATATTATTCGACCAATTTCTAAAAGGAGCATGTTTTATTACTTTTAAGCGGTAATGTAAATAATAATAAATTTTGAAATCTGTTCAAAAATTTATGGGGTATCAAATAGAAAGGCTTTTATCTGATACCCCTTAAAAATGATAACGCCATAACTCTTCCCCCCACGAGGGAAAATTTCCTTTCTACAACTCAAATCGCTCTGAGTAGTAGCCCAAGGAAGAAAATGTACGAAGTGACACATTTTCCGAAATGCTGAATCATCCCTAAAATCGCTCTCTCGCTCCCACTATCTATAAGGGAGCTATCGTCACGCACATAGCCAAAAAAAACTACGTAGAAAACCTCCGAGACTGCAATAAATATTGTTGCTCATTACACAAATATTTGCCTCTACCGGAGATCGAACCCGGGGCTGCTTAGGTAGCCGATTTTGTTAGATTTCGCTTAAATTCGTTAATTTTACAACTTTGTTCACACAGATAAACCAGAAAATAAGACGAAGACACCAAAAACCAAAACAAAACCAAGAGCGATACCAAAAGAAGCGCGTCCAAAAAAGAAATTTGCATTGAAACGGCTCAAAAACGCAAAAAAAAACCAGACGAATGATAACACGAAGAACAAAAAATTAGTAACAACAAAAAATGAAGAGATGAATACGAATATGGTAGGGAAAGCAGTGAAAAGATATCTAATGTCTGACGCAATATCCGGTATCTCTGTTATAACAAAAACACAGTTCGAAACTAAAAAGGGTCAGAATTTACCCCTAATCGTAAGGAGATATGTGTCAACAAATAGCCCAATTAAATCACCGGAACTGTTAAAGTATAAATCTGACCCTAGAAAAATAGCTCAAATGTTGTTCAGGCAGTTCATGTTAAATAAAATACCAAAGAATAATCAACATTTAACCCAAAATGTATCAAAAAAAAACAAGTCTAACTTAATAAAACAAAGCAAACGTAATTCGAGGAAACCTGTCAACACTAAAGGACATAAAGATACATTATTGGTAGTAAGTAGACAGAAAAAGAAAGACATACAGCCGGAGAGCAAACGCATTAGAAAAACTAAAAATTCTAAGGTGAAAAAGTATAAGGGCACAAAATACCTTAATAAGAGGGATAAAAGAGACGTTACTTCTACGGAAGACGTTAAAATAACTACAACGGAAGAACCTGGTAATGTTACCAATATTATGAGAACAGATACCAGCGACATAACAGGTAAATAACTAAGTATTTAAAGCGTAATTGTAGATTCTTGATACACCTACTTGATCACCCAGTGGGCCGAGCACGATGCCACGAGACAATTTTTGACATAGGATCGGGACTCCAATTCATCTATTCCATATTCCAACGTAAGTATAAAGAACTAAGGTTTAAAAAAAAGTTTGGTGTGATTTGAGTCATTTTACTACTAAGCAACTTAATCCCCGGGCGGGCGTAATTTTAATAATTTCATTAATATTTGGTAGCGTGCTCGGCCCACAAGTGACTTGAGTAATTGAAATAATAAATAGGCGATTCCTAGGCGTTTTAACTAACTTCTTTATCATCTTTCATCTTTCCATATATTTCCAGATATAATCAATAAGCTTTTTCATCTTTTGAATGAAAAATAAACAACGCCCCATTAGTTAGTTACATTTTAAGTTGCTCGTATATACTTATTTTCATAAATACATCAAAGGGGGTTGAATCGCCCGAATATCAAAGGATATCTCACACTAAAATGAACTAAAAGATAGGCTTGTACTATAAGTACAGTCAACAGCAATGAAACTGATGAAATAGAGTCTCAAATCAATCAATCAATTGAGTCAGATGTCACCGACTTATTGCAGTTTAGCATAAGATTATTAACTCCTAATCTGTAATAAGCAAGTGATTACTTACATTAATTACCGAGTGTTTCGAAATAATCTGATTATCTACAATAGCAATAGTAACTAAGTAAGAGTGCCAAACTATCATATGTAACCTCGGATCTACTCGGAATAAAAGTCAGACGTTGGGTTATATTCGTTAGACAAACATGCGAAACGGCCATAACATCTCTTATTTCCGTCAAGGATTAAAATAAGATCCTATAAGGTGCTTCGCCTTGATTTCTTGGCTACATTTTAAATAAACCTTTTTTTATGCCTTGACTTATATAGTAGTTTTCATTTCGTCATTTTTAAATTCTGACTTTCTTTTTTCTGACACTGCATAAAATATGTCAAATATGTATGTTATGACATTGGGTATTTATATCTTTGCTTTGACATAGTGATTTGTCATTTTGCTTCCAAGTTCCTGTGTTATTGTGATCATTTCCTCTTGACTAATTGTATGTTTATTTTAAAATGACACTTTGATATAATCTGTTATATCTGGGGCGTCATGTTCGAACACGTTTGAAATGATGATTTTGATGACCTATCTTTGACAGTGACTGTTCTAGCCAAACATAAACATACTTATCTATCTCTCTCTGGTCCTTCCCTTATGGCTGAGGAACGTCTTCATCGATGATTCACTTCCATCGGTTTCTGTCCGTTGCGTCCTTTAAAATCGCAACCAAATAATACGAAGATAAGTTCTTTAACAAGTTGTGTAACATACTTAATATATAGTAAAGGTATTTTTTATGTTCAGTAGCAAATACTAGCTCTCATTTTTTTATATTTACTACTAGCTTCTAGGTTGAACTTAGGACAGTTAGCTTCGTTACGTAGGCATGTCTTACCGCTATTATAACATATGGAATTAGGGAAAAAGTAGGATTACGTTAAAGAGCCTTCAAATATTACAATAAAGTCTTACTTACAGCCAATCCTACGGTCTATGACGAACTGATTACAAAAGCTACAGAGATATCATTTACAAATAATGAAGTATCACCAACACACTTAACAAAATATGCATACGTTATTGATAAATATGATGACACAACACGTATGCACGATAGTCAATTAGCACTTGAAAAATCTGAGAATAATATAATCATGAGTATGAATAATTTGATTAATTCGACAGCAAAAGAATATAACACAATTGGAGACCAAACAATGGCTACAGAAGCAACTATTAAAAATGGTACCAACTTTAACAAAACAACTACTGAAATGGATCAATTAAAAACAAACTCCGCAGCAAACGACATAACAATAAAGTTACAAGATAGCAATGAAAATCGCTTCAGCAGTTCGTCAGATGTTGAGAGTACAAGTAAAATAATTACAACCGTTAAAAAGATGGCACAAACTCCAGATAACAAATCGACACGTACCAAAATCAATAACACGCTACATAACATACAGGCGGTGTTAGAAAAATTTATCCATGGTGTTTCTAAAAATGTAAGTCGTAACAAACCAAAAAAGAAAAATTTTACGGCTTTAAGATATCTCAGAAAACTATTTGCCAAAATATTTAGTCATGCCCGGAATAAAACCGCAATTGACAAAATCAGTGTCATAGATTCGCTTTGCGAAAACTTTGGGCCCTGCAGAGTCAATATAAAAAAAATGGGAATAATTAATAGCAAAGTAAAAAAATTGATGACTGAAACCGAAAAGGCACTTAATAGTATAAAGATAATAAAGGGGTTATTAGAACTTATTGAGAATAAAAAGAGCACAGAAAGAAATGCAACTAGTAAGGAAGCCATTTTAAGAGAGCATGTTAAAAAATTGAATGCTATTTTAAAGAACGATTTCGTTCCGGATGATCAATTGACACAAACACAAGCCACTCAGATAAACTACATTAAATCAAATACTCATGTGTTTATCAAATCTATTGCTAAGTTTGCAACCACACTCAATGATATAATTAATTTAATAAAATCGGAAAATGAAAAAGATAAACATAATCCTAAATCAACTAAAAGCAAAAAGAGGAACTATCAACAAAGAGATGCCATACAAAATATAAAGAATATGCTTGTGAGATATAATTTACTACAAAATAATTTCTTCCAAAAAATGTACGACGCTCTCGACAACATTGAAGATAAACTTCATAAAAGGAAAAATAATAAGAAAATTAAATATGAAGTTAATGTTCAACACGACAATAGTAACGTGAAAAAGGATATAGACAACTATATAAATAATATAAATTACAATTTAAATAAACTGAAGGATATAATTTCTAGATTTGGTCCTAAAAACAGAAGAAAGAGACATACAATGAAAGACGACGATGCCATTGAGTATTTGTTGACGTTGATGGAATATTTACTAAAAAGGAATAACCCTTTAGATACTCCTCCAGGTATTTGTTTCTTCTTTACTGGCAGATTCACTAACATAGATATAGACAAAGACATTCTTTATTGATAACCATTTCATTACAATACAAGTCATATTCAACCTAAATTCTATAAAAAAATAATGAATGGGAACTATAATATTCAGATATATTTTCTGAATATTATAGTTCCTATTCATTTCCAACTAAACATCCTGATTCCTATTAGCAATCAGGATGTTTAGTTTTTGAAGGTGTCCCTTTGTTTGTAGTGGTACAAAATCATATCGTCCTTATATTATGGTATTTTCTTTAAATAAATACAAAAACAAATTATAATAAAAAATCGGGAAGAGGCACTAATTTAAGAGATAATAAATAGACCTATAAAGAAAATATTTATTTTGCAATACTACGAAAACAGCAAAACCTTACAATAATATAAAACAATTTGTATCCCTTGAATAACAGTTCTTACTATATTTACAGTAAACGACGGTATAGATTTGCTAATTGACGCAATAAGAAACGCTCCTGACATAAAACCGATCAAGAAAAAAGTTAAATATTTACCAACCACAACTCTGGCAGAAATAGAAAATTCTACAGAGTTGAATGAGGATGCGTCAATTCCCAAAATTAATAGTAATGATTCTAATGAAGTTCCAAAAAGCACTGCAAAATATAAATCAGAAGAAGAGACGGTAGACAATGACTTAATTAGTGGTGAAGCAAGAATAATTAAGGATTTCACGTTATCATCCAATGATACGACCACAGAAAAACATGCTATGACCGATTTAAGTAACCTTTTTACCGAATACCCTTCTAAAGTTTATATGGCTACCTACGATGTTTATGAAAATACAGATCCCCCTTTTTTTGAACGCAACCCCAATAATGAAGCCACAACCGTTTCATTACAATCACCAACAACGGAAAAAACTGATAGCAAAAAAATTGATGACACTCTCATCATTGACGAAAACAATAGAAATTTACACATGTTTCACCAAAAAACCATGACAGACCTTAAAAATGTAACTCAGGGTGAATCAGACACAGTCGTTCCTACTACAGAAAGCGTTAAGTCGAGGCACTATTCTCATATTTTTAAGGATCATATAGAAAAAAGGGTTAAAGAACCAAAAACTAAACTAGATTTAATAAACGAAGCTTATGAGGAAGAAATAAAAGAAGAAAAAATAAAGCAAATACCTGTAACTTCACCTCAGTACCACAACCAGGTGAAAGGGGAAGCAGGTAAACGGAATAAAACAATGTTAAGTAAAAAAGTTGCTGGCAGTGATGTGAGCAGTATTTCAAAAGAGGAAACGGATAGAGATAAAGACACCCGGAATCAAGGCGATGTGATATACAGAAAGCAAATGGATCTACTTAATTCCTTGGACTACGGTACTGAAAAGTCAATCGCAGATGATAGTGATTCAAAAGATTCCTCTCCACTCGACAGGATTAGTAATGATCTTTTTCCAAATTATTTTGTTTAATGTTACTTGATTAGTTAATTTGTTAATATGAGGATAAAAAGGTATAATATAAAAAAAAATAATAAAGATCTGAGATATTTGAATGCTGCTTATTGATGAGTATACAATATACGGTTCTGTAAATTCTTATTAATCTAGTTTTCTTCGAACAAAGGCAGACTTACATGCAATCGCAAATTGAAAATTCTACAGAGTCGAGAGAAGAAAATGCTACCTCCGAAAATAAACACAGTAAACATAGGAACTCAGACGGAGATTCAAAACACGAAGCAACATGAAAATCAAAAGAAGATAATGGTTTAGTTACCGAAAATATTACTGATTCTAACCGTTATGAAATTGAATATTTTGATACACCCACGAAAAAAGAGGACATGGCCGACGGCAAAACATATCGGAAACAAAAAAAAACTATAACGGAAAATCGTCGAAACCATTTTCCATTTCCAAAGATAAAGCAGAAAACGATAAAAAACCTGTGAAAGTAATTATCATTAATGTTTCTAACACAGATGATAGTAATAATAAAAAAGAAAAAAATAATGAAAGGGACAAAGGGGTTCAAGCTTATGTATTATTTAGCACCCCCTTCGATCTTAATTCATTAGACTACGATAATGATGACGATGGGATTAAAGAACAGTCGCAATAACGATCTTACTAATGATTTACGGTTAATGAAAGTAATTCATACACATTGTTATTTTTTTCAAGCTGATTGAGAAGTATACAATGAATTTATTTACCACGCATAGGATGTTTTTATGGCTAGTATAAAGATTAAAATTAAATAAATTTCGGTTAGAACTTAACCCTATCAGTCCAAAAGATCAAAAATGAAAGGTTTTCCCGTAAAGTTGCAACCATAATAATATTTAAATCCCAATATTTTAAATCTGTACAATAATGGTGGAGTTGCCGTATTCTGAATGCCATGGTCTGTGGATACCGAGTTTGCAAATAAAATATAAGTACGCTCTTAGATATTGGCGAATCCCATTGATTGCCATACCCGGACAAGACCGGGGAAAAAAAGTAGCCTCATGACATGAGTCATGACAAGCTGGAAATAGCATAAGATGACCTGTGGCTGAATCCGTGAGTGATTAAAAAAATATGCAAGATATCATTAGATTCGGCTGTTTTCATTAAGGTGGCCGTGTGTGTGGTGGCTGGTACGTATCGCTATTTTAGTTTCAGCCATTTCTTGCATGTGTCATTAAATGTTCATTAATAAATTAGCGACCATCTCAACTGATTCTATATCACGCAAAACCGGACTCGTGCGTCGTGTTTCGAGTCCTTTATATTCTTTGCTTCATATCTGAGATCTAATACAGCAAAGTAAATAAATGGAACGTAAAATAAAAATCGCGTTTGTACCGAAATTTTATGCGTTTGGGTCAATGCTGTAGTAAGTAAAAGCTGTTATAATATTTGAACATTATAGTAAGTGTGGATTGAAAGAATATAGCAAATTGCATTTCTTGTAATTTATTTAGTTTACTTTTTATAAAAAATACTCTCTTCTATTATGCACCCATACAAATAACAAATCCATTTGCGTTATCTAACACACTGTTTCAAATAATTTTGAGATGGAAAATAAAAAAGCAATTGGCCCTTAACAGGATGCTTTCGGATAACGTTCTCGTTGTCGAAAATTTAAAGGACTGACCAAAGCTATAGTATAAATAGACAAGTAGCTTGACTTCAAACAAAGGCATCACACGGCCCGCATTGTGCATATAGTCCATTCGCTTAGATAGCGTCACTACACCGGCACGCACTTGTGATTATTGTAATAAAATACTAATTTAATTCGATGTAAACTGCCAAATTCACTTGCGGGTACGCCGCTCGCGTTGTTTGTTTACGCGGCGGCATCCTTTAACAAAAGGCGACACGTGCCAAGGCGGCGCGATATAAAGGCGAGGACACTGTCTAAGCGTATGGGCTGCTATAAGCGTGCGTACGGCTGTTGGCGGAGCGAGCCACCCGCACGTAACTACATAGTGGGTCTATTCTATACTGGGGGCAATTTTTGAAGCTCACTGACGATAAATGACTAACTTTAAAATCAATTTGTGCAGCAATTTAATAAGCGAGCGGGCCAACTTTTTGGATTTGAAAGGCGTTATGAAATGAAATCCAAAAGCTGGGCCCGCTCGTAGATTAAATCGCTGCACTAATTGAGTTTAAAGTTACTAGTCATTTCTCGTCAGTGAGCTTCAAAAATTGCCCCCCTAATTTAGTCGGGGTCGCGGTTACGTTAGCGCCAAGCAACTTGTCTGGGGCCCAGGGTGTTTATTTTTAATGATGTAGGTAGCTAAATTTTCTAATTATTTTGTAAAGTAGAGTTCTTAAATATGTATCGGTTTTGCACGGTTTTGGTGCAAAACTGTATACATATCTGTGAACTCGACTGTATAACCGATTACGCGTATCAGGGTACGCGCTATCCGTACGCATTTTTAGAAAACACGATAATACTTAGTAATGCGGGGGCGCCACTGGACGGTCAGCGTTTGTTCAAAACAGTCTTGATGTACCTACGTGGTAATTATTATTTACTATACTGCGGTCAACGTAGCGTGAACCCTGTGACAGCCGTAATGCGTAATTTTAAGCACTATACTCTCGGGCAAGGCATGTTACTTTTTCGACAAATTAAAAAGCAAGAGAAACTACACCAGTGTATAGAATTTTTAAATTTACATTATTTACATTATTTGCGTGTCAGACCGTGTTCAGTGTACGGTGCTGTCTTAGATGATTTTAGTAGGTATTAACACTTTAAACGCCTGTATCTCATTGTATTTTAGTCGTTTCAAACTTTTAAGATTTTTATAACTCGGGGGACACGTAACTCTAACGAGTTCACGTAACCCTAAATCTGAAATTTAATAATAACACGTACATAATGTTTTTTAGGAGCTACCCAATCATAGCTCATTCAATGTCATAATGTTAAAAAAACTGTCGTCATTATTTAAATATTATGCCAAAAAAGAATTAAAACATTTAAATATACTGAAAGTTATTGCAAAGCTTTTATCGCTATAGTATTTATATTAAAAGCATAGAAACAAGCGAATATGTGTTTAGATGGGTGTCCCCTTGTTTTACAGAAACTCATTTCATAAAATGTATCACTTCGCCAAAATTTTCATTTCATAGAAAGCAAATTTCTGCTGAAACCTAAATGTTTTCAGATTATCTTAACATGAATTACATAGGTAAGGTTAGGTTAGACCTGTGACCACCAATAAATAATCTGAAAACAGTAAGGTTATAGCAGAAATTAGCTTACTATAAAATGAAAATTTTGCGAAGTGATACATTCTATGAAATGAGTTTCCGTAAAACACTGTACAACCGTTTAGATGAACTGTCTCTTACTTCACCCTGGTTTCACCTAACTAAATAACGTTTTATATTATTAGGCCGCTCCTTGACATGTCGGTGCGCACTACGCGACTTAGGCCGCTTCCTGACTTGTCGGTATGCTTGCAGTAAAACGTACAGTTGGCGTAAATGCTGCTTATTGATGGGTGGGTGCCACTGGTTCATAGAAATCCTTGCGGATTCCGTGTTTTACTGCAAGCATACCTCCAGGTTAGGAAGCAGCCTTACATATGTATTTTACGATTCGGTACAGATTTCCTACCGAACACTAATATTTCACTGTATTTCTGGTATTTCATACCGCCCTATACCGCATACCTATACCGTGCCCTTACCACACCAATAAATCACTTAAGGGCTTCACCATAATCTAATGTAGAATGTAGGATTAAAAATATGTCTTAAGATATAATTACGTAATTAATAGATATTATACATATTATCGACACGTCTTATTGGTACTGTTCGAATGGTTGCTAGAAAAATGTATACATTTAAATAAACACATTACTAGTTAAGTGTTATTCGATTAAGATCTTGTTAACTTTAAATTTCTCTAATTATGACAATTGGGTGAATCAACTTTTAAAGTCCTCCTTTTCTACACGCTAATAAAAACTTACTAGAATATGTGAGATTGATAATGGTTTACACATGTTAAAATTAGATAATCAGATTTTCGGTTTTCACTATTCATAATCATAAACCAATTCTATAATTTTGTAAAAACATGGTAACGCAGTGGAAAATGCTCGTTTTTCATACAAAACCCGGGGACAACGTCGTCTCCTGCGTTACCTGATATATTTGTGTAAATCATAGAAGAATTTTTAAAATTGTCAGCTAGAAAGTAAGTTTAATTGTCTGATTTATTCAATATATTGACCACATCAAAAAAAAATATTGCATTCTACCAAATTAAGGTGACATAGTGAGACATGTCGAAAATTGGGGAGTACCTTAAAAGTTGATTCACCCAATTTAGCATGGCTTATTAAAATTATCCTATAGTAATATTATTTAATAGTGACTAATAGAAAGCGCCAAATAATAGCAATTTGTTTTGTAAGGTGTAAATAGATTATTTATTGTTATTGTTATGTGTAATAAAGAATAACACTTTCGTTCTGTCTTATTATTTACTAGCTTTGATTTTTAAATTTATTACATACCAGAGGCCGTAATTTAAACTGTTAAAACTTGACACGTCCAGGCTGTAAAAAGGACAGTTTTAGCAGTCATAATTAGTTTTGTACTTTCTGCTGCCTAGAACGTGATAGTAGCTTATACGGCATTTTAGGGGTTGCCTATTTATACTTCATATCAGGGCCTCTATTCAGGTGCGTTAAGACGATATCGTATTTAACACGTTTGAGAATCGTTTATGTCACAGTCGCCATTATTGTAAATGACATAAGAGTTATCAAAACGTTGACAATACGGAAACAGGTCAAAAACGATATCGTTATTACCTTGTAGAATTCCAGCCCTGAGGCCACAAAGCTTGTAAAATGAAAACGCTCCTAACGTTTTTCTTTTCTATCGCTCAAAATGTATCAAATAATTGACCACATGGTTTATCGTAGCGACGAGAATGTCATCCCATTTAGTGATAGAAAAGAAAAAAGTTAGTAGAGTTTGCATCTTGGCTAGGGACCCTGTAGTTTAAAGTTTTCTTTACACGTGATCTGCCGTTCTACGTTAAGTTCAGCGGAGATCATGATCAGAATCAGAAAGAGATCTATGCCATTAATAGCACAGTAGTTTTACATATATTGCCACATTCAGGCTTCGCCTGCCTAGGCGAAGTACAAAACGATAAAATTTAAAAAAATAAATTCTAATATTTATTTTATAAATTGGCCACATTGGCCTCTTTAAAACGTCGGTAATACTTACACGGAGTAAATCTACTAGCACTTCGGACAAGACCATCATTATGGAGAAGAAGCGCCACAAGAAACTCTAGAAGGTATTTTTTTCGATCATAAAGTATTGATTATTAATACTAGCACAAATACAATCAGGACGCGGTTATTTGATACAATAAGAAAGCTATAAAGAATAAATAAATTTCCGGTTGACTGAACGTGAGTGGGGGCCTCAAGAGATCTCTTTCATGTAACTTAAAGTTTAAGGTCTAAGGTTAAGGATAAAATATAGTAGATTGTTAACCAAGGGATGAAAATGATCAACTAAATCATACAAAAATAACAAGTGTCATTTTAATCTTGACATGA
Organism: Acleris holmiana; assembly: GCA_949316455.1. Lineage (NCBI taxonomy): Eukaryota > Metazoa > Arthropoda > Insecta > Lepidoptera > Tortricidae > Acleris > Acleris holmiana. Next base: position 8,199,883 of record OX438782.1, on the reverse strand, counting down.
TTAAAAAAATAATAATTAAGAGTTATCTTGTAATAGTTGTAAAAATATTTCATGGTCTAGTAACAAGACAAATATGATTATAGCCTGACCAACTTTATCTAAATCTCTTCTCCCAAGGGATCTAAATGCCATTTTTATCCCGCTATTAAGACTTAAAAATCGGTACTTTCCAAACATGAGAGATGAAAATATCTTCACGTCACCTGTGCTAACCCTACAAAACGGAAGGTGATAGTGTCTCTCGTGCAGCCAGCCGGAACGACGCTTGCGCAGCCGACTGCGCGTTAATTGCCCTACGAAATGCCATTATTTTGAACCGTAACACTTAACAATAAGGTGCATTGTGTTGTGATTTTTAGAGCAGACAAACTGATAGTACCTAGTTTTGTTTTTATTGCCCTTTAAATGGAAGTAATTATCTAAATAACAAATTAATATTGTAAAGGGTCTATATTGGAATCCCTAATCGTCATTTGTCCTAATGCATTGATTACTTGTCCGATATTTCGTTACTCCGATTTTTTTCCTGGGTTGTTATAATACAATCCTAACTTAACCTAATTGCAGGTATTTTTGGAAAAACTTAATAATTTAGGACAAACGATAACTCGGAGAAACAATCTGTTAGGACAAACATGGTCAGGGATTGCGTGAGTGACACTCTATTTATTATAAATGCCAGGGCACCCCTTTGGAGAAATTAGTACGTAAACTTTCTACGCGATTGACATCACGTTTAACAACGCAAAATAGACCCGAATACTAAGACATAAGGGTGAAATTAGGTCCTATTTTTAGCTGTAATTGTCGCACACGGCGTTACGACTTTGTATTTATTTGTCTTGGCCTAAAAAGGTTAAATAGTTAATTTTCTTTAAAAAAAGGCTTAGGAATAAATAATGAGTGCTCCTAACAAATATTGCCCTTAACTAGGGGATCGAACCCGGGCCCCCCTGCTGTGGAGAACAACTAGGCACTTTTATAAAGAATTAAAGATCCCACCAAAAACATAAATGTAAAAAAGGAGAGCCAAGTTCAATACAAAAATTATTCTCTGCTGTGGGCTTCGCCGCAAAAAGAATGGAGATCTGAGATTGAGTGCCAAGTTCTATGCAAAATCCAAATATGTAGTCTAAGGGCTGACTTGGCTGGTTTTCCCATACGAATTATTATTAAGTACCTACTTTTACACAGTCATGGAAGAGCCTTATGTTCGATGGGTAGTTTCTACCAGCAAGCCAAATTTTCGGAATAATAAAATAAGAACCGAAAGGTAACAGGTTTAGAACATGCGAACGCTATATAATTCGTATGGGAAAACCAGCCAAGTCAGCCCTTAGACTACATATTTGGATTTTGCATAGAACTTGGCACTCAATCTCAGATCTCCATTCTTTTTGCGGCGAAGCCCACAGCAGAGAATAATTTTTGTATTGAACTTGGCTCTCCTTTTTTACATTTATGTTTTTGGTGGGATATCATTACTTTTTGTAGGTAAGTACATATCCTCGTAACGCCGTGGGTCCTTTTAAAAGGGCGAATTCAAAACTAAAAGTAGACTTTATATTATACGAATATAACGTCAAGCGTTAACGTAACATTCTATTAGACGTTAGTTAGTTAAGTTATTGTAATAATAAGTATATACACCTACCTACTTATAACTATAAAATTATTATTTATTTAAACTATTGCCTTTACTATAATACTATACGTACGTACCTACCTATTAAAGAAATTGTAATAATAATATTACTACAAATTATAAGTTTTCCTAGCAATTTCGCAGCATAAATCGCAACCTTATAGGTCAGATATCGAGAGACAACCGGACAGCAAGACGGCGCTCGCGCTTATGAGCGCGGCTGCCGCTCGCTCGGCGACGTTCGCGTCAACGGTTCGATTCGGTTGTCACAGCGGCCCACCCACCCCTCCCGCGCCGCTCCAGCGTCACTCGGCGCGCGCGCGTCGTGTATATACCGAAAATCTAAATGCCTATTATTTTATCATTATTTATGAGTAGGTAATGATTTTACACTATTGATGTGCGCTAAATATAAAAATAATAATTAATCCCAGTTAATAACGTAGGTACCCTAAGTAATATTAGGTATTTATGTTAAGCGTTCATAATAGAATCTAATTATTTAAAAATTGCCAGTTTTTTATTTATTCCTTTGTATTCATCTAATTACCTATCTGCATACCAAATTTTAACTCTCTAGGTCATCTAGAACTGGGTTAGAGTTTTGGTCTATAGGTCAGTCAATGATAAAAATGAGGAATTTTGGACATTAATATCTAAATAACCGTTTGAGATAAGCTTATGAAATTTAGAACACATATGTATCTCGCAAGTCTCAATATATGAGCCAAATTTGATACGTTTATGTAAAATAGTTTTTCATTTATGAGGGGGTCAAAAGTGGCTCCAAATGGTTCGTGTAATATTACACACGGTGCGGCTCGCCAGTTCTGTTTCTTGAACTTGGCTTGACACGCTCCCGCGTGTCTAGATTAAAGGTAAAGAAAACCATCAGAAGCAATTAAAGATGAAAAACATTTAAAAATCAAAGGTGAACTAAAAAGATTACGTACAAAGCTTCATTTAAGCCTTCAGGCTATTATCAAAAGGTAGTACAGATATATTATCAATAGCTATACAACCTAGAACCTTGCCGCTTTATGTTTAATAAATAATAACTATCAAAGGACAGTGTGACACAAATTAGCCCAGTCCCGAAATAAGCTCTAGGCTTGTACTATGGGTACTAGACAACGCTGCCCTGCTAACACAAATGGCAGTATCTCAGACAAAACTCCTGTAGCAAAGGCAACCTTATTTCTAACGGAAGAGGATTGAAGCTGCTTTGGCTATTGAATATAAGATACTGCCTTTTGGCTTATTAGGGCAGAACGCTAAACTTACTTATATAGAGAAATACATACAAGACATCCCAGCCTCAGCGCAGAATATCTGCCCTTAGCGGGATTTGAACCCAGGACCGCTAGCTTCAGAGGCAGGGTCACTACCAACTAGGCCAGCGTGTGGTCGTTTAAGTAACTAGTTTCAGGAACTAATTAAAATTTTAATTTTTTTAACATACAATTTTTCTTACAGTAAATGTATTTGATGTCTTTTGCATAAAAACCCTTAGGCAAAAAAAAAAAAAACGAGTAAAAGTAACGCATTGACATTCTTGATATTGCAATGTCCATGATCCTACACGAGGTCCTGAAATGTATAAAATAAGGTTATACGAATATGCTACCGTTGCAACTCCTTTCCGGTTCAAAACAATCGTCAATCATTCAACAGAGGCCACCGTTACAATTAACTTAAAAATATCAAAAGGAAACTATGTCATGATCACATGTCATTATAAATAATATTGCATTAACAAGAGCTAAGTAATTTGTTTAAAACTCAACCTTATTTATATAATAATACGGTAAATTTAGTTTCTTTTGCTCTTGCGCAGCCCTCATAAGTTAAAAGAGCGTATATTAAACCTAACAGCCGTAGCAAATTAAAGTTTATTCAGCTTTAAATATGGTTTGAAGTGCAATAGAGGTTTTACCAGTTGCATTATTTTGTGGGATAGTGGTTGGTGAGGTTGTTTCAATGCCACAATCTCCGGAGCCTCGGTCCGGTGCCCATGTCCACAGATCTAGGGCTAAGGTGTTTAATTCCTTTATACTTAAGTGTAGGGCTGTCATGTCTAAAGTATTGATGTCAGACATGAAGGTTAAATCAAGATTTTTACCCATACGCCTGTCATTCTTCTCTTTTTTCTTATAGCGCCTTACCGACTAGCGAATGTTGGCAATCAGTTCCTCTCTATTTTTCGCGAGATGAAACAGTTGGGCAGCACTCTCAACTGTCCATTCTTGTATAATAATAAGTCAAGGTTTCTTCCTACAACCCACGGATCCTGTCGCGACAAATGCGAGTTTCGATGATACCGGTAAGTTTCTGAACGAATATTACTTTAATGTTGGTGGATTTTGCTTTGATGTTGGCAACCTTTGCCTTGTAAAAGTTATAGAGGTAAAAAATTACTTTGACAGCAAGGAGAAGCCACTTGGGTGTCGTGACGAGTTAGTAGATAAATTGTGAGTAATGGAGTAATGTTTGCAAGGAACAAGGAAGAACGTGTAAGCAGAAGAGTGCATCCTAAATTACTAAGAAGAGGGTATAAGATAGAGAGAGAGAGAGAGAGAGTAATTTCAATAGAATAGAACTTGTAAGATGCAGCCTTGGATATCTCAATGGGGTAGTCCGAGGGATGCCAGAAATAAACTCGTGTAAGAATAGAATGGACCCTCGATCAGTCCAATGGATCGATCGAGGGTGCCTTAGAGGCAAGTTTGGTGGTATGGGCAAGCTGTAAGGGGTGGTTAGGAGGCTTGTTAGGGGAAAAGAATACCCGTCAGAATAAGATAATGCTTAGGAGTATTACTAACTCTCTCAGCTCGTTAGGATTATCCAGAGTATTACTTACATTAGTTGTCGTTTTATCCTTCGTTACTCACGCATCTAAAAATTCATTTATTATTACAAAATGATACATATGTCAATTGGTTTCTTTAGAATTGTCTATGATGTAGCGACAAACCCTTTTCTTTTAACTTTGCCCATCATTATCAATTGAAAGAGTTCGTATCGTCAAGTCTATAAAACATTAAAAACACCCCATGATATTCAAAAGTACGTGAATATGGAGTAATAATGGTAAACTGGTTTGTTTGGTTTTGTTTAAGTACATTCCATTTCAATTAATACCGACTTGAGTACATAGTCACCGAGAAATCGATGTTGTTTCAACGTTCCTAACCTAACCTAACCATACATAATCTTTGATTACAATACTCCATACTACTCCATTGAAACTGCACAATAGTAAATAACAATACCGGTTCACAATTATACAGCACAATACTGCAATTACACTAAATCATTTCATTAAACCGGTGCCCCTCCATTTTCTGCGACCTTTCCCGCTCGCTTGAGTTTGACACTTCGCCGGGTTTTGGCGGCAAAGCCACGCGCGCGACTAAACGCAGCAGTAAATTTTCATTTATATTTTTTTATTGAATGAGTGAATGGAATTTTGAAGTGCTGTGCTCTGTGGAAGTGTTGTGGGCTTAGTGATTGTGGAAGTTTTCAGGTTAGTAGATTTTTGCTAAAAATGTGTTGCATTCCGATATACCCTTGCGTAAGGTAAAAACTTGGTCAATAAAATAATTCAAAATTAAAATTAAAATTTTCGAAATTAGTTTTTTTTTGTAATGCACCAATATTTCTCCGCTTTATGCAAAATATGCATCAAAATAACAGACGCATAAGATTACTGACATCGCAAATAAAAAAAGGCGTTCATGAGCGAGTTTGACTCGCACACCGAGGATTCCGTACAAACTTATAAGAATGTAAATTTGTATTTTGGGAGAAACTTTACTTTGGCGTTGAAAAACTGTTGTTTACATACATCGTCCTAGGTCGTGATTAGTTTACCAACTGCAAATAACTTTGCAATCGCAAAACAGTTTTCTTTTTCTGATGGTGCAACTAATTAACAATTTTCCGATTTTTTCCTTAACTTGTGACAAATCCATTTTTATTATAATAATATTTTCCCCTTAAAATGAAGCAAATCCATTATTTATTACATTTTTAATATTCAAATCAAATATTTTTAACAGGCGAGACCTGTGACTTCATCTGTTATCTGACATCATTCTGGAATAGTCCAATTTTTAAGGAAAAAATGTACCTTATATCCATTTCCGGGCTATCAAGGGTTCTCTTCTACTTGGTAAAAACATATTGCTTATGACATGTTGTCGTATTGTTTTTAACTCGGCCGCCATTATACTATTGAAGAACGTTGACAATACGATTACATGTCAAAAGCATTTTCTGTCGCTACTTTATCTATCATCAATATCATCATCATCTCGACTATGTCATGCCTTAGGTTCAAATAACATTACCATAATAATGGAGCGACCAATTCACATGCATGATATGATACGAGGGGCGTAATTATAGTACTGGTCAATAGATCTATTTAAAAAAAATAATAGAAAAAAAAATGTCATTACAATTGTAATTTCTCGAGATATTCAACGATTAACAGTATCATGCATGTCTGAATTATCATTGCATATTACGAAAATCGAGCACCAGGCTGTGATTAAGTTCCTCGCGAAAAGTAAAAAACTCCTCAATGCATTTTTCAAGAAATGAATGCTATTTATGGTGTCTCTGGGCCTTCCTATGCTACAGTTAGAAAGTGGAGTAGCCTATTTAAACAAGGACGAGAGTCGATCGAAGACGACCCCCGCTCAGGACGGCCAGTATTGGTAGTGACCGATCAAAACGTCGCTAAAGTCAAACAAATTGTGTTAGAGGATCAAAGAATTAAGATGTGTCATTTAGCTGAGACCTTGGGCATTAGCAAGGAGAGGGTTGGAGAAATCCTTCATACACATTAATAAGGTCAGAGCGCGTTGGGTACCGAAAATGCTGACGGCGTTTGACAAAGAGCGGCGTGTCGAAACTTCTCAGGCGTTTTTAGACTTGTGCGGAGACAGTGTTGACGAAATTTGCTCCAGGATAGTAGCCGTTGATAAAACATGGGTCAGACAGTATGATCCTGAATGTAAGTTGGAGTCCATGCAGTGGATTGACAAGGGTGAAAGGCCGCCGAAGAAGTTTTAAGTGCAGAGATCGGCCTCTAAGCTAATGGGTACGGTGTTTTGGGACGCGGATGGAATTCTTTTAATAGATTATTTAGCAAAAGGATCTACCAATTTTCAGAGTTGCCAGTCATAAAATATACTAACAAACTAAAGGCGTTCACTCGCCAATATCTTTTATGCATATCGCGATTAGTAGCGACAATATGGTTTTTGGAACCCTAGTTGAGGTGTTAAACCGTGAATATGGGTAAAACCAACCAAAACGGTGAAGAAAACTACCTAATTGAATAAAGAGCAAAATGCACCTCACTTATTAAATCAGTAAGGTGCATTTTGCTCCTTATTACATTAGGTAGTTACGCGCTTTTGGAGTATCACCGAGGAAATACACTTTTGCTGGTATAATTATCATTTGGATTGTGCATTCAGCAGGTTGCGTTCCATAAATGATAGTTGATCTTATTTTTATATGTTTAACCTTGCCGTTCTACCTTGATTATGTTTTTCATTTTAAACTTGAATATGTTTCGAGCCGGAATCGAACAAAATACCAATACGGGGTATCGGCCTCCGCTCGGTAGGCCTGTATCTCTTAATAAATCGCCTCTTAATTAATTGAGTGAATTATATTACTGGAGTCCTAGTGAAAAAAGGTACATTCAAGTTTTCAGAAGAACGATTAATAAGGGTTTAAGAGTATAGAAACGCCTAGATAATCCGTATATAATTTATACACTTTTTATTAGGGTTCCGTACCCAAAGGGTGCCAACGTGACACCTTCTCGGTGATTTACTATAACCACGTCGTCCGTGTTGTTTTGGCATCAGTACCTTAGGTTGCCTTAGATTTGTACCTATGCTGCCTTGCTTTGTGCCTTGTGCTTGCGCACTTGAATCGTGATTTCGGAGTATCACTGTAAATCAAAATTGTATGACTCAATTACTTACCTTGAATCTGAATACTACTGAATGAGCTCAATTTTGGGCACCGAAAGACCGAATGGAAATGGCCATGATTGGTAAACAGGGCGGAAAAACGAATGACACATGGACGGCAACTTTTTTTACGTTCTTTATTTAGTTGAAAGGTATATATGTTGTAGATATAAATTATCCTGTACCTATCATAAAATACGACTTTACTGTTTCGTCATATTTGACCAGTTCGATTTCCGGTTACGCGAGACGAATTATCAAAAATCCATAAATGCAGTATTTAATGTTTTCAAAAATAAAAGTAAGTCTCCTTTGCGTAGAATTTGCCATTTCCAGTATTTAAGGTAGTTGCCGTCCAGGGCCTGTATTCAACTGCGTTATAACGATATCGTTTTTGACCTGTTTCCGTATTGTCAACGTTTTGATAACTCTTATGTCATTTACAATAATGGCGACTGTGACATAAACGAGTCTTAAACGTGTCAAACACGATATCGTTTTAACGCACCTGAATAGAGGCCCAGGTGGCGTTCGTTTTTTCCACCCTGTATTAAAAAATAAAGTCTTAACACAAAGCAAGTTTAAAAAAACCCAAGTTTATGGAATTTATTAATTAAAAACAGAAATAAAAAAATGAATGTGTTATGTGCGCGAATATTTGTTTCCGAGTCTTTCTTGGATGTTTTGTATGTATTTCTATATAAGTATGTCTATCGTTGTCTAGTACCCATATTACAAGCCTTGAGCTTAGTTTGGGACTAGGTCAACTTGTGTGAGATTGTCCCCTGATATTTATTTTATTTATACTTACATACAAACACACATACGAGCAAACAAACATTAAACTTCCTTATGGGCCAGTCGGGTAAAACTACTATCTATGTATGTCAAAAGTCAAAAAGAAGTCTAATTAATAAAAAATATTCTGGGGTTAGCAAAGACATTGCGCGAATCTCAAGGTCTATTGATTTGTTAACTATATCGATTGCAATAGTGGCGTCGATGCAAAACAGTGCAACGGAACGCCGGCGAAACATTGACAGCACTTGACAGCATAATAAGTAATAACTTACGCCGCCGTCGGAAGTTGGATGAAGTCTTATGCAAACCATAATATTATTATTATTTTGTTGTTGTAGAAGGGTTAGTTAAGAAAGAGATGACGTCAGTTTATTGGCCTAAAGTTCTCATTAACTTATTTTACTGGCGGCTTTTTAAAATGATCTTTACCTACTTTTTTAAAATTCTTAAAAGCCCGTATTATTTACGATAGTAATAACGTTCGGTATAAAATCTGCATATTTTTTATTTAACTCTAAACTCGCTTTTGCTATGATGTAATCAATTTGTAAAAAAATAATTCTGAAACGACTGGTTATTGGTTCCTTAAGCTTGAACTGGTTATGATTTGGGATAAGTACCTACACCGAAAACAACCCACGTTTATATTAAAAACCGGCCAAGTGCGAGTCGAACTCGCGCATGAAGGGTTCCGTACCATTATCTATAAAAACGGCAAAATAATCATGACTTTTGTAGGCCCCCCCCCTTAAATAATTGTTTTTTTTTTTACAGTGAATATACAACTAAATATTCTGTGAATATTTCAAGCGTCTACCTGTTGCCGTTATCAATATCGAGCAGAAACGAGCAAAAAAAAACACGTTTGTTGTATGGGAGCCCCTTAAATATTTATTTTATTCTGTTATTTAGTATTTTTGTATTCGTCGCTATAAAGCGGCAATAAATACATCATCTGGGTCATTCTACTTTTTAGCGCATAATAATATGTGAAATTAAAGGCATTTTTAGACATTTTTTTCACGTAAACAACGTTTTTTTGACTTATATTGAAACTGGAACAACTAAATTTAATAGTTCAAAACAAAACACTTTAAATTTATTGATATTTTATCAGGAAAAGTTGGTAACACAGCGGTAAATACACTTTTTCCATACAAATGGCGGGGACATGCGTGACCACTATGTTACCTACTTTAAAGTTAATTATAGTGACTTTTTAAATGTAGTGATAATTTTAAATGTAAGCCAAGTGGTGTAACTATTTCAATATTAAATTACAAAACCGATCACATTAATGTTTTTATAAAAATATTATTTGAAGAGCACTTGTCAAAAAATCGACCTGCGCTTAAAAGTAGAATGACCCATCTGTGAAAATTTCAAGTGTCTAACTATCACGGTTCATGAGATCAGATTCGCCTGGTGACAGACGGACGGATGGACGGACAGCGGAGACTTAATAATAAGGTCCCTTTTGTACCCTTTGGTTACGGAATCCTAAATTTTTTTAAATATTGTTAATTCTATCTTTAGAACGAACTTAAATTCATTTCGCATTTAAAAGAAAAAAAAGTTTCTGCCTATTAAATATCATGCTTATTTTGAACGCTTTAAGTTCTTTTGAGTTTGTTTTGTCAATCTGGATCCAGATTAGTTCTTAAAAGTGTAATATTAACCATTTAGGTTTAACTTAGTTTTTAACACTGTTATTTCTCAAGTTGCACAGTTAATTCTCCGTTAAACATGTGGTTGACTGGTAGATAATACCAAGGCATTAAGTTCTGACGGTATAATGGGAAGTATCTCGGAGACTCATGCTTTTACTCGGGATATTGTAGTTGGTATTAAATAAATAATTTCTTTAAATATTATGTGTTTAATACAAAGAATGTTGGTAATAAAAAGATTTACAGAACGATAACTAAATAAATAGTTAAATTAAGTAAAACGACACTCTTAATTCGTCTAATTTTAATTATATATGCATATATATATTTATTACCTTGTATCATTAAGAGTATTTGTTTTCGTATTTATTATTAGTGTAATTGTTACTAAAACTTTATTTTGGTTGTATCCTTCTCAGCACCAACCTTCTTTTGTTTCTGTTTGGCCCATTGGTTGACTGGTAGAGAATGCCTTAAGGCATTAAGTCCGCCATTTGTACCTACTTTGTGTATTGTGCAATAAAGTTTAAATAAATAGAAAATAAATAAACGAGACACCAAGACACGGGAATCGTGTCCGATGCTTATTGAAATTTTCTAGAGAATTAATTTATCGATCGCATCAAATAGATCATAAACAGTTTTGAATTTGGATAAAATTTAAACGAAGTGTAAAAGTGGCGAGGAACGCAAAAAGGAGGTTGTAACAACCTCGTTACAAAGTGATCCATTAAGGCATCAAGATACAGATCCAGATAAGTTCTTAAAAAAGGTAATGTTAAGTAGCCATTTAAATTTAACTTAGTTTTTAACACTGTTATTTCTCAAGTTGCACCGGTTTATTCTCCATATAGATAATGCTTTTTGGTATTAAGTCCGCTATTTGTACTTCTTACATTTATTTGTATTGTGCAAAACGATTAAATAAACAAATTCCAGGGCCATATAGTCTCGAAATGGGTTTTGAAATAGATGTATACGCGTTGTAAAGATATTGTGTTCCGATTGCTCGCTTGAAGATGAAGTAGACGTTTTCTCCCTTTGTAGCTTGAATTACACCGTATGTAAAATTTTAAATTAACCTCACTGGAGATGTAGTTTACGAAGAAACGATTAGAAATACATATATTCATTTGTTTTACTCCTTTTATATTCAGTTGAGTACAGTAGTTACCAATAGAAAGACAAGAAAGAAAATACATTTATTTAACGTCGCAACATACAGATTAATCCAAGATTAACACAAACGACGCTAAAAAGGATCCCCTCTCAACATAATGCCAGATTTATGTTATATATTTCGTGACACCTGATTCCCCGAATTTTGTATACAGTAACTCTAAAAAACACGCATTCAAATCGGTTAATCCATTTAAGACCTACGATGCCACAGACAGACACACACACACACACACTTACATGTCAAACTTTTATCACCCCTCTTTTTGCGCGAGGGGTTAAAAAAATAACTGAATAAAAACGAGCTTTAGGTACATACAAACTTATCCAATGTGAGATTTATGTACTGAACTAGAGAACTTAATGAATGAAAAGCTTTACGAAGACTCTAAATGAAGCATTTTTTTGCATGTCTATTATAGCAGACATGACCAGCTCAAACCCATTTTAGCTTAACTCTAACATAGTAACAATAAAAAACAGTGCAATAAACTCAGTTAACTTCCCAGTGATAATTTTGCAGCTTGCATAACCGAGCGGTCACGGTCGTAACCAGTTACGAAAAATTATCTTGGTCTTTATAAACATAATATTTTAACGTGTTTTGGCAAGTAAGTGGTAACCTTTTTGAAATTAACTGGGACACTATGGGGAAATCCTTAATAGATCCAGGGAAACTTTATTAGGTCTTAGTACTTAACTGGTTTGATCAAACATTAAGTAGTTGTCCATAAAAAATGAAAATCTGACCTTTTTTTCCATAAAAAATACTGTGTAATTCCATCTAAAATTCCATTTCATGCGTGCCCATAAAATCTAAATATCCAGGGGCCCGTTTTATAAAAGCTTGTAACTTGTAATACAAGTGGAAGTATCTTTTTAATACATACTGTTGAAAAGAGATTTCCGTCAACAATATAAGCTATTATTTTGTATGATATAAGCCCCTGGTCGTGGGTTCTGAATCTGTCCAAAAAATGAGTCAAGTTTTTGCTGCCGGCTGTTCCTTTGATCGAAGCAGATGTCATTTATTTTGAAGTAACCCTAATAAGTCACATATTAGCCACTGCCTGTCGAATTTATCTTTCTTTTTCCCGATATAGTCTCGAATGAAGAGACAAAAATAGGACCAAAGTCTCAACATCACTCCTTAGCACTCAATTTGAAACTTTAGATAGTTCGGTTGCTCCGCGTCTTTCACTCATTATTTGTATCCAACTCGAGGGAAAGAGCCGGAGCTACGGTCACTACAAAGTATATTATTTAGTAACTACAGTACGGTAGCTCAGTGTCTTTCGGGTTTGTATTTCTCTCTCATTCGCTCTCAAACGCTTTTAATCTCAGATGATGCCTGACAGCTCATTTAATCACGTATTAAGAAAGAAAGAAAGAAAACATTTATTCGTGACCAACAGACAAACATAAAGGAACAAACTGCTAACGTACTCGTAGATAAAAGGCCTGTTGTCACAAAATAGCTCCAACTTAGCGTTAGGCTGGCATTACGAGTAAAGCCAGCGCTGGTCTTACGTTGGAACCAGCCAGTGAAACTACGGCAGATCACACACACATAGCACACATACTCGTACGAAAATAAAATGAACAATACAAGATAAAACCACGATACGAGTACAATTAAACAGGCAAACCAAAACCTAGCAACTTTAAATAATTAGTCGACTTTTTTTAGTCGCTTGTGTGTGTAGTAAGCGATTGAATTTACCAAATACTGCTGTCATAGGGATCATCCTAGATTAAAAAGAGTATAACCGACTTAACCTGTTCTCGAAATAATTTTTAAGACGTGAATTTCGATATTTAGTCAGAATAAGGCTCCTTTAAGCCCACTGAGGCAAATTTTAACAATCGAAGGCGTAACGAAGGTCAAGCGCTTCTCCATTTATTCTCAAAACCGGTCGATCCGGTGATTGCGTCAATAATCAGTCAATAATTAGAGTCGACAGTAAATGTCAAGGTTAGGTTTCATCATGGTGTGGATAAGATAGATAAACAGAAACAAACGGGTGACCACGCTGTGATTGTTCATCAAGGATCTTGGATATTGTTTTTTGTTTATAAACACCGTTTTTGTTAAACTATTGAGCGGCAATTTGGAATCGAATACTTAGTCAAGAACTTTCCAAAGATGTATAGAGTTGTCCACGTCTGGGAGGAATCGCCGAAGACCACATCCAAGCCGTCAAGTGCCACAAATACACTTTTTAGGGTTCCGTATCCAAAGGAAGCCCATCGGGACCCTATTAATATGCCTACGCTGTCCATCCGTCCGTCCTATCTTTAAAGTGCTGTATCTCTTGAACCGTAATAGGTAGCGGGTTGTTTTTCAGAACACGTGTTTTGACGGCAGATTTATTTTTGTTGCGAAAAAAAAACAAAACATACAAGAGTCGAATTTGGTATGATTAAAGTACAAACTCGGCGTAAAAAACAAAGGTTAGCTGGAAGAGATAATATCCCTTAAACGGATAAGTTTGCCACTGTACGTTCCTATTCTGTGAATGTTATATTTTTAATTTCAGTTTTTTGTACAATAAAGTGTTTACATACATTCATAAGAACAACAAATACTAAACAAAATGTCAAGTGAGAACAGGGCTTGCGCTGATTTGATTCGAACTCGATACGGGACCAGCGGTTTTTTAAAGCATACTTAATACACTTTGTATTCGAAACTCTTGGGCCGTGGTAGGCACTAATAAAATTATAGGAAAAGTGTCAATCAGCTTATCTGGTGATCATTGCGAATATTAATTAATTTGTTTCCACATAGGATGAGTAACACAGTGCAGCGGGACACCCCGTGTGGTTGCCAGGAAGCGCCACTCCATCTGTTCCCGTGGATGTCGCAAGAGGCAACTAAGAGAAGGCTTGTAGTACTGTTAGGCGATGGGCTTGCAACCTGTCACTAATACACTAGTAAACTTCTTGGCCTAATTGTGCAAAATGTGGATACAGAACTATAAACGAGTATTTTTAGAGTTGTTGGTATTTCTGTAGTTTCCCTACTCTGGGAATGAAGGCATGATTTTATGTAGGTATGTATGTATAAATAAATATCACGGGACAATGTCACACAAATTGACCTAGTCCCAAACTAAGCTCTAGGCTTGTACTATGGGTACTAGACAACGATAAACATACTTAGAGAGAGAAATAAATACTTAAATAATACATCCAAGACATATAAAACATCCAAGACTCAGGAACAAATACTCATGCTCATCACACAAATATCTGCCCTTACCGGGATTTGAACCCGGGACCGCTGGCTTCGGAGGCAGGGTCACTCCCAACTAGACCAACGTGTCGTCATGTATGTATGTAATAATTTACTTCATCGCACTGTTTATCTTTGGTTATAAATAAGACACAAAAAACCGTGTAAGTTGGTCCTTGCTTGTTCCAAATATACAAAGCGCGCATTGAACTGACTATTTTACGTTAAAATTTAACATTTGACGTGTTTAAAATTTGTTGAATAAATAGTTTTTTAAGCCGGTTCCTTCTGTAGGTTGAACTTTGATTTGTGTAGTAATGTGTCTTTGCAATACGGCTAAAGCTTTACTTGCCCGGGTCAAACAAAAGGGCATAAAGGTTAAACAGGCTAGGTAAAAAGGCCGAAGGCTTTAGAGCTAAACTGGCTTGGAGCCAGGTATGGTTAAACGGCCAGTTTGGTTTTAGATTTAACGTTTTGTTTAAACAAGCCGTCTTTTAAACAGGTTTGAATAAGGTGACAAGATATTACCGCCTACCTAGCATTGTAATAATGAATAGACGAGAAGTTTACAAACTATAAACTTTCCTATGAGGACTTCTCGGTAATTTCCGAGAGTATTTGAATTTTTGTATGGAAAGATAACACTATCTATGCTCTCAAATGATTTCGAAAGTGTTATATTAAATCTTATAAAGATATCAAAAAAAAAATGGGAATGTTCTGCAACTTACACATTACCTACCAATAATGACCCTGGTATCATCGGAAAGATCATTAATCATTATCTGTATTTAGAATGTCCAGTCTTTCTATACCAGCCCTAACTTTATTTCTATTGTAGGTATTGTAACCCGCAGACATAGGGTACTTCTTATCCCGAAAAGTTGCCGAGAATAAGCGATAAATGATTTCTAAGATTTCTTCACGGACGGAGTCACAGGCAAAAGCTAGTATATTAGTAGCCTAAGGCTACGTTTCCACCAGCTGTGCGAGGCAGCGGAGCGGTGTGCGAGGAAAAAAACCACCAATAGAATTCCTAGTCTTGCTCAGCGTAGCTCTCTTATTGGTTGAATTTTTCCTCGCACACCGCTCCGCTACTCGTACCTCGCACAGCTCTGGTGGAAACGCAGCCTTAGTACCGTCCATTGAGTTTTGTAACAAACTGTTAGATTTATTAGAAAACACAATAGGGTAAGGACCAAAAAGTTGGCCACGCTAACTCACATGAAACTTTTCCGTTGTGCGATCAAAATTTGCCATACATTTGTTGGGATAATTTTCCTGTCACAACGGAACTGTTTCACTTTTCCTGCTTGTATCGCTAACTACGCTTAACTATGGTCCAATTTTTTGCTCCTTACCCCATAACAAAGAAACGGTCCACTGATATCTCAGCGTCCTCTTAAACCAAGTGCCGTTAATCAAAATCGTGCTCGAGGTTCGCATTTCGGCAAATGTAATGCGCGGTGTTGCAACTCGATAGCCCTTCGTGGGAAGCTGCCCTAAGGAGATTGAGCAACAAGTTAGATCCTGTCCTAAAGAGCGCCTATTTAAGATAAATACACGCGAACATCGATAAAATGTATAGGATTGGCGTAATGAGGTGTCCCCACTGAGAGTGGGTGGGCGGTCGATTAGCGATCGGTGTAAAAACAAAACGTATAGAAACGCTAGTTAGCGAACGCATCTTGGCTAGGGCCTCTGGTGACATAAAAGCGTTTGACGCAGCTTGCGTCAATCCTATATACATTAAGTTGATTTTCAATAATCGCTTACGTAGCGTTACTTATGCGTTTCGTTAACATTTCGAGTTGATAGAAAACAGATCCTATAGCCAAGATGCGTTCGCTAACTAGCGTTTCTATTCGCATGGTTTTATACCAATGGCGTCATTGGTAGATCACGTGACTTTTCGTATTACGTCAAAGTCAAAGTCAAAGTAACGTGATCTACCAGTGACGCGATTGGTTTAAAAATAAAACGAATCGAAACGATACTTAGCGAACGCATCTAGGCTTTAGGCTCAGAAACGTTTTATCTTTGCTGGGCACAACCGCGAAAGATATGGATGGACTTACGGCCGAACCCTAAATTCAAACCGCGGATAGATAAGGCTTACTTCGGGTTGAAATTTGACAATTACCCATACAAAATGTATCAAATTTTAATCCGACGTAAGGCTATCTGTCCGCGGTTTGAATATAGGGTTCGGCCGTAAGGGGTTTGCCTATGTGGTGGTTGGTGTTGGTTTGGTGGCTTGCGCAAGAATTTGTTCCTGATTCTTGGATGTTGTGTTTGAGGGTACATATGTATGATAGACTCGATAGTGTTCCGCCATCTCGATCTCTATTGAGATACGATTATTATCGTAACTCCTATTCTGTTCTTTGGATATATTGAATTTGGTCATATTTTATGAGAATGTTAAACAACACGATTACAATCAAAAGCCTTGATAGTTTTTGTCAAACATGACACTTTTTTCGTAACAAGAATATTTTTTGATTCAATATTTAAAGCTTCTTAATCTTGGTAATGAAAATAATGATAATAAAATGAAAACTGTATTTAATATTTAATTAAACTAAAACTAAATATGAACCTACTATTTTTTTTATAATATAATTATAAGGTTATCCTTAAAATATAATTGCAAAATGTAACACTAATATCAGTCAATAAAGGCTATTCTATTCTATTCTATTCTATTCTAATCTTGGTAAACCAGTATTTTTATAAATGTTGTGATTTTAAAGTAAACAGTAATTATTAGGGTTTGCGCGTGCAAACTTTCTCTATCTCACGTTCTTCGCGCGGAAGCACATAAAGCCATCCCTTTTTATTCTTGTGGGTGTGGCAGCATATGTGGCCTCTTGATAACGTTCGGTCTTCGCTATTAGGTACAGTGGCACTCTCAACTGACGGTTTATTTGTTTCTCGTGTTTTGTAGAATAAGGAATATTGCTGATAACGATAAATAGCTGGTAATATTGTTTTTTTTTTATCGTTGTCTAGTAGCCATAATACCTACAATTTTAGATTTTGATTTGGAGTGACATAAAAAAGGAACTAAGTATATAAAAACACTGCCTAGTTTACACGACTGATAGATATTTTGAAATATTTAACATTTCAAAAATATAATAAATGAGGCGCCTGCCGGTTTTCTCAATAATAACAAGATATCTAATACTCCTAATTGAACTATCAAAATTGACATTTGAAATAAAAGTTTGCGGCTTTGTTTGGGAGTCTAAAAGTCAAGGTCCGCTGTCGGCGCCCGCGCAGACCGTAATTGGGTTGCGCAATATAGCCCTTCGTGGGAACTCACCATAAAGAGATTGTTTGATGTTTGTTATGGAGCAATTAGTGTTAAGGTGCAAAGATACCGATAGTGCAATTTAGACCTCTCTTTAAAAGGTTATTCTTTTAAACTAATATTCCATGAGAATGTATAAAACTTGAGTAAGTATAATATTCTCTAATAACATTATTATTTTGTTTTGTTCTATTGGTATTACCAGAAAAAATGTTTTTTTTCAAAATATACGCAAAAAAGAGGGCTTACTCTTTTTAAGACGCCTTCACTATAATATTACAGGCAACTGGCTGTTGCTCGCGACTTCGTCTGCGTAGAAATTGAAAATTGCGGATAAAAATATCCCCTTTTCATTGAAATAATTTCAGTGGTTTATCCGTGAAAGCATGACAAACAGACAAAGTTACTTTTAACTATAGCGAAGCAAGAAAGACTAAACCGTAGAAAAAAAACCAGTCAAGTGAGAAGTCAGACTTGCGCACTGAGGGTTCTGTACCGCCGCACAGTAGTCGTTATTATATTCCGTTTTGAATTAGTTCTCATACCGAATCAGAGCGAGCCCAAGTCACACATAAGTATTTTTTTAATATGAATTTGGTTTTTCTATAGTTTGTAATGTAATCATACCAAATTTGATGCTTGTATGTTTTGCCGTCTTTACGATACAACAAAAATAAAAAAGTGAAAAACCTTGTATGCCTTTTTTACTTCCCTTTTTTTAAACAATTTTAAAGAAAGTGAAGTACAAAAATGACTCGCTATCTATATCAAAAGATTAAAAGTTAGTATGGACTGACGGACGGACAACATAGGCATATTAATAGGGTCCCATTGCGCTCCCTTAGGGCACAGAACCCTAAAAAGGCCAATAGAAAAGTATGCGTTAAGTATCGGCAATTATCTTGTAATTTAAGTCGTACAAGTAATTCTAGACCAAGTGAAGGGAATTAAAGTGGGTAACAATGGCATTGACGTACCAATGCAAATTGTCTCATAATTTAAATATTAACTCGCTTAGTGGTTGTTGCAATGTTCTAAATAATTGGTTTGTTGTTTTTACATGCTTTTTATTAAGATTGAGCTGAAATTTGGTAAACAAACGTAACTTCGATGACAATTTAATAATACCACCACCACCACCATCGCGCTGGTCTGATGATGGAGTCGGAAGGTGGCGACAGGTTCTCCGCTATACTTAACGTAGGGCCACTAAGTTCGAAATCATTAGGTTAGTCTTGATTAAGCAGTTAATTAATTTGCAATAAAAGTACAGTCGGCATATTAGGCCCGCAGGTTTCCCAAGCAACTCTCGCTCAACCACTATCCCTTTCATTTGTAATCTCAAGTGAAGTGTTACATAAGCCGTTGCATGTGCGCTAGCGTGTCACTTGTACTTTTCGCTATTACTTTATTAGTGAGAGTTCTCTAACAACCGCACTCTGTCAGTTATAGGTAAAAAACTTTAGTAAAGCACCTCTTTCATGTGGTTGTAACACATCTGCGATTCTAGACAAGTTGCATTCGACAATCGTTAGCGATTATGTTTCGTGTTATTTCAAATGTATGGAATTTTTGTAAGCCAACGAGGTAGTCACGTGGTAGTAATGGATCCATCATTAACTCCAACTTAGTCCTCAGGGTTGGCAACGCATTAGGATTGCAGTCTTGAGATTATAGGCTTGAGAATCCAATTGTCTATGATCTCGGACTCCATTAACCATCAGGTGGCCCGCGTGCCTGCTCCTTGCCTTAAAAAAAAAACCATTCTTTTTAAGGTCATCACATCTAAAATAAGTGTTTGAGGAATTATTATTCATTAGTTTGTGGCTTTCGAAATGTAATCGTATTGTTTTTAACTTGGCCGCCATTAGTGTCATAACATAACGTGAATAGTAGGTACGATAACACATAATAGGACAATAATGTATTCGTAGGACAAATCTCAATAATTGTCTCACGTTTCTATACATTATTTGACGTATAATTTACCTTTATACTATTCAATGCTACGTAAGTCAATTGTAAACTCAGCTAGGAAAGTTTAGTACCATCGCCATACGATTTTATTTTTTCTGTACTCTTAGCGATAGGCACCGTATTACTTTCGATAGAAGGAATTCGTGTGTGCTGGTAGTGAGCTGTGAAAGATTATCAGTATTATCACATTCCTTTGATGTAATATATATAATTAACCTTTTTGTCGACACTCATTTCATACAACATACCACTTCACTTAATTTTTAATTTCATCAATAGGCTTTTTTTCTAGGCACCGGTGTTGAAATTTTGTGATAGTCCCAAGTCTACCCTAACTCAACTTACATTGTTAATACTTTACAAACCCCGAAATCAACTGGCCTTCAGCAGAAAATAGTTTTCGATGAATTGAAATTCGATAAAATGATACATTCGATAAAAAAATGGTGCTAATTCAAGTGGACAATGAAATGAATACATACTTAAGCTATTTTATTTAGGTCCATATACCTAGGCTCATATAAAATTGGTCTTTCGAATTTTTATACAAATAATGATTTGTGACTATACTAAAGTGAATTTTACTGGAACAGTTCCGATTTTAGGACGTTTATAAAACAAACCTAACCTAAGCAAATCTTATATACCAGTTACACATTTTTGAAATCCTGAAAATAAACAGGAGTATGATTAATATTGATTATGAAGAGTGATCATTATGATGTAAAATGGTAAGAGATACATTTTAAAATTTGCAATTTTATATGAACTTTAGCGCACCCATTTCATTTGTTTACAGATGGAACACAGACAATGTACTACCGAGTGCGCCAGATGATGACGTATCTCCTTTGTGCCATATTACTTTACACTTCGGTAGTTACCGCCAAGAGCATCGACAGCACTGAAAGCTCACTTAGCACTGAATCAGATTTTGATAACAACATAATCGACTTTGAAAGTAAATATATCGATAAAACCAATAAAAACCACGGCGTTGTATCATGGCACAGTGATTACAATAAAGAATCAAACAGATACACCATTATAAATGATAATGCGGACAAAATTAACATCAAAGATGAAAAGAAGGAAAAGCAGGTGACAACGGTAGCTCCTATCGACACAACGTCTTCAGAATTGGAGGTGATACCTTTAGAATTAATAAGTACGACAGAAAATTATTTAGTTAGTATAGTAGAAAGCACTACTGAACAAGATTTGACTGTGATTCCGTTATCGTCAACAGAAAGAGTAACTCCTATCGTTGAAATAAGTCAACCGGTTATCTTACCTTCAACTCCCTCGCCAGACAGTACAACTGAATACTTTACTACAGAAAACATTGAAGTCAATTTTAAAGTTAATGAAACAAAAACTAATACCTCAGCAAATGTTACTAAATCAGATGAGCACATAGAAGTCACAACTCTAGTAAGTCGTAATGCAACAAATACTACAGTGCAAGAAATATTAAAGACCAATTCAAGTAAACAAATAGACATTGTTAACAGGTTTGGTGATGACGATGGTTTAGAATTGTCTGATTTAGAATTAGATGATGATCCAGATGTGCCAGAAGATTATTATGATTCTAAGGATGTTATACCTACTAAGGCTCCGAACACTGATGTGGTATCAGTAATATTTGGTTTGGCAGGAAGTGTAGTTGAAAGCGTGGCAGAAAGAGTGGTGCCGAAGGGAATATACGACTTGTTTAAGCGGATGCAGAAACAGAATGAAGCCCTTGAAGCTGAGCGGTTGAGGAGTCGGGAGGAAAACGGAGGATTGGGTGAGTGCGTAAAAACCAAATTATCATTCTAATTGTTAGCAAAATTAAGTATTGTAGGAAGCTGATTCCTTTGGATGGACTTACATTAAAGGGATAACCTGCACCTTAATACATTCTAAAGCGTAGCACATGCATGATGCTATGCCTATGAATAAATTGATATTCTTGCACGATGTAAAGCGCTAAGTTCTTCACTACCACCACCTTCACAAAAAAGTAAGAGGAATTGCGATTGACATACGGTTTAATTTAATAATCAAACCACTCTTTCCCTTAGGCCAATTTGGACGAGGCATCCTCAAGTCCATTTCCTCCGGTCTGAGCAGACCGCTTAGCCAGCTCATGAGTGGTGGCCGGGACAACGGCTCTTTGGACAACGACCGAGGGTTCGTTGGGAGCCTCGCTTCCAGCGTGTCCAGTGTGGCTAACGTAGCTAACTCCGTCGTGGATGCCTTCAAGGATCAAGTTCAGGCTATTTATCCTGGTAGGTATTGTGGGATATCAATATTTGGAAGCCACATTATCTATGTAATATTCATACTTCATTTACATATGCAATAGTTGTTAAAACGTTTCTCGATTTTGAACTAATTCCTCACTCGCTATCATATATGGAAGTCTGACCAACTTTAACCTACCCAAAAAATATTTTATGACCTGCACTTCACCATTTTATCTAAAACTCTTTAGGTACTCTCTGGTGCGGTGACGGGCACTCCGCTACGGCTCGCTCCGGCGACCTTGGCCTCTTCTTCTTCACCGACACCTGCTGCCGGGAGCACGACGCCTGCAAGCTCTTCATCAGGTCAGGCGACACCAAGTACGGGCTGACGAACACTGGACTGTTCACCAGGTATGGAATCTTTCTACTTCCACCATTGCAAGTTGCGTTTTGGTGATCTGATTATTCTAGTGAACTTAATAATAGAACTTTAGTATTGAAAACATGAACCTATTTAATGATTACATTACACAAAACAGATACAGAACAAACAAAACAAAATGAAATTAAAACATAGCGTCGAACTTTTATTGGGATCCTGACACTAACTTAATAAGTTAACTCATCATTTATCGAATTTCACTACATCTATAGTAATATTTTACCGCTTCGCATATGAAACCTTTTTTTTCTGCTGGAACTATGATGTTTTCAGGATAATATATCTTAAATAATAATCACGTAGGTAAGGTTGAATAGAAATGAGACTACTAAAAATTTACTCAAGAAATACCTTTCTACGAAATGGAATTCTACGTAAGGATACGTTCATTAAAATGGGGTCAACTAAAATAATAGTTACCCACTTAAACAACTAAAGAGGAAACGACACCAATATCAAGGACAATTTACAAAAAACACAGACACTGCAACAACAATTCGGACATCAAATACATCTGCAAACATTTAGGTATTGTAGAGTAGACAGTGGTTACTAGTGCACAGCTAAGCAACCTAGAGAATCCAAGTTTTTACCTACTGGTACATATTCTTTGGAATTACTTTAAATTAAAGGTAGATTGCGAAAATCTAAAGATCTTGATAAACATCCGAAACTACTAAAATTTAAAAATTGTGTTTTTTTTACGGCCGTTAGACTGAGGACGTGTTCAAGATCTTAGTTAATATTTTTTTTTACTTCTAATTACTTACTGGAATTCTAGATTACCTTGATGTGTGGCGAGGTGAGTGTAAAATGCTATCGAGGACATATCGGTTTATTTATTTATATGTATTAAAACTCAACATATAATAGTATATATAAGTGAAAAACTTAAATATATGGTTGTACATCTGTATTGATCGTTTGACATTCTATATTTAAAATTTTACTCAGGCTCCATATTACTTTTGTGCATAGGTAATACAAGGTCCCTTACTTAAGTTTTTCACTTATGTTACCTACTCGTTACTTATTTATTAAACATAGGTTTTTTATACGCTTTATTTCTACCAGAAATGTTATTTAAACAGGTGTCTATAGATTAAAAACGCCATATATTCCTTGTTAAAATACATTTTAAATATAAAAGAAACAATTGGAATAGAAACGAAGGATTGTAAACATAATTGTAATGGAAGAATTCTTCAACTTCGACACTGAGAATTCCAATTTTTAGGACTATTTGCGATTGTTATGTTAACAATTCACAAAATTTTGTAAACCTTTGTATCTACCGTCTGGGTCACGACCTTACAATATTATAACTTCAAAAACCACCTCCATTATGTTGTTTGTACAAATATTACCACAATGGTGAGAACGTGACAACTTCAGCGGGAAACTTGCGACATTTTTCGTTTCGTCGATACTTAGCGATAGACAAGATAGAGTTCAAAAAATGCTCCATTGTTTGTAGAAGTCGCACGCTATTTCTTCTAAAACTGTTCGTAAACTTACACAAATCCTTTGTTTTTGTCATGGGAAAATTTTAAAACCGATCCGAGTCATTATTGTTCGAAATATGCAATATACGGTTTGACTCAATCAGTCGTTTAGTAGTTTTAGTTCATAATAAACTACTGTTTTACTTCAATTACAGAGATAAAATTAATAATGCGATGTTAACTTAACCCGTGTGGTTGCCGGGATAGAATAGTGCCACTCCATGTCTTCCCGTGGATGTCGTAAGAGGGACTAAGGGAATAAGGGCTTATAGTACTTTTAGGCGATGGGCTTGCAACTTGTCATTAATAGGTACACTGTTAAACTTCTTGACCTGATTATGCAAAATATGGTTATAGAATTATAAACAAGTCTTTTTAGAGTTGTTGGTATTTCTGTAGCTCTGCCTACCCAACTCTGGGAATGAAGGCGAGATGTTATGTATGCATGTATGTAACTTCGTGATGCGTTATAGTAGTAGGACCTCTTGCTGGGTCTATCTTATCCCTTAACCTATCAAGCAACAGTAAACGCATTGTTGTTGTGAAACCGGTGAAATTATTAGTATAGACGCATTCCATCTTAGTCCTCAGGTTTGGCAACGCATTTTCAGTACTAGGATTGCAGTTTTAAGATTGGCGTTTTGAGAATGCAAATGTCTATCGATCTCAGATTCCAAATACCATCAGGCGGCCTGTGTGCTCGTTTATCTTCTCTTCTTTTTCGTTTCCTAATAGCTGAGGGTCGTGACCACCATGTGGCTCTTAGATAAAGCACTCCTTGTTGAGCCTGATGGAGTGCTGACTGGATCTTGCAGTTAAGGGCTTCTAGTAAGGGTTCAGTCCAGCGGTTTGATTGCCCTTCCTCCGTTTTTTGTTCCCTCCACGCCAACCAGTATAAGTTTCTCCAGGTTGCTGAGCTCCTTGCTAGGAGCCACGTTGCTCCTTGCCACGTTACGTGGCTGAAGAAGGAAAGAGCTCTTCGAAGGCATATTACTGAGAGGCTGGTTCGAAAATTCAGTTGGCTTAGGACGGACGCGTCTTTTTAGGAGATCCCTAGCATTTTGCGTTAGCGCCACAATTAAAACGTATTTATTTATCTTCTCTATGGCATAAAAAAACGTTGCCAAACCAGCAAAGCTTTTGTAACAGGGCTATTAATACTGCAAACATCTTCAAATTGATGTCAAAAGCGTTACAAACATCAAAACAAACATCTTCTGTAGCAATTTCGACGATCGTGACCATATCTTCAGATCTACACGTAATTTCACAACGATTAGCATGCAAATAGTCATGTCAGTTTAGCGTTGCACTTGGAAACTTGACATTATTATTGCAAAACATGTTTTTTTTTATTACAAAAGCCCTATAAGGTACGTGATTGAGGCTTGCGGTCGTTTATGGCTATTATTAAGATACCATGGTTAATAAAAATGATTTGTCCATTGTGTAACTTCTTAATGTAAACAGTTCAAGTGCGTGAAAGTAGGACGTTTGCGGCGGTAATAACCTCATTAAAGCAAGTGAAAAATTGTAGTAGATGCATAGAAGCGTTAAGAAATGGTTGAGGTCATAAAAGAGTGCTAATTAAGAACTAAGTAGGACTTACAATGCGCCTTATCCCTACTTTTTAAGCCGTACGTTCTTAAATATGGATACAAGGGCGTTATAAAATTGAAAAAGAGTTATAAAGGTTTCATAGAGGAGCCACAGAAACGCTTATCAACTCTTTGACTTTTAAACGGGTGACTATTAAGTCCTATAGTACTGGTCAACAAAATCTACTTAAATCTAAGTTAGTGTCATTTTCCGCTATATCAAGGTGCAAATTGTAACATAATCCAAGAAGGTTTGTTATCATTTTTGAAATTACTGAAAATATTCTACGAAATAAAGGAGGACAATGAGAATTTGGTTTTTCTATACAAAAACTGAGAATATTCTTGAAAGTTACTGATTTATAGTAAACTTCCTAAAGAGGCGTTTTTTGTTGGTACAATTCTATACCGCTATCCCTTAACGAGCGTAATGAATGAGACTCTTAATAATACCTTTTAAATAAGAGAAATATAACGATCATTAAAAAACAGAAGCCTAAACTTGTAACTTGTATCAAACTTACCAAAAGTTTTGAATTATTTTTTTTGGTAGGGTCAGGTGGGGTAAATATAAGAGACGGGTAAAAATAAGACTAAGTTTTAACACTCAAAAACTTATACTACCTGGGCCTCTATTCTATTGCGTTATAATGATATCGTATTTGACGTGTTTTAGAATCGTTTATGTCAGTTTCGCCATTATTGTAAATGACGAAGAGTTATCAAAACATTGGCAATACGGAAACACGGAAAAAACTATATCGTTGTTACCGTGTAGAATCCCAGCCCTGCTTCATTCCTTTTCCAATTAAAAAGCAGCATTGTGTGTAGACTTCCTTTTAAATAGAATAGGAATAAAGTAGAATAAGTTTTGAGTGTTAGAAACTTAGTCTTATTTTTACCCGTGTCTTATATTTGCCCCACCTGACCCTAGTCATTATTGATAAATTATAATATGATGTACGAGAGCGAGTAACAGTAAAAAACAGTAAATGACTTTAATAATATGGACAATTATTGTCCATTCAAAGATTTACAAACTTTCACATTTGTAACATAAGAATGATCCCAGCTTCACACCGTTAAGTGCACTGCATATGGTCTCACCGATACACGCATGAATGCACTGCATGCAACCGTGCAAGTGCAATGAAATCAGGCACTGACACAACTGTTACCCAATACGGCATCATATCTACGACACTCTTATTTGGTAAGTTAAATAGACATTGTGGGCGCGGCTCTATCAGAAAAGATCTCTAATGTAAAGCCATTTCTGAACATAATCAAATAAATAAACCGGGAATAATTTCAAACAAATTGACAGAACATTCTAAGAGAAATGTACTTATAATGCACCATGTAATGTTTTTTCTTGTTCGATACCTCGGTAATAAATAGTACAATTTACTACCTCTTTTATCAATATAATTTGAATATTGGAAAAGGGACATTGGCGGGGAAATGCAATGAATTACAAAAACATATTATTTCTTGAAAAAAAACTTGATTCTAACAAAAATTAGCGCTAATTTCATAATCGGATCCCTTGATAGAAAAAATGTATATTTAAACCCACAATATTTTTGAAAGACCTATCCAACGACACCCCACACTATGGGGTAGACGAGAAAAAAAATACATCACCACGTTCCTACCTACCCTAAAATTTTTTTTTTGTCATTTTATTATATCACTTTGTTGGCGTGACTTATATGTATTGAGTTGGCTTTGGAAGATCTGTTTTATTTGGAAACAGGTTTAAAAACATGTTAGTATATTACAGTCCATTTATAATTATAGAGTTATTAGTGATTAGCCAATTCTTATCGATGTGCAAAGGTAATTGCTTGGCGTTAAATCGTGCGTCGCAATCTTCAACGGGGTGGAGCTATGGCCTGATGTGGTTTCATATTCAATCTCGTTTGCAACATAATATCTACTTGACTGCCTTGCTTAAATCTACGCCACGGCTTGTTCAGCCTAATTGGTAGTGACCCTGCCTACGAAGCTATCGGTCCCCCCTAGATGTTTTATAATCCTCCTGGTTTCTCTAACACGATTGACAAAAAACCTTCTGATTGTTGTAAATCTGATTTATCTAAAACATAAGGAGTGTAAATAAATATATCACTGCCTTTTTTACTGACCGAAACTTGTTACTTGTCTGGTTAAACGGTCGAACGCCGCCACATAGAGGAAAACCTCCCTGAATCAATTTGACAAAGGTATTTTGTTTCAAGTAATTACGCATTATAAATATAATAATTAATTCCCAGAGTGCGGTAGGAACAGCTACAGAATTACCAACAAATCTTAAAAGACTTTTTACACAATCAGGCCAAGAAGTTTACTAGTGATTAGTGACAGGTTGCAAGCCCATCGCCTAACAATACAAGCCCTTATTCCCTGAGTCGCCTCTTACGACATCCACGGGAAGACATGGAGTGGCACTATTCTTACCCGGCAACCACACGGGCTATATTTAAAACCCCCTATATTTAAAATGAAAAAAATATAAATAACACATGTTTCTTCCATTTTTAAATCGTTGAAAGACTTCGTAATAGTAACGCAATCCTCCAGTAAAAATACAATACTCATCTGTTTTACTTAAACCATTTACATGAACTAAACTGCCATAATTAATACATATTTTCGTAACATAAATATGTGCACAAAATGTCGTAACGATTTTATTTTTATTTCGCCGGTGCAATATAAGGTTAATTTTTTGCATAAAACCGTAAGTGTTCATTTAGGAAAGATACCGAGCGAGTTTTGCAACTTGGTCGACTTCAGTCATTACTTTTGTACCTTGTTCAAGGTCAGACAAAGCTTGCTCCATTCTGTTCGGTAAAACATATTGCTTTTCACATGTTTTCGTATTGTCAACGTTAGGATAGGGTTTATTTAATTTACATTAATGGCGGCCTAGTAAAATCGATACGATAACATGACTAAAGCAATGTGGTTTTACCCAGTTTAAAAAGAATCCCAGATTGGTATAGCTTTAGGTTTGAATTGTTATACAATAGGTGAGCGTGTATTATTTGCCACTGCTGTTGGTTCGGGGTAACTTATATAATAGATTGCCTTTTATGCATTACATGTATTTTTACTTTACATAGTGCAGATCAATGATAATATATAACACATTCTAAATAACACATTCTTTATTTGTGTGCAAATAACATCACTCGTAACATAATTATCAATAAGAAATAACGTTGTTGTATTGAAAATATTATGTTAATTATTTTTCACTTTAACCCGTGGAGCGCCCTATGAACCCGTGTGTTCATAACGATATTTGAATTTAGAAATCAGAGTCGTTCGAATTAAGATTGATATTGTAATACACATATATAAAATATTATGCCACACAGAGAGGTATTCACTTTTTGAACTTAAGTATTGCATTCTAATAAGGTCCAAAAGTAGATACATCTCTTTGTAGTCGACTGTACAGTAAAAACCCGATTATTAATATTAGGTAGTTTAGTTTTTTTGTGCCAATTTATTTTATTGTATTTTTTATTATAAATGTTATTTAAATAAATGACCATCACGTTTTAAAAGTAGTATTAATAGTAGGTACACCTGGCTGCCTATCGATTTCACACTCTTTTTTATAAATATGGCTACTGTCCATTGGGACAGTTCTGCCAGTGTCAAGGTTGTAAGTTACAAGGGATCGGTGAAAAAGTTTTTCCAAAAGCAGATGCAGAATCATCAGTTGGGGGATCTAAAAGTAAATAGATTATTTAAAATAACTACAACTACAAATACTAAATTTAAAATGACATTTTACAACTTAATATTAAGTCATTAATATACTTAGCTAAAATATATACAAACGAAGGAATTTACAAAAGTGAGGACATAACTAAGGTGATTTAACACTCTCTCCTGACATAACCTATACTGACAGATTATGTCAGATAAAGTGTGACAGCGAAATATAGCCGAGTACTTATAAAACTGTGGTCTTGGTACCCGTACTCACGTTTGGTTTAAAAACCTACTTTATACAGTATACTTGAGGCAAAGTATTACTTTACTAAATCGATCAATTAATAAAGGTTACTTCACTTCTGTTAATAATTATACAACAGCCAGTAACCGGCGGTCGTTCCGTAACCCGTACCATCCCGTGCGGATGTCCGTGGTACGTAGTAATTTTTTGAGTCCGTCCGTCTGTCGGATTTCGCCGTAGGATTTCCTTGACACAGGCAGAGATGTTCCCTTTGTCTTTGGTAGCTTTGTGGTTTTCTCGTAGGTTTGATTTGCGCTTGAAACTTTTGGTTTTTCAGAATTTATTTTTAAAAACATTTTTCACTATCATATTTGCTTCTCAGTGAATTAAAATCGCAAGAAAAAAAATCTATATACCTTCCTAAGGCCCAAGGTTCTCCCCATAGTACTTACTAACTTTGTTATCAGCCCCAGCTCCTTCGACAGTTGTGTAGTCATAGCGTACCACGGTGCTACCAGTAGGACTTACTAGAAATCCTACTGGTAAGACCGTGGTACGCTATAATTACACGAGCACAATAACTTGAAAAAAAAAGTTTTTTAAGTACCTACTTGGGTCTGAATGAATGTAAAACAATAGTACTACTGGTAGGACTACGGGCCGTAGTGACTAGGTACATGCTGAATTTTTCGTTGGGCCTTAGGAGGATACGAGGCTGCTCTCTGACTGGTCAATGGTCCTAGACAAGATGCGTTCCGAGAACCAAACGCTACTAGCGTTTTTCTTTTCTATCGCTCAGAATGTATAGGGTGACAGTTGACCACGTGGTTATTCGTAACGCACGAGAATGTGAGTGAAGTTTTTAGCTATAGAATAGAAAAACGTTAGAAGCGTTTGCACATTTGCTAGGGCTCATGGACCTTTATTATACTGGAGTGAAGTCTTATTGCCTTCGACGTGTTTCCGTATTATCAACGTTTTGATAACTCTTATGTACTTGACAGTAGTGGCGACCGAGTTAAATACAATACCAAAACCTCAAACGCAATATCGTTTTAAACCAGTACAATAGACCTCAGAAGCCCTAGACAAGATTCATCGCGAGAACGTTGTCGTTATCGAAAATGGATTGCATTCACTTAAGCTGCGCCGAGGTATCTATGCATTTTAACAGGTTTCGAAAATCGTTTACGTTAGCGTACGTAGATTCATCTTGTCTTTGGCCTCAGTGCTGTATTAGCACGGGCCTTTTTATGTTAACATCCGGAGCATTTAAAACTATTTCGAAACTCTAAGGTTACCAGTTAAGCTTTAGTAATAATAACTATAACTACGGAGTTAACTTACGCAGTCGCAAAAATATTGCGTTACTTGTCAACTTTTACGCAAAATAATTAATAACAAAAATACTAAGCAAGAACTTTCAAGGTGTCACGTCAAAAATGTTACAACATTTAGAAAATAAGAAATCGACTTAAAAATAACATAAAAAAATGAAGCATTAACAAATCCTCTTGCACGAAAGTTCTAATGAACGTACAATATTTGTAACAGCAAAATTAAACCGAAATACATTTCCGCACTAGTGCAGAACTCATAAAAGTAACACTTTACGAGCAAATATGCATAAAAAACAAGTTTTATATTATTTTATTAGTGCAACAAGGTCATTCGTTTGAGTTATGATCATTTATAAAACTGAGGTTTATTTACTTGACGGCCTCTATACGCTGAATTTCTTAAATTAACTGTAACTTTATGATGGGTCACAGATCCCATCCATCCATCAGGTGGCATGTGCGCTCGTCCTGGCAAACGCCATGCCATTAAAAAAAACGTATGTTTTCGCTGAAATACTCGTGTGTAGGTATGTTGTGTTTGTGTTTTAATGTTATTCTTGCGTAGCTAACGTTAGTCGGTAAACGAAGGGCACTTATATTATAGGGCAAATATCGAATATGTCTTTAACTTGACAAAAGTAAGGGTGCGGTTATTGGGATTGGGGGTGTTAGCGTCATGAAATTATGGTCCATTTCTTACACAAATATTGTTGTCCTACTTAATTTCACGGTGGCTACTTGAGAGTTTTAAATTGATTAAATATTAAGAGTATTTAAACTGTTTGCAAAAAAACGGGCACTTACGATTACTACAAATAGTTTAAAGATATTAATACATACATACATACATAACATCACGCCTTCATTCCCAGAGTGGGGTAGGCAGAACTACAGAAATACCAACAACTCTAAAAAGACTTTTATAATTCTGTAACCGCATTTTGCACAATCAGGCCAAGAAATTTACTAGTGTATTAGTGACAGGTTGCAAGCCCATCGCCTAACAATACTACAAGCCCTTACTCCCTGAGTCGCCTCTTACGACATCCACGGGAAGACATGGAGTGGCACTATTCTAACTCGGCAACCACACGGGCTAAGATATTAATTAATTAGTTAAAACTTTATTATACATAAAAAAAATGGCGGACATAGTGCCTAATATAGAGAATATTAGCCAGTCGATCAAATAATGAAAGAGAAACACAAGTCATAATGATAAATAATGAAAAAGAAAGATGGAAAGCAAAGCAAACATAGATATTTTTTATACAAATTGTTTCCAATACCTATTGATAATAATGTAGTGTAAGGCAATTAGATTTTACGCTACAAAGTATTAATTTTCTTCATAAATAATCCTTTCTTCATTTTGTAGCATGACATCTTGTTTCCTTATTTTATAGTAAGGTAAAAGTACCGTTTGTGGCCACTGTCAAAATCATTGTTCGAATAATTTTATAAGTACAATAACTTACATTCGATTTAAGTAAAGTGTTAAAACTTTCAAAATTCTAAAAAGTTATTATTTCAAAACACTTTTTGTGTATTGATTCAAAATTACAGTGGCCAAAAGGGTAAAAAGATGGCCAAAACCGGTACTTCTACTAAACGACCACTTTTAATTTGTTCAAGTAGAGTATTGAACAAATTAAAAGTGGTCGTTTTCTTTGCAAGAGGGTGTAGTTCCATGTCATCACGTGAAACCCTTTCTCGTCGAGCTGAAGATTCGTCCCTACGAGCCAGCACGTGCTTTCCCCGGCGCACGCGCCGCCAGCCGGTTACGCACGTTATATAACGCACTGGATCATTACACAACTGTTACATTGATTATCTAGAGAGATTGAAACTAAGTGCAAGAGCTGCCCTCAAAACAACTCCGTATCAGTAACACGTGTAATACGATCAGGAGCCCATTTCATATAAGCTTGTAAATTGCAATACAAGTAAAAGTCTCATTTATTTGCACGTATTAAAAAGAGACTTCTACTTGTATTACAAGTTACAAGCTTTTTTTTTATATTAAGTTGAAGGCACACGAGCACTGCCAGAGCCACCTGATGGTAAGTAGAATCTGAGACTCATAGACATTTGAATTCTCAAGACTATAATCCTAAGACCTCAAATGCGTTGCTGACCCTGAGGACTACGATGGAATGATTATATGCTAGTAGTTTCACCGGTTGTCTTATCCCCACACCGGAACACAATAATGCGAACACTGTTGCTTGGCGGGTGGTTAATGGATAAGATGGTGGTAGCAATCCGGACGGGCCTTGCACAGCTGCTGGTAGGGTTTTATGAAATGGGCCCCAGCCAGTATAGATGTATTGCATTTCTTTATTATGGCTATGTTTTGGCCTATTGGTTGACTGGTAGAGAATGTCTTAAGGCACTAACTCCGCCATTAGCCCATTACCTATTTTGTAAATACATAAAATAAAATAAATACCAATAATAATCATACGACATCGTATTTTGTCCTACCTAACCTAACCTAACCAGGGCCTCTATTCTACTGCGTTATAACGATATTGCGTTTGACGTGTTTGTTTCGTTTATGTCACAGTCTTCATTATTGTAAATGACAAGAGTTATCAAAACGTTGACAATACGGAAATACGTCAAAGACGATATCGTTATTACCGTGTAGAATCCCAGCCCTGACACTGATGACAGGTTGAAAGTTAACAAGTTTTCACATCGACTTGACGAAAGCGCGTGGAGCTAACCCCATGTCCTTCGGTTTAGTCCACAAAATAAATACTCTTTAACATGGACTTATTTGAAATTAAATGCGTTTATTGCCACACGAACAAACAAATTTATAAAAGACAAATATTAAAGTAAAAGATAAAATTAAACTGAAAATGCAGACGAAACTAAATTGAACGGGCGTGGCAAAAGGTGTTGGCGTCGGCAAATACCGACGGTTCCGCCCGCGCATGGGCGACACCAAGTTCAGTGGTGGTAGGACCCTGTGCAGGGTCCGCCCGGATCGCTACCACCATCTTATCCATTAACCACCCGCCAAGCAACAGTGTTCGATTTGTTTTGTTCCGGTGTGGGGATAAGACAACCGGTGAAATTACTAGCATCGAGGCATTCCATCTTAGTTCTCAGGGTTGGCAACGCATTTGAGGTGTTAGGATTAAAGTGTTGAGAATTCAAATGTCTATGGGTCTCAGATTCCACTTACCATCAGGTTGCCTGAGTGCTCGTGAGCCTTTTTTTATGTTGTGGAGATGGCTTTTTTATTACCATAAAAAAAGGAAAAAAGAAGTAACAGGAAAGATAATTAAGAATAAAGTATCAGCTATCTAATATGAGTATTTCCTCAAGAGTAGTTAGCTAAAAGTTGACATTGATAACCAGCTCCAATTAAGTTTAAACAGACTTATTTACCTTTTTAACTAAACGGAGAAAAACAGACTTTACATAGATATTAAAACATTCACGAGTTCATCAAAAACTATTAATTGGGCGTTTTCCAAAAAAAGTGTACATCATTAAGGACAAAGACAAGAAAATTTAACATTTTCCATTTCGTCACGAAAATTAGCCATACATTTAGATACGTTAATTTTTGTGACGAAATGAAAAAAGTTAAATTTTCTTAATTTTTTCTTTAACGATGTACCCTTTTTTTGGAAAACGCCCAATTATTTCTTTAATAAGTTCATGGAGATTGTCTTAAACTCGACATTGGCGAACTACACCATGTTAGAAAGGAGTGAAAGCCATTAATTAAGAAGAAGTACACATCGCTGCGCCATTTACACTTAGATGTTAGATGGCATTGCCAGGATGGTGAGATATACATACCCTCATCCCGTACATACATAACATAACGTCTTTAATCCCCGAGTAGGGTAGGCAGAGCTACAGAAATACCAACCATAAAAAGACTTGTTGATATTTTTTTAACCACATTTTGCACAATCAGTCTAAGATGTTTACCAGTGAATTACGTTGCAAGCCTATCGCCTAACAGAGGCCCTAGCCAAGATGCGTTCGCTAAATAACGTTTCTATTCATTTTATTTTCAAAGCAATCGCGTCACTGGTAGATCACGTCATACGAAAAGTCACGTGATCTACCAGTGACGTGATTGGTTTAAAAACTACTTCAGTTTATGTACAACAGTACCTCATCCCTTAATAACAATAATTGTATTTTCAGGTCTCACTGCGGCTGTGACGCGAAGTTCCGCGATTGCCTGAAGAAGACCAGCTCGCTGGTGTCGGCTCAGATCGGGCTGACCTACTTCAACGTGCTGGGTCCTCAATGCTTCAGGAGGACTCATCCCATTGTCAAGTGCGCTAGGAGAACCAGGTAATTTTTTTTCAAGGCTAGCTGATGTCCGCGATTTTGTCCGTGTAGAAATCGTTTATCGCTATCCCCTCAGGAACCGTCAAAATTTTCGGAATTAAAAGTACCGTATGTCCTTCCCCGGGGCTCAAACTATCTCCATACCAAATTTCATCTAAATCCGTTCCTTATCCTTTATGTGACGTTTGAATTTAACAGAAAGAGACAAAGAAAACTGTAGCGGAAATAGGTTTTCTTTATTAAAGTATAAACATACTTTGTCTAGTGTACGTATAAGTAGGTACAAGGCTTGAGTTTAATTTGGGACTAATTATTTGTGTGACGTTCCTTGGTATGTGTTTATTGACTACCTGTTATTTTATCGAAAGCCCTTTAAACGAACGTATCATTACGCAGAACCGATGAAGTGAAATTTGATAAAATAGTTACCGTATTTATTTATTTATTTCAGGATAACGGGTCAGAAATGTGAAGAGTACGAACTGGACTACACGAAGCCGAAAATGTGGCAGTGGTTTGACAACGAGACTTTCTGAAGAGTGAAAGGAAAAAATGATAATGATAATTTGTTCACTGCCACGTAACGCAAATGTTTGAGATTTTCGAAAATGGATAAAATGTAGGGTTGACGTAAAGTGATGACATGGCGTCGACCGTTTATACGTTTCGTGTCGATAGAAATCAAAAACATTACCAGCGTTTGCATCTTTGTTTGACCTGCATGTGCCGCCGATACTTAATATAATGACACATTTTAGGGTATTTGATTTTGGCAATCATTAAATAAATATCATGGGAATTTCTTTCACAAAGTGACTTTGTCCAAACCATGCTCGAGCCTTGTATTATGGGAACTAGACAAGGATAAGATACTTAGGAAATATCTAAGGCTCAAGAACAAATATTAGCGCTTATAACACAAATATTTGCCAAAGGAAGAAAGAAAAAAATACATTTATTCGTGACAAACATCATCAAATAACAGAGAAATACGCACCAGACAAATGTAGTCACGAAATGGTTCCAACTCACCATAATGCTGGCATTTGTCAGCGCTGATCTTTCGTTGGAACCAACAGGTGAGACCACACACACTGGAGCACACCACATTGGATCTTCGGACTCTATACAAAATGCGCTGCAAGAACGTTATCGTTGCCGAAAACGTAAGACTGCCAGACGCTCAATTCCATTTTCGAAAATCATTCAGCGTTATGCGTCTTGGGGCCCTAGCCAAGATGCAAACGCTCCTAACGTTTTTCTTTTCTATCGCTAAAAATGTATGGGATGACATTCTCGTGCGTTTCGATAAAGCACGTGGCCAACTGTCATCCCATACATTTTGAGCGATAGATAAGAAAAATGTTAGGAGCGTTTGCATCTTGGCTAGGGCCCCTGGGCTTTAATTATTTTCGCAGGCGCAGGTTCACAGCCAACAGACTAAACTCGATAGATATAAGCGAAACCGTACACCTACTTTAGCATTTTCAAACAATATTTAATAATTTGTAGTGCGGTAAACTCGAAAGTTGCTGTACATTTTAATAGCTTATTTGATGTTTTTAGTTTAAAATACTCTCACGTTATATGATATTGCGACAAGGTACTAAAATGTACAGCGACGTCCGAGTTCGAATTTATACGTAGCTGTAAAAAAAACTTAGTAAGTACCTACATATTTTCTTGGATATTTTTTTGTTACATAAGTTAAGTTTCAAGTGTGTTTTAACATTTTAGTTTTAAAGATTTTAGAAGAGTACATTCAAACAAAGTTTACCAAGTGTTTATAAAGTGTGTTAGTCGAAGCTAGCTCTTTCCTTAATATTGTTAGACAGTTGTAAACGTTCAAAAATGTTTATCACTATTTATCGTAGGGCACTCTATTCTTGAACTTTTTTGTTGCTATCTGTATATTTATGAGAAGTAACTTAATTTCACAGCGTCAGGAAAATAATGTAAATTTTCTGTGAATGTCAACATGTCAATTTTTTCAATGCAAATAGATCTTGGAGTCAGTCAGTTTCGGGTTAACTCGGTTAAACTCGCATAAAAGCGTATGAGAGTGAGTGAGAGAGAAATAAAAACCCGAGGGTCGTTTTAAGACCTTTTTTATGGCATCAAGCTGGCAAACAAACACATAGGCCGGACTTGTTCCATCTAGTCATACACTTAGTTCTACATGTATGACTAATAAGAAAAAAAAATCCGCTTAGTTCTACATCCATGTATGACTTCTTTGAACACGTAAAATGGTACTTTTTTGTTGTGTCTAGTCATACACCTACACGATGTGTACAAAACGAGTTGTACACAATAGTTATACTCCGTTAAAGGTGGGTCGTAATTTTAAGCACTGTCTGCATTAGAGTCGACGGAGCTCTGCTCCGCAGAGCTCCTATTTCTGGGTTGTTTTGGCCCTTCGGGCCCGATATAAAATCGAACCTAACCTAACCTACCTATTTAACGACTCGACGGAGTATAACTAATTGGATTTTTATGCATGACTAGACAGAACAAAAAAGTACCATTTTACGTGTTCAAAGAAGTCATACATGGATGTAGAACTAAGCGGTTTTTTTTTCTTTTTAGTCATACATGTAGAACTAAGTGTATGACTAGATGGAACAAGCTATAGGCCGCATGATGGTGTGTGGGATCTGTGACACATAGGCATTTGCTTTTTCAAGACTACAATCTTAAGATTGCAATTGTAAAACCGCAAATGCGTTGCCAACCTTGAGCACTAAGATGGAATGCCTCAATGCTAGTAATTTCACCGGCTGTCCTATCCTCACGCTGAAACACAACAATGCGATTACTGCAGCTTAGCGGTAGGGCAAATGATAAGATGGTGGAAGTGCTCCGGATGGACCATGCACAAGGTCTAGGTCAAGGTCAAGGTGTTGAAAAACTAAGATTATTTCATCGTGCTGTCATAGTGACAAGTGTTTTGTGACAGAGTTCCATCGGAATATATTGTGTTCAGTAATTATGAAGTTTACATGTTCTTCAAGTCTTGGTACTTAAGCATATTCTATATACGATAAATATAGGTTTTAAGTCATCTTGTAAATAAAACAGCAACATGTTATTACATTTTTTTATTTTATTTAATAAACATCAGAATATATTTCGAAATGTCACATTTAACAACAGATAAAATGTTATTTTAAATCATGACAGAATGCTATCAAAACAAAGGATCTAGTAAAAATAAACAAAAATACTCAAAAATATTTTGAGCTTCTACGCGGATTCTGTGATATATTTTTACTTGTGCGCAAAAATGTTTCAGAAAAATTTGTGTATAATTAATTTTAATTAAGTTTTAGATATGTGGTTACATCATTTAATTAAAAACGATATTCTGATGAATACAGTCCATTGTAGATATATTTTAATTATAAATTACTTACGAAAGGTAAGGTTATGATTGTTATGAAAATGTAATCATAAAGACGATGTTGTTTGAATTTCCGTGATTTATGTCATTAAATTAATCACTTAATATGTTTTTTATACTATGCCATTTTATGTTTTAACAGTTTTTTTTTCTACATGTGTCATTCACCTTTCCAGCAAAAGCACAATTTAATACATAACAAAAATGTTATCTTTAAATAATCGTGAGTTAGTTCAATTTGTGATCCATTATGTACTCTTGTACCTACATTTCCATATTCAATAATCTAAAAAAAATACTAGCTGATATATTACAAAAAAGAGTTTTTTAAACTTAAATAAATCATTAGATATAATTCAGAACTAAATCTTTCCACCGTGAAACGAAAATGTATAATTACAGATAAATTAATTACTTTACCATTAACTAACAAAAACACGCTAATATCCCTGAAATATTATATAACACATTGAACATTAAGTCGTATTCACATGGACACACCAATATATTAAATTGTGACTAATTCCAGCCAGCGTTGTCAATACTTATCTATAACAACATAAACTAATTATTTCCCGAATAAATCCACATTGATTAATAAAAAAACGACGTCCTAGGCAACATACAAGGAATCCTAGTTTCTCCATGTACGTCGCCATCAATAGTCGTGGGTAAAACACCTGCAAGAATTTCCTGCGAGAAATGTTCAAAATTTCACATTGGCAGTTTATACCTACTGGCAAGTTACAGTCGGATATGAATCTCAGATTTCTTCTAAGTTATTGAAACTATAGTGTTAATAATTGGTACAGTAATATAATAATGACAACTTAATATAAAAAAATGTTAACGTACTGTATAAAAAACTCTGACGCTTAACTATGGGACTACTTTAATTAAAAAAATATTTAGCGAAATTTCAGTTAAATATTGACAATGCTAGGGCCTAATTATTTATTATTACATCAATATAAAATTCTACAGTAAGCTATGCCTACTATTTACGGGGCCTAAATACTGGGATATATTGCTTAAAATGGTCCAATGGGGTAAACATTAGGTTTTGCCTCTTTTTCAAGCATTGCAACATTGCTGGCGACTTCCTTATATTTCATTAGCCACATAAACTTTATCTCATGTTTAAAAATATAATTGTATGCTCACTAAGTGTCTATACTTAGTATTTTGGGTGTCAATAATTGTCTGTTTTACCTTATATGGATATTTCCAAACAACACAATATATTTATTTCATTAGGTTATATTTGGCGTTCAACCTGGGTTTTTTATTTCTTTTGATGCAACCCCGACGCAATATTGCGCATACGCATAAAAGAGGCTTTTCACCTAATGTATTCGTGTTCAAGCACGACAAAGTGAACACTTTCACAAAGCAGAAGGAGGAAGGAAATGGCAATCCTAAAGTTTACCAAAAATTACATTCACGTTTTTAAAATGTAAATAGAGGTAAAAATTAGAATGATAAAGCAGCAGTAGATTTAAGCAGAGTCACATCAGAAGTAAACGCAGTGTCTAGAAAAACAATTTTATCTAATTTACGTTTACAGGCTTGCAAATATCACTTATTTTCTTTGTGTGTATTTTTTGATTCATTTAAATAGCCAAAATGACTAGATTTCTAGACACTGTTAATATTTTTAAATCTCACTGTCATTTATTACCTAATTTTAAAACTAATGAGGTTAAAAAAATGCCGTACCTAACATTTGTTAAATGATTTAAAAATGATGCTGATGATACCCTTATTGTCAATTCCCTGGGTTTTTTATCTACGTTCCAACTTAACCAATCTATTTAAGTTGTAACAACATACAACAATTTATAAAAAAAGTTACTGTTTAATTTTATGAAAATCTCCATGGAGTAACGAAAAAAACAACGTATAATCAAACCTCTACCCTTAGTATGACTACTGATGATCTACTGCTGGCGGACTAGGTCCAGGATGGTCCAGAAAGGTCCAAGGGTGAAGTGAAATTGGTGTTATTTTTGGACCCTGGGGTTCACAATACAAAAAAATGGTTTTTCGAATTTTGCAAATCACAAATATGTTGCCAGGTCTTTCATGTGATAAAGACAAATAAGTCATTTCTTTATTAAAAAGACCATGCCCAGTTCATTTTAATTTGCAAAACAATTCGCTATAAATGACTTGCTGACTTTCTCGTTTGAGTTTTTTATGTTTCTTTTTATATATTATGCTGAATTTGCGATTTGCGCCATTCGAAATAACCTGAAGCTTATCAGCTTCCTAAATACTACATCAAGTTACGAACAGTAAACTCGTTAAGTTTTTTTTCTAAATACCCATATAGGTATATTTTCCAATTCTTTTTCTCGAGTCGAACTGCCCTAACTAATACTGTTTTATATTATTTGACATCAATAGACAAATGTAAAAATACGCCTAAACCTTAATATGTACTAGTAATTCTGATAATTGTTAATACTTATATATATGAATATTCTAGCGCATATTATTAACGCAGCTACAAAATAATAACACACTAATAAAATAAGGCAAATGGGTCTCACGGAGGGATCAAAAAATTACAATATATATGACTTTTCAATATCAGGCACTCAAATTGAAACGATTTTCTTTTTAAAACAATACTTACAGTTCTAAGGGCTTAATCTAAAAACAAACAATGGTTTATTCCAAAATAAGGAACACCGCATTTTTCCATAATAAGTTTTATGGATGGAGTTTACTCTTTCCCCTTCAAATCCGAAATCCTGCATATTTCAAAGCAATACGACCTCTAATACCTTCTCTAAAATCTATCCAAACAGCTATAAACTATGTATATTAATGTCTAGCTTTTGATAAACTTAGCTGCCTATCGAGATTTTATCCACCTAATATACTTTTAGTTTAGAAATTTCCAAAAATGTCATTGTTCGAATCGTTAGTTCATAGACTAAAAAAGTTCCAGTTGACTTGATGGAAGTCAATTGTTTGGTAATTAAAATCCATTTATGATAATTTCCAATCTGGTATACACTACATTCCGAACCTACACCATCTAGTACAATATCCAAATCAAACCCCTACCTAATTCGTTTTGCTCAAATTTTGAAGCAG
The DNA here is from genome assembly GCA_949316455.1 of Acleris holmiana. Lineage (NCBI taxonomy): Eukaryota > Metazoa > Arthropoda > Insecta > Lepidoptera > Tortricidae > Acleris > Acleris holmiana. Next base: position 8,158,114 of record OX438782.1, on the reverse strand, counting down.
TGGACCCAAGTTTTTGTATCAAATCAGAAAAAAGTCAAGCTTGAATGAAAATTATAACATCACTGTGAAAGGTTCTTTACAACGCATGCCTGGAAAGGTAGGTAGGTAGGTAGGTAGTCATTTATTTCGTATTGGAAATTACATTATTACATGTCGCATAGTTATAATGAATTCACAATAAGATCGTCAGTGTAAAAAAATAAAGTAAAAATAAAAATGTAGAAATAAATAATGTCAAAGTGTACAAAAGCAAAAAGTACTCAATTTTAAAATAGAAATAAAACACTAAAAATATATAGATAGCTCAAATGCTACAGTCAGAAAATGTCAAAAATACAATAAAATTTAAATGTCACAATTAAGAATATAAATTAAAGTAGTAAAAATAATAAATTAACAATATATTATCTAGTCGTCACTATATTCTTTGACAGAATATAGTGATTTCGTCAATAGCAGATTTTTAAGTCGGCGACCAAACTTTGCGTCTGAAGATTCGTTTTTTACGTCTGCGGGTAGACGCTCATAGAAAGCGGGCCCTATTACGCGCGGGTTTTTGTCGAGCAGCGCCAAACGCCGCGGCACTCGCTGGAGGCGGCCCGTTTGCCGGGTGACCCTGCCGGGGATGTTCACACGCTTAAATTGATTTAAGTTGCGACGAGTATACATTATTACATCAAAAACATACTGTGAATAGTGCGTCATTATTCCATATTTCTTAAACAGTTCCCTACACGAGTGCCACGGTTTTACACCTGCCAGTATACGAAGAGCCCTTTTCTGCAACGTGAGAACATGTTTAGAGTCTACTGAGTTACCCCAAAGAATTGTGCCATATGATAAAATGGAGTGGAAATAAGCAAAATATACTTGGAGCAGTGCATTTTCAGAAACTATTGGTTTAAGCTTGCGTAGTGCAAATACTGCACTACTAAGCTTCGCACACAGATTATTGGTATGGTACTTTTGAATTAAGTATACATTGTTTTGTATGTTAGAATGCAAGGTAATTAAAACTTATTCAATTGTAAAACAAAACGTGTTAAAGAACCTTTCTCAATGACACTTGTAAGGTACACGCGACTAAGCTTGAACAGTGATATAATGACTAAACACGTACAGTAGTATAATAGTGAATGCCGGAGGGACTGCCCCACGTTGTGCTCAATATACCTAACATAAACAAGAATATGTATGTGTGGAAAACAAGATATATATAACAATTTATTACCAGATGGGCTGTTGAATAAAAAAACACGCTGAGCTGAGTAAATTAAAAAAATCTACCATTTTAGCTTCTCTCTCAGATTCTTTGTTGGTAAATAGTTCAAAAATTCGTGTACTTCAGGTAACTCGTGTTTAAAAACCAAACAGCTTATGGCAACAAGCCGGTAATCGGCCGATTCTTAGTTGTTAGTGGTAGTTGGTATATAAATATCTTTACACAACGGGGCAAGATCTAGCATTCACCTTTCACAATAACGTCTAACTCAATCAATATACAACAATTTCTTATAGCTACTTACTGACAATTAAAAAATGCTTCACAAAATATCATACTGTGCGACGAAATTTTTATTGATCAATAATTTATAAATAATAAAACATACTGATCGCAAACAATTTCATTTAGCAAATAATTTTACGTTTCCTATTCTAATCGTACGATTTACATCATCTACAATAATATATATCCTGGAAAGGAATATATAATATAATATAACATTAGGAGACACAATGGGATCACATATATTTTACCTTCCTAAATCTCTACTAATACTTTTAAAAGCCAATTTTGAATTTGTATATCTTTTTCTACTTTTATAACACCTACTAAATGTTTATTCAAAAAGCCGTTAGTAATTTATTTATTTTCAGTTCTTACGTAGATGTTCCAAAACATCTCAAAAGAAATGATGAGACGTACAACATTTTAAAATCCGATCCTTCTCTTCCGATAATTGGATGATTAAAATCTTTGTATAATACGATTAAAAACAACATTAAACGTATCTCAAATATGTCGCCGACCCCAATCCCGTTCTGGCGTATAATATGTTTTAAGCAGATATGTGCAGTTCAACGGCAGCATTTAAGCGGAGATATATATCAAATCCTTTTTAATAATTATAAAGCGTGATGGCAAAGAGAGAAAAGGAATCTCAGCTAAATCTATGTTGACAAATATAAATGGCATGTTTTCAGTATTATTTCGTTTGTTGTTTAAAAATTTACCGTGAAAATGCAAGAAGCTATCGACAAAAAGGTGCTTCAACGTTTTTAAAAGAACAAATAGCTCAGTCCTGTTAAAAAATTAAGTCTATAGTCTTGCATATGATCTTAGTCACAATATTTGACATTACAAATATAACCAGAAAAATAATGCCCCGTCTGCCAATGTTTCACCATGGTGACGATTCAGGGCTGGGATTCTACAAGGTAATAACGATATCGTTTTAGACCTGTTTCCGTATTGTCAACGTTTTGATAACTCTTATGTCATTTACAATAATGGCGACTGTGACATAAACGATTCTTAAACGTGTCAAACACGATATCGTTTTAACGCACCAGTGGTGCTAGACAAGTTGCATTCGACAATCGTTAGCGATTATGTTTCGATTGATAAATGTATGGAATTGACGAAAGCCACCGAGATAGTAGTTACGTCAATTCCATATATTTTTCAATCGAAACATAATCGGTAACGATTGTCGAATGCAACTTGTCTAGCACCACTGAATAGAGGCCCTGTATACATTCCAAAGTTCTTGTTATTCAGTAAGGTCCATTATGGGTTTCCTTTAGAATGTTTTATTTAATTTGTAATCTTCGCTACAGTTACTGATTTTTCACATAATAATATATTAGAAGATCAACATCTACAGTTTACTGAACGTCTTTTACGACTGAAAAACGCTAAGGTTCTTTACTAGGAATTTCGTCATAATTAAATTGTATAGTCGAGATCATTAATATAAATCGAGTTTTTCTACTCCGTTGTGTCAAATTTGACCTCCGAATCCCTATTTTTTAACAAAAAGGCGACGTCTTAGTTAGTACGCGCACAAATCACAAGGGTGCAAAAAATGCTGCAATTCTTTTTTGGAAAATTTGTCTGTAAGGTGCTTGAACTTGTCTCCAGCCATTCGCGGCTTGAAAGTTTTAAGCCTGTAATAGGTTTTTTAGAGACGAGTTTTGAATTTTTTGGGCAGCGATCGAGTGTTTTTGTCATGGCATCACATTTGACAGATTGTGACTTGAGTGAGGAAAAAGCAGGGCAAATACCAGAATCCATTCTCCGTTGCCCCGATACCAATAAAATAGTGTGGCAGAATATTAACATTTCCTTCATTTTTGCTCCCGCTTTTGCCCTCTTGTTACACTGCTGCCATATCGTGACAAAAAAGAACAGACTCGAATACCTATATAGACTGCTAGACATACCTTACAAAAGCGCATGTGATAAATAATAAAAATATAACTGCAAAGAAATATTTTCAAGCATTTGAGGGTAGTCTAAGCATAGTTAGCGGCGCAGTCAAAGAACGGGAAGCAGGTTATGGGGTCGGCGACCGAGTGCTAGAGGACGTGTAGGTTTTCGCACGATTTTGATTTGGAGTCTCGTGCCCACACGCGACCTAGAAGTCCTCGGACCTGCAAATGTAAAGTAGTCAATGTTATCAAATAAGTAAGGTAGGGTCAAGTAAGCAACCTTGTGGAACTGCCTCGGATATGAGATTAGTTTTCTTAATTTCCTAGTTAAGTTCGTCACTACTCTATACCGTCGGATCACGTAAGAAATAAAAATGCAATACTCGTAGCACTACTTCTTGAAAAGCAAGATTCTCCTGCGGAACTAAATTTGATATCAACCATACATGGTCCATGTTTAACAGTATATTGTATAAATGTCATAGATATAATAAATTAAATATGAATACATACGTTCTAATATTTGCGAATCATGTGATGTTGCTTCCTTGGCATAAAGAAACCAATGGTCGATGAAGGTACAGGACCATGAAAAGAGACCACCGGTAGTACGGGTACAACGAAAGTCATCGCAGGAGACTCGTAAGCAGTCGATATCTTCGGGTCAAAATTATGATAACGATGAGGTTGTTATATACCTTAACGCTAGCAGAGAGCCTGGTGCGTTTCCTCGGCGTGCTCGCGGCGGACACCGTGGCGGGTGGCGCGGGCGCTGGCGTCACTTCGCCGTTCTGCGGAGATCGCGCCCGGCTGCGATTCTTGCGGGAAGTACTGCGTTTCCTGAAATATTCAATGATTGCATAGTAAAAAAAACAGTATTCTGATTCTATAAGCAGCGTTTGCAAGCCTAGTCAATGAGAGCTTCTAAGAACTTTTCCACAGCGGGTCCAAATCTAATTTTAGCCTAATTAAGAAAAAGAAAGGAGTAGTAAGAAAAGTATCTATGATAGATTTATGAAGCCCAACCGACTGCGGAACGTAAAAATAGTAGTTGACTCGAGCCAACGGTTACTTTGCACTTTTGACAAGTTTGCTTGCACCATTGAGTACTAGTTTATGCTTGACAGGGGTACATGTTACCTGAACATTTTAGCACCTTGTCGCAGCTATTGATATACTAAATTCAAACAGCTCTCAGTTTAATAAGTTACTGCGACAGAGTACTAAAATGTTCAGCTAATTATGAGTTCGACCGTACATACGCTTAGGTACCCTTATTAATTTACATTCAGTTTTGAACCGAAATTCATGGCATTAAAATTAAACGTTTATATAATAATCAGTTTATTCAATCTCTAACACTGGCACCCAACGTGGGGCTGACGCCTAATCTACTTCGCTAGAGTATAAAGTTACAAATGAAAATAGTTTACAAGATTATTTTTACTTATTGAATATAAGCTAGAATGAAGGTTATGTATGATGTCACTACCACCTTGTGAATGTGAACCATCGTCACTGCGGTTATCAGAGAGGGTGACGCAGGGCGCTGGACCCATGCACGGAGGCGATAGAATACCTATTTTACAATATTATTTACTTTTATCCTTGGGGTGATTACATGTTAAGACATGGTAGGAAGTAATTAATGTAGTCAGTTAGTCAGTTTTAGATGACCTCAATACCAATAACAAATTACCCTTAGGACTTATCGATATTATACTTAATTCATATCCAGAAACAGAACTGGCCTGCGCTTGTAACGATGTAACAGAAAATGGTACACACGAAGAAACTTCGGATACAAAGAGAGATTGACCACTATGTTCAAATAAAATATTTCACATAAGCCATGAAATAAGGGTATGGACCAAAAACTTGGATCATAGTTAAGCGTAATCATACAAACAACAAAGGCGTTCCGTTGTGCGACGTAAAGTATCCTTAGTAAGTAAGTATGGCTAATTAAATTTAGAAAATTTAATTGCGTGAGTTAGCGTGGCCAACTTTTTGGACCTTACCCATAAAGTTTTCGATAATAGACTAAAATAATTAGAACTGGTTGCAATATAGCAATCGTAACGAATAAAAAGTAGGTTCGGATTGTCGCTGATGTTTGTCTCGTTATCCCTTTTTTGAGGACATTTATGTTGGTTTTTAATTCAGGGTTCCTCTGAAAACCAGCGCCGCGGCTTACTGCAGCATAATGTTTTGGGCGGTAGGCATAAAACAAGTGACACAGCTTATAGATTTTAATTTTCGGAAATAATATTAAATCTTCAAATTTCAAAGTTTTGAGCACAAAATCAAGTTTATTAATACACAATTATTATTGATTATTGTTTGTAATAAAATTAATGCACTAGTACAGTCAATACTCACTGTGAATCCTGCTGGCACATTTCACCTGTCAAAATTAACCAATAAGTAGTACACAGATTTGTCATTTAATTATGGCCAATTTCATGGATATTGCTGAGACACAAAAATCTCTGGAGACTGCTGTGATGAAGAGATTCGCCGAGTTTGAGATGAAGCTGAACAGCTCCCCTTCAGCGAAGGCGTCCACCAATCTTCTTTATGATGAAGTCGTAGCTTTCAAGGAGCAAACTCTGGCACTATTTAAGCTACTCCGGGAGCAAATTCAGGCCCTCAGTAAGTCACAAGACACTATGGAGATGAGGCACCGCAGGAAATTCCTCCTATTTTCTGGCCTGCCTGAAGTTAGCGGTGAAGATGTAAGTTGTACAATCTCATCAATTATTTCAGACCAACTGCTAATTCCAAATGTCTCAGCAGCATCTTTTAAGGCTTGCCACAGACTGGGCAAGATCTCAGAAGGCAGAGAGCGCCCCATTTTAGTCCGCTTTGTTGACCCTATTGTAAAATCCTCTGTGTGGAAGAAGAAGACTGCACTAAAGGGAACCAATATTGTCATTGCTGAGTTCCTCACTCGACATCGGCAGGCATTGTTTGTTAATGGGCGGAAACAATTTGGAATACAAAATTGTTGGTCGCTTGATGGTAACATCTTTGTTAAGCTGCCCAGCGGTAAGCGCGTACGCATTGAGACAGAAGAGGACATTGGGCGCTTTGCAGCGGGCCCGAGCGTGCAGCCGCCCCTACCCTCGACGGCCTCGGTAATTGCTGCGAAAGTTGCTGAGCCCAGCACCGTGCCTAATCTTAGCACTGGCAGTCAACCCCGGCCCAGGCGTGCGGCGAAGCCCGCGGTAAAGCCCGCAGCGAAATCCAGCATAGCTCCATTGTAAACTGATACCATTTAGGTACCCTGCCCGCTCTAGCCATTTATTTTATATTCATCACCCCTCGTCTTTTGTCCCCTACTGTAATACAGTTGTATATAGTTAGTAGTTATACATTTTTTTTTAATAGTTTAAATCAATGTAGTTTTTACCCACTTATTTTTAATATTTACTATATTCTTCGACCCACTGTCAATGTCACTTCTGTCAGTCAGACAGGGGTGTTCGAGCTTCTATTTACAACGTTTCTACATATATTTTTTTTTTTTTTTTTTTAGTAATTTGAAGTGAGCGGGCTTCATCTCTTAAGTTTATAATAATAATGTTGTTATAAATATTTTCTTTGCTTTGTATAATGTACTTACCTTTTGTTGGCCGGCAGGATGAGCACGTTGTCTGTGAGTAGTCCTGTGCATTATTCTATTATTATTGCAAATATTTTGCAATAACTTTTTTTTTTTTTAAGCCGTAACTTATTTATATACCTATCATTTATAGTATTTATATTGTTTATATTTGTTGTATGTTTATTCATATTTTATGTCAGATGATGATACTTTTTATTCTGCAAGTGATGACAGTTCTGCCCTCTTATCTATAAATTCTCTCAACTCTTCCAGTACTTTGAATTCGCTGTTATATCGGGAATTACCTGACTCCAATAACTTTAATGTGTGCCATATCAACGCCCAAAGTATTCCTCCTCATTTTAGCGATCTTCTAGACACTTTTCAATTGGATTCCATCCACGCTGTTTTGGTGTCAGAAAGTTGGTTGAAACCTACTTTACCCTCAACATCTTATTCTCTTCCTGGGTTTGTCCTTATTCGGAACGACCGTACCGGTAAGGGTGGGGGTGGTGTGGTAATTTACCTCAGAAGTAACATTTCATTTACTATTGTTGATTCCTCCCCTTCTCTCTACTCTGGCGCTGCGGAATTTTTATTTCTTGAGGTGAATGTCAGGGGGGTCAAGGCCGTTCTGGGTGTAGTTTACTGCCCTCCATCGATTGATTATTTCTCTGCACTTGAACAAAAACTTGAGTCGCTTAGTTCGGGTTGCACGCATCTCTTGATCATGGGCGACTTTAACACCGATCTTTACAAAAAATCTCCGCGTAGTCAAAAATTTACTGACCTCATTAAATCCGTTGATCTGTCTATTCTTCCTTTAGACCCAACCCACCATTCGTCATCTTCAGATTCCTGGCTGGATATTATTCTTACTTCATCTCCTACTCATATTATAAACCACGGTCAGGCTCCAGCTCCAGGGTTTTCACATCACGACCTTATCTTTGCCTCATACCGTATTAAACCGCCAAAAGTTAAGCCTTCTGTGATCCAAATGCGCAGTTTTGCAAAGATTAACACCGACGCATTGTTGACTGACACCGCTAGTATTGATTGGTCTCCCGTGACGGAGGCAACGACTGCTGACAGTAAGGTGACTCTGTTTAACGAAGCCATTTTGCAAGTTTTTAATAAGCATGCTCCCTTGCGTTCAGTCCGAGTCAGAAGACCGCCTGCGCCGTGGATTACCAGCGGCGTTCGGATGGCGATGAGAAGGAGGGATCGGGCGTTCAAATTGTACAAACGCGACCGTACTGAAGTCAATTGGCAGTTGTTTAAGACTGCTCGGAACCGATGTAATCAGATGGTGCGGGCAGCCAAGCGACGCTATATACACGATAATGTGACCTCCAGTTCCATGGCAGATGTCTGGAAATTTCTAAAAACTCTGGGCCTAGGGAAACCTGCTAATCACTTCAGCTCTTCATCGATTTCTCTTAATGATCTTAATAGACATTTTTCTTCTGCTCTCTCTGTTGACTTAAATACTAAAGCTATCACCCTTGTAGAATTATCTTCTCTTCCTCCTTCTTTAAATAAGACCTTTTCTTTTTCTACCGTTTCCCAAACTGACGTAAGGAAGGTTATCTCTGCCATTAAATCCAGGGCTGTAGGGTGTGATGATGTGAGTCGTGTCATGATCGTGATGGTACTTGACTGTGTGCTTCCGATAATTACTCACATCATTAATTTTTCCCTTCTCTGCGGAGAATTTCCCTTGCTATGGCGTAAAGCCTTTGTACTTCCCCTACCCAAAATTAGTAATCCCACGTGCCCTAATAACTTCAGGCCTATTTCTATAATGCCCTTTGTATCCAAAATTGCTGAAGCGGTTGCACATAAACAGCTGTCTAGTTTTATTCATTCCCAGAATATCCTTAGTGCGTATCAATCTGGTTTTCGTCCTAGCCACAGCACATGTACAGCGTTGCTCAAGGTCACGGAGGATATTAGACGGGGCATGGAGGACGGTATGGTTACAGTTCTTATTCTTATTGACTTCTCAAATGCATTCAACACAGTTGACCATGACATCCTCCTAGCACTTCTTAAGCATCTTAATGTTTCACATCTTGCTCTCAACTGGTTGTCTTCATATCTCCGGGGGCGTCAGCAAGCGGTTCGCGTTGATCGGTCCTTTTCCGATTGGTGTGACTTAGAGGCTGGCGTGCCACAAGGAGGTATTCTCTCCCCCTTATTATTCTCCACCTTCATCAACTTCATTACACCTGGGCTTGGCTGCTCCTACCATCTGTATGCTGATGACCTTCAGCTGTACGACAACTGTAAGGCGACTGACCTTAAATGCATTACCGACAAGCTTAATGACGATCTCCGACACATATTACAGTGGTCCGAAAAATTTGGCTTGTTCGTGAACCCAGCCAAGTGTCAGGCTATTATCATTGGTAGTTCTGGCCAGCTCAATAAAATTAACCTTGATGCTGTTCAGCCACCAAATTTTAATGGTATTAATATCCCATTTAGCTGCAGCGTCAAGGATCTTGGTATTTATATGGATAACTCTCTCAATTGGAGAACACATGTCACTGAAATAAGCCGCAAGGTCATGGGCTCTCTTCATTCTCTTAATAAACTAAAGCACTTTTTGCCTATTAAGACCAAGGTATCCCTTGTGCAGTCTCTAATCTTTCCCATCGTTGATTATGGTGACGTGTGTTATCCGGATCTGAGCGAAGGACAACTCGATAAGTTGGATCGCCTTCTCAATAATTGCATTCGCTTTGTTTTCTGTCTTCGTAAATATGATCACGTTTCTTCCTTCCGCTCTCAACTTGGATGGCTTCCTATTCGCCAACGTCGCAAAAGTAGATTACTCTGTTTCCTTTATAATATTCTGTACGATCCGCAATCTCCTGAATACTTAAAATCTCTTTTTAAATTTCTGGGTTCTACCCACATCCGTCAGCTACGATCCACTGAAAACCTCACACTTTCCATCCCTCCTCACCGCACAGGTTTCATGTCCAACTCCTTCGCCCTTCAGGCAGCACGACTTTGGAACGACCTTCCCCTTAAAATGAAGAAAGCTCCGAACAAGTTTGCCTTTAAAAAGAAAGTTCGCGAATTTCTTTGCAGGTAGAATTGACATCATCTTGGTTTTCTGATTGCTTTATCTGTTTTGTTTTTTTGCTTATATGTATATACATATTATGTATGTATTTATTTATTAGTGTATTTCATGTATTTATATTTATGTAGCATATTGATATTATGTAAGTGTATATGTTTATGTAAGTATATAGTATATAGTTAAGTCAGAATCTATGTTGCACCGCCACTACAATCTCTGCTTTGCCTAAAGGTTAACTGGTAGAGAATGCCTTACGGCATTAAGTTCGCCTTTTGCATATTAAGCACTTTTTTTTGTGCAATAAAGATTAAATAAATAAATAAATAAATGTTGAGTAGCCCTTATCAACACTATGTTTAATATGTTGTTTTATTTACATACATACACATCAACATCACGCCTTTAATCCCAGAATTCCCAGAGTGGCGTAGGCAGAGCTCCAGAAATACCAACTCTGAATAGACTTCTTGATGGGTAATTATGTAACCACATTTTGCACAATCAGGCTAAGTTGATTACCAGTGTATTAGTGACAGGTTGCAAGCCCATCACTTAACAGTACTTTTCCTTAGTCGCCTCTTACGACATCCACGGGAAGACATGGAGTGGCACTGTTCTAACCCGGCAACCATCAGGTTGCTTTTCTTGTCATTTGTTTTTTGCTGTAGGCGTTGAATAATTTTTTTATATTATATTCTATTATCCTCACCTGACTCTCTCCGCATGCTGCTGCTTCAGCCGGATCTGGGTGAGCAGCCCCACCAGCAGCTCATCCACGTTATGGTTGATCCCCACCGATGTCTCGATGAACTTGCACTCGTATGATGTCGCCAGCGCTTTGCCCTCTGGAATTATTTGAACGATTTCTTTGATTTAGTAAATTTTTATGCGGATTATTTTAATAAATACGAGTGATTCAAGAGGAATGTGTATATGTATAATAATTTAAATTTAACTCGGAGCGAACCGACGGCGGGTCGCTAGTTACAAGTAGTTGCAAGTTATAATCTAGTAATATAATTGAAAAACTGGAAATTATCATAAAAAGTAAAAACATACAAAATAATTTATGGACATGAGATCTCAAATATTCGGTTTTTTATCGTATAGCAAATAAAAAGGTATCAAAAGCCAACCATTGAGATTTTTAACTCAGCAACCGTTTTACCATTTTATCTTTATATTCCGTTCGACAAAATCTCCAATAATTCAACGAACTATTTTCAATCAAGCTTAATTAATCACCAATAAAAGCTGTTAACAGTGAGAGGCAATAAATTTACCCTCACTCGTTCGATACCAAAATACCTCGAACAGCTACATTATTGGCTCCATTTCGAATGGAAAGCAGAAAGGCTGGTCCTTAATGGTTAACAGCTGTTTTAATTGATTGCACGGGAAATGCTATTGCCTCCGGAATAGTCTGTTGTGTAATTGAATACCAGGAGTATACGCGCTGCAGAGGACTTTTTACAAGCTTTTCAATTAACTCGCAACGCAAGTAGGTATGTAAGTTTATTCGGGTCAAATCTTGCAAGGACAAATTGAACTACTTTCCGAGGACCGATTGAGCTGAAATTTGGTATACCTGCGTAGCTTAGATGACAATTCAATAAAATGGCAACATTGAGCTGGTCTGATAGTGGAGTTGGAAGGTGGCGACAGGATTTTCGCTACACTTAACTTAAACCCATCGAGTTTGGACTCATTAGGTTGGCCTTGATAAGCAGTAAATGAATACAAAAAGGTACAGTCGGCAACAAAAGGTTGTCCCAAAAAGGATTTTTAACTGAAGTTTTTCAGTAATTAAATAATAAAGTCTTGCTTTTTTATATTAAAAAGGGGGGTTACCTGTTGGGAAGTAATCACCACCGCCCATGAACACCGGCAACTCAATTGATTAACTCATTACTCATTACCAGATACATTTGTTTTTAAACAAAAGAGTACAATTATTTAACACTAAGTCAACTCCGTGAGATCTTTCACTTATTTTTAGGACCCTTTCTGATACTTTATCACTGCAGGGCCTTTTGTGCTCATCAGCTGGTCGGATGCGCAAGATTCTTCGTGATTTTTGCCTTCACGTTAAAAGCATCGAGTACTTAAGTTAGACAATTTATTGGTAAACGCATGGCATCCACTGAGGTTCGAACTTGAACCTTATAGCAAGGAGAAGGCAAGATTGTAAGTGGGATACACGAGCGTAATATATTTGATTAATGTATTCTCCGGTGTTCCCTTATTTACTGACTTATTTTACCGAATTTCACTGCACTGAAAGCTATTTTCTGCTGAAGTTTACAAGTTTTCAGGTAAACTTAAATATTAACTACGTGTAGGTCAGGTAAGGTTAAGCTTATCACTATCTAAACTCCAGCGCCTAGAAAAGGCTATCGATCAAATGAAAAATCTAAGTGATACGTTCTATTCAAACAACCACAAACGACAAATATAAGGTACGAGCAAAACCGTATTCAACGTCAATGTTATTTTAACCTGAAGCTAATCAAGAATTAATATCCAGCGAGAAAACAGATAATGAACATCAACCGGTGCTAATTGATCCCGTCTTTAATCAAGTTTCATTACCCAATATTGGGGAGAAAAGATCAAATGATGCTCCAAATTAACGGATCTGATATTTTTCAAGGCTCCCTAAAAACACAGTGAGAAAGTTAATGGAAATATAATTTTGTTAAGTTGGCTTTTTGGGTTGGGAGAGGGCATTCATTTTTTGAATTTGTCCTTGGAGAATATCTAGGTTTTTTAGGGTTCCGTAGTCAAACTAGGAACCCTTATAGTTTCACCATGTCCGACCGTCTGTCCAAAGCCTAGCTCAGAGACTCTTAGTTCTAGAAAGCTGTAATTTGGCACAAATATACACATTACTTACGCCAACAAAGTAGTAAAATAATAGGTAAAAAAACGACGGGTTGCACTCCGGGAGTGCCGGCAGAAGTGAAAACTTGAATATTAACGTTGTGCGTTTTTGATATTTTGGAATGGTTAGGGAATAATTTTGCACGAATTGCTTTAATTATCAGTATAAAAGCACTGTCATTTATGTGATGGAATACAATATTTATTTATTGCGCTATCGTACACAAACATGACAAATTATATTACATTAAAAAGTTTATCTCTCAGAAAAATCAACTTTCATTTTCTTTCGCTATTTCTTCGTCACTTTTTTCATTAATAGATGCACCTTGTTCAATTTCCATATTTTAAACACTTTATAATATACACGAATTTTACGAATACACAGCAGTGTGGCCACTACACAGACGGTCGAGCCATCTGAATCATTATCCATGGATGCGCGTGACACGCTGTAAGATAAACACACACGAACCTTCGCGCAAGCGCCCTGCGCCGCCTAAACGAAACAGCAGGCGCAGGCATACAATTTCGCCGCGCCGTAGAAAGAGAGGGGGATACTTCCTCTCCTACGCCGCGCCGGCTGTCTACTCTCCATCCGTCTTACGAATTTTCGATCAGGTCACGTGTCCTGACGCGAGTTTAACATTTTTTACCCATTAAAAGTGTACAACGCTGCAAAAACAGTATTCACTTAAAAAAAAAATTTTTTTGGCTTACTTTTCCTACACGTAAAGCGGTGATGTTTTTTTTTGTTCGCCTACCCTATAGTTTGGGGTGTCTTAGGATAGGCACAGTATAGATATAGCTAAAGCAGTAAAGAAGCTCGGCCTAATTTTCAAGATAAATGCCTACTCTCCAATTGAGCGTCAGGGTTGTCCCCTAAAATTTTGTAAAATTGAAAAAAGTTTTTGTTTAGTAGTAGTAGTAGTTAGTGCAAAATCGATGTCTGCGACAACGAATCCCTTGACAGATTGACGAAATGAAGCCGCTAAGTAGCTATATCTATACTGTGGGATAGGTCTTTTAAAAATATAACGGGTTTTTGATAACGTTAAAGCGCTACAGCCATAACTACAAATACTAAAAATCTGAAAAAGAAACATAAACAAAAGAGCATAATTATAACGAATTTTAAAAGAAAACTATCAATTCTAAGTAGACATCATTGGTCCTTGAAATACAGGCGATTAAAGTGTTTATATTCGTACCTACTAAAATCATCTAAGACGGCACCAACCGACTTTAAATAGAAAATTAGTTATTACTTGTTGATTTTTTTGTTTGTAGTACTTAACGGCTTCGGAACCCTACACTGAGCATGGTTCGACATGATCTCGCCCGGTTTTTCAGTACTGAAATTGCATGTCTATGTGCCTCAGAGGGGTCCCCATTACTTTATTCAAACACCTTTCAACGAAGAACGTATCGTTACGCGGAATTATCATTTCATCGAAACGCATATCTCGCCGCATGAGTTTTTTTATGATAGTTACAAGTCTAACGTAACCTAACCTATGTAATTAATGTTTAAAATATCCTGAAATTATCATGGTTTCATCAGAAAATTGCGTTTGATGAAATGATACAATCGATGAAGTGAAATACGATAAAACGATGGGACACCGCCCCAGAGCTTCTACCGTAAGGTAGCCAGTGGCTCTATTCTATTCGGTATAACCATATTGCTTTTGACATGTTAACGTATTGTCAACGTTATGATAGCTCTTATTTACTTAGCTGTAATGGCGGCCGAGTTAAAAACAATATAATAACATGTCAAAAGCAATATGGCTTTACCAAATAGAATAGAGCTGCTGTATGCTTGTTTGCCTACTCCGTAAGAAAAAGGAAAATAGTGAACTTGGTTTAATTTCACTTGTTGAGACTTCGTAGATGTACTTCTACCACATAAATTTACTCGAGCAAAGTAATGAAATGACGCCCTTCAATCTGCGAAATAAGTATTAATTCTTGGGAGGTTTTATATAGAAAGAAGGTTTTAATCAAGTTTTATGGCTGAGGGTCCAGAGAAAAAAATATCAGCTAAATCACCAAAAAAGGTAGTGGAGTTTTATAAACTAAGCAAGTTAGGTAAAAAATGGGTAACAGGCGGTGCCTGTGTATTTTGGCGAAGCATTGGTTATTTCCATGCCTGTTTATGAGAAAATAAATGAATTATTATTATTATTTATATATATAATGACGTATATTTGTAATAAAGTACATAATGAAATAAATATTCACTCCCTGAAACCTTATGAATTTAAAAGGATGGTGTTTAATTAGCTCATCGGGCTAAGTTACGATGAGTGTGAAGCAATGTTATACCGCTAATTCTAGGCATTTATAAACACACAAATAACTACACACTTACACACACACACACACACACACAAACACACACACATTTTATTGGATTCTTTTAGGAACCTCAAACACTTCTGATTCTAGTGTGGTCTTCATCATCATTCCACTTCACCAAGTGATACTTTCTGAATGCAAATACTAAAATTTGAGGAGTTCCCTCAATTACTCACTGATCCCCTCACCGGATTCAGATTTGGTGACAATGAGACTACCTCGGAAGAGTACTCTATCAAACCAAAAAAGTATTTTCAATATCGCTCCACATTTGACGGAATAATCGGTGAACATACATAAAAAAAAAATCATACAGTGGAACGTATAACCTCCTCCTTTTTTGAAGTCAGTTAAAATTGCTTTAAATATTTCAAATATGTCATGAAATAAAAATATCTCATATCTATTTTTGTTTAATTAAACGTTTCATTTTGTGAAATAATTCTATAAAGTTATTGTTGTACATTTTATTTTCGCAATTGCCTTTTTACTTTGCTTGTAAATAATCGTAATTTAAGGGCTAGTTTGGGCGAACGATGAATAGTTAGTATGATTATATATATTATGATAATTTGCATTTCGGCATAAAATTGTATCTAAACCTTTGAAATAAGCTGATTTGCATCACAAATGTGTTTTTAGAATCAGGGTCCCATTCAGTCAACCCATTAAAATGTTTTTACATTTGAAATAATAATCATATCAAAATATTAACTTATCATTATTAGTTTTTACTCGACACCTCAAAAAAAGGAGAGTAATGTTTTCAGGGTTCATGTATGTACGAGTATTATTTTTTTATTTTCTTTACTCCACGATAATTATATGGTTTGTTTTATTATAAATGTTTATTTTGATTAATTATCTTTGCGCAAATACGGCGAGCTAAAATCATGGATATCACCAAAAGCTCCTACTTTAAAAAATCCCTTTCGCAAGATTTGCCTTTTGCAAAACCTTTCAATTTAGTTTTTTTCATTTTTTTTTATTGAATCTTTGGCTACTAGGCCATCAGCTTAAAAATAATTTTAATAAACAAGTCACTTAAAACATACAATTAACCTATTTACAGAACAAAACACGAAAATAAGTAACACTAGGTACTCTAAATTAAAATATTATTAAATACTTTATACAACAAATCTTAACAATAAATTTTCAAACATGAAAGGTAATTGCAAATTTCTCATAAAGTACCTACTGTACCTACCCAAAATATAATCATAAACAATAAAATGTAACACCGAATGCTTCATTAATTCTTTAACAGAACTTGGTATAATTGTTAACCCTAAATCCTTACATAAACAAATAAACAACAAACTTTGAATCTTAAACAAACGAAAAAAATATGATCTAGATCACAAAGATTACAATCACAACATTTTCAAACAGGACTATTATTTAAATTTAATCTATATAAATGTGCAGGAAAGCGACAGTGGCCTATCTATTTGCAATCTGCAAATAATAGTTGTAAAATGTCTGCCTGGGAATTTATCAAACCAGGATTGAGTGCTGGGTACAGGAGCTATCTTTCAATTTAGACATTAGAACCACAGATAGCATTATATTATGAACATTTAAAAAGACCTACAATTTAATGAAACTGTCTATTATTTCGTAACAACCTCTCGTGTCGGTACCTTATTATAGTGAAAAAAAAACAGACGTGTGTCGATTATACCCGTATATAAATGAAGTGTAGCCGCTAAAACTGCTAATTCATTATGATCATCACGTTTTCTGTCCCTTTAAAAAACTCACAAGCGTTTCTTATATTTCTAAAGGTACAGTTTCCAGCAAGTCCTAGCTTTACTGTGCAATATTACGGGTAAAGGAAAACTTATAACAAGCTCAGAACTTTATAAAACTCAAAGAAATTGCTCAACGTTAAATTATAGTGCTTGCCGAGGCACCGGTGATATACAATAACTTGATACATAACCGTTAGAAAGGTTTTTTAATGCTGTCTCAATACTTAAATTACTGGCATGAAATAATGTTGACTAGCTAATTTTAAAAAGGATATTTGGAAAGAGAAAATTAAATTAGAGGTGTTGAAGGTGTTGAAGAGCCGTGAAAAAAAAATTGTGCATGAGAATCGCTTGTTTTTTTAAATTACATACATCATGGCTTCATTCCCAGAGTGGGGAAAGCAGAGCAGAAATACCAACAACTCTAAAAAGACTTGTTTTATATTTTACACAATCAGGCCAATAAGTTTACTAATGTAATTAGTGACAGGTGCAACTCCATCCGATCGCCTAACAGCAATACAAGCCCTTATTCCCTTACTCGCCACGGGAAGACAGAGTGGCACTATACTAACTCGGCAACCACACGGCGTATTAATAACTTCTTAATCCTAGTGAACCTAAAAATTGTCCTGTTATGTATTGATGTTTACATATCTCTTTATGTTTTAGGATTTATCTCTAGCATTTACCAAGATAAAGAAGCTGGGGGAACTATTACGACATTTCCATCATTTTAACCTCAAATAAAAGATATGACCGATACCGACTCGGTCCATCCTAACAAAACGCTGCGTCGATCTTAAAGGTGAAGTTTTATCCGGCAATTAATGGACATTTTAGCGCGGGCCTTCTTAATTAGGCAGCTTTATACGACACTGAACTCGACTCACCTGCCTGTTGAGTTTCCTTGTGGTGTCTCGCGGCGCGAATGATCGAGGCACGCACACATGCAAGCCATGCGATACTACAGTCTACTGTACGTACCATCAGTGTTAACAGCGCGCGACCTCGCTAGATCCGCTTTATTCCCCACAAGTATGACGGCCCTCCTTGTTGTGTGTCCGGCCGCCCAAAGCGCTTGCAGCCGCTTCTCTGCTTCCGAAAAGCTGGTGCGGTCCGCCGTCGAGTACACTACGCAGTAGCCGTGGGCGCAGCCGTCAGACTGAAAAAAAAACGCTGTTGGAGGAGCTTTACTACAAATAGGGCCGATGTAATCAGCGGATGGGGAAACTATAAGGGTTCCTTCCTTATAGTTTCCCCATCCGTCTGTCTGTCTGTCCACGGTTTAGCTAAACCGTGTACTAAAAAGCTGTGATTTGGCATACTCATCATTCAAGTAAAGCCGACGATTTAATAAAACAAAATACAATATTTGCGCTTTTTAAGGGTCTGCTGATTCCAACGCAAAACCAGCCCTAATCATTGTTCCTTACATTTTTTTTAACAAAGAATCTATCTCTAACACACAAACAAATGAATAACTCTTATCTTCTTTGAATAAGAGTCAGTGTCGAACATTGGTCCTTTGTCGAGTACTGGTGTCTTTACCTTATATACAAATAATTTTAAAAATAAAGGCATTTATTAAAAACTTGTAATTAATGAAACGGCCAAAGATGTTGGCGGGTAAGATATGCTGAGTGCGGGCTGAATATTTTAGCTTCAATCCCAAGAGGTGTAACGAACCGACAATAGCATTTCGACCTTTGGAATGAAACAATCTCGAAGCGTCTTAAAAATTTTTACTAAATTCTACCAAGAACCTAAAAGCCTATTTATACTTATTCAGGCCCTCTATTCAAATAGGTAATGTAATATTGAGTTTGACATAAGTATTATTTTAACTATTCAGCGAGGAAATGCTGCCAGCGTCTTCGGTACAATGCCACGGGGCCCTTTTTCAGACTTAGCCTTTTAGTTTTAGTTTAGTTACACTTTTAGTTTTAATTTTCATATGTACGTTTTTTTTTAGTCTAGTAGTACTTTAGATGCAGGCTATCAAATAGATTAAGTAAAGTATATCTTGATACTTATAACTTCATCGAGTTTCTAATTTTGTTTAAGAATAATGCCATATTCGCGTGATCTCTTTAATATGTCTGAGTCTCACGGAAGTTTAATATTTAAAACTACTGTACTATTTTTAATCCAAAACGGCACGTCTCGCTACACAATTTTACCTACATTGTTACACCGTGTAACGTCAATTTGAGTGGATGGGTGCGCGTCGTAACCTGAACACGTAGATATACATATATGTCTGCTCGTGTCTATTGCGATAAAAAGTGACCACGAATTGTTTAATATAAGATAGAGCATTACGAGAACGTTATCGTCATCGAAATGTATAAGTCTGACTGCACATCTGGGACTGCGTTCCGAACCACAAATAAAACCGTTGGTCCGTCTGCTGATTTCGAACTGTCAAGGTTTTATTACGATCAATGTGACCACGGTTTGGACCGCGGATAAACCAGTGATTCCCGCCGGCTTGCGGTCCGCCTCGCGTCGCGTTGCATTTACACGTACGGTTCGGAACAAAGATTGGAACGGCGCGAGGTGTTTCCCGCGGGTACTTACAAGTAATGCTGGCACTCCACTTAGCGGTATTTGCCCAAATATTCGTGTTGCATTTTTGTCCTTTCCACAGCAAATGAAAGAGAGGCAACGACGTAACGCGAAAACGCAGCCCTGAGTGGAGTGCCACCATAAAGGCCGTTGTCTATACATTTTGACAGTTTTCGACAATAGTATGCGTTAGTATTAAACATCGTGTCTACTGCCACAGCTCTGTCATAATCTCCATTAGGTAGTCTACAGTATTTCTTTCTTTCTTTCTTTAAATCTGCAAATGACGTCATGGGATTTTCGTATCAGGGACGCCGAGCGCTCAGTACGCTCCATACATTTTCCATCGGCGCGGTTGCGACATATGGCGTCGTTGGCGTCTGCGGCACGTAAAGCTGCAGCCGACCGTGGCATTCAGAAGGGCAAACGGACCAATTGATTTTTATGAAACCTATCTATGACCCATGAGAGATAATCGTTAAACTTATAATCCCCTTCTATTTCTGTCAAGTTTAAAAACTTAATAATTGTAGCGTATGCCGTGGGCCTAACACTCTGCCACGGGACAAGATTTTGACATAGGTATGCTCGGGACTTTAATTCGTCTATTCCATATTCCTAACTAACATAGTTTTAGTTAACTTTGCATAAGATACCTAACTAACACCACTAACCACCAAACATTTTAGATACACTTTAATCATTTTGTGCACACATAGTCTAGAGTTATAGTCTAGATCCTTACATTTTCGTCATGATGTTTGCGTTGCTTATAATGATTGTAACTTGTTTTGTGAGCCATGAATAAATAAATAAATAAATAAATTCCAACGTAAGAGTAAAGTTTTAAGCTTTCAAATGAAAGTGTGTTTATCCCGGTTAATTTCATTATAATATTTGACACTAGGTCTATGCAGTATGTTAGGCCTACTGGTAAATAAAACGTCATATATTATAAGAAATAATAATGAACTGTATTGAAATAGTTAAACGAGTTAACATAATATGACACGTTGTGACTTAGTGACAGATCTCTGGTATTCTTGTGTGCCTTGTCTCGCATGGTATGACATTCTTCCTTGGTCGGTACTCACCACGATCTGGTCCGAAGGTGCATCCATGAAGGTGATCTCCGACTCCTCGCCAGCCAGGAGTACGCAGACCGACCGCTCTCCGGACTCGTCATCTAAAGCACAAAGTCAAAGTAACAAGTTAGTCTTAGTTCAGAGTTTGAAATAGCCGACATCTTTCAAAACCTCTTTAGTTTATATGCTAATTAGTTTAATACCTTGGCGTTATAATACAGGGTTATTGGTTATTGCATACATTCCCGTTAAGAGGTTATAGTAGATAGAGCTCATTTGGAGAAAATTCTTAGATTCTGAGATATTGATCAATTTAAATTGAATTCTGGTAATTTTCGAAGGGGGTCTTTCATTATTAGAATCATCAAAATCAGCGAAGTTTTGTCAACCTCTCAACCGAACGGGAATACCAAAAGTCTTAATCTTAAATCTACTTCTCTAGTATTGAATTGACGTTGCATGGTATCAATGAACGTATAATTAAGTAGTGACGCGTGACCTCGGGGGTTAGAAACACCATAACAGGCCGAGTATGTATATTTAATGTGATAAGGGGGCAAACGCGGTCAACACAGATAGTTGGACACACAATGGAACCTCTTTATTACACTTTGGTTTAGCCTATTTTGCTTTGATATAGTAATTACACTGTTAACGTTAGAATAGAATCCATACTATCTGATCTTACTTTTTACTAATATTATAAATACGAAAGTTTGTTGTAACTCAATCACGCCAGAGCGACAGAACGGATCTATATGAAATTTAGCACAGATTTAGATTATTAGAATAGCACATATGCTACTTTTTATCCCAAAAAATAAGACAGTCCCCGAGCGAATAGCAAGATTACTTCTACTAAAATGGAATCGCAGGGAACCGCTAGTATTGTAAATGTGAATGTAAACTAAACCGCTGAACCAATTTTAATGAAACGGAGAAATTTTAGCCGCGAGTAGAAATAAATGACTTCAATGCGGACAGAGCCGTGGGCAACATCAAGTGTTGAATAAAAGATCGATCAGGGCCTCTATTCAGGTGCGTTAAAACGATATCGTGTTTGACACGTTTAAGAATCGTTTATGTCACAGTCGCCATTATTGTAAATGACATAAGAGTTATCAAAACGTTGACAATACGGAAACAGGTCAAAAACGATATCGTTATTACCTTGTAGAATTCCAGCCCAGGGGTCTTAATCGACTTGTCTCTAAACTTATTGTTATCGTATTGTTTTTAATACGGCCGCCATTACTGAAAAGTAAATAAGAGCTATCAAAACGTTAGCAATGCAATACCAAAACGCTTAAAATAACGACACGTTGGCCTAGTTGGTAGTAACCCTGCCTAAAGCTAGCGGACCTGGGTTCGAATCCCGGTGTAGGCTTATAACAAATACTCGCGCTCATCCCACGATGAGCGCGAGTATTTGTTTCTGAGTCTTGGATGTTTTCTAAGTATTTAATGTCTAGTATCCATACCACAAGCCTAGAGCTTAAGAGAACTGTGAAGCAAATAATTTCCATACAAAATTCGATAGCGTTTTTTTTCCCTTAAACGTTGTCCGCTGTATACGATTGTTGAATAATGTTGTAGATATTATAAAAAACTAGGACTGTACGTTTTAGGAAAAAATAAAGAAAACAAAAGCGGAAACGTACAGACTTAGTTTTTTATAATATCCACAACATATTAAAAAACATGGAAATCCGATTAGATTTAGGGGGTGAGAAACGTTATCGCCCGGAGCTAAATTTGTATGGATTACTTTTGACAGCTATATGATTTTAACATCGCTTCACCATCCTCTTAAGTTGGGACTAGGTCAGTTGGTGTCGAATTGTCTTCAAATTAAAAGGTGTAAAGTCAATATAGAAATAACGCCCCGAGTCGATGTCTAAGTCGAATATAGGTAAAGATCGTAAAAATACCGCCGCCATTCGAAACTCGAATAACCCTCGTCAAAATAAATCATGTCAAGAAAACGTGATTTGATCTGATGAAAAATCAAAGGAAAGTTTTAAATAGGTTTACATTTCAGAAAAGTTGATAAAATCTTCATGAGTATATTTGAGTCTGAAGCTTTTTAAAGTTAATGTTGCTTATTCTAAGGTAATTTCTGAGCAAACGTTTTTAAACAAACCTTTGGTTATTTAAGTTACCAAAAAAATAGTAAGGTGTTTATTTAAGAAGGATTTATTGAATACTGGGTAAAGTCCAAAAACCGTTCCGTTGTGCAACTAGCTTAGCTATACAATTGTAAGGATACTTTTCATCGCACAACAGAACTTTTTTCGTCTTCGTTGTTTGTATGGTTAACGGCGCTTATCTACGGTCCAACAGGTAATTATTAATTAAATTAAAGGTTTTGCGTTACTAATTTATTCACGTCTTAGGATTCTGTACCCAAAGGAACTCTATTACATATTTAAACCTCCGCTGTACGGCCGTCCGTCCGTCTGTCTGTCAGCGGGCTATATATCTCATGAACCTTAATAGGTAGACACTTTAAATTTCTATAGTGTGTAGTACTAAGTATGATCACTATAATAACATAATAAAAAGTAAATAAAGTTAAAAACAAGTCTTAAAAGCCGACTGCGGTTTTGATATTGTCGTCCATGTAATATATATTTATGTAAAAAAAGAAAATGGTTAAATCATTGTAGCTTATGTCACTCCTACGACGGACGAATCTAACGACACCTCATGTTTTAAGCTCCATCAAGCCGTTTAAGCTACGGAGCAGCCACAAACATACACTCGAAAAACCTAACCCTCCTTCTGAAATTAATTAATTAATTTATTAGGGTTTACCACAGAGATTTCATTGATACATAAGCTAACGTTATTGTACAAAAAACAACTTAAAGCTTAATGTTAGGCTTAGGGTTAACCACGCCATGCAATACCTTAGTAAAATAGAAAACATTAAAAAAATACAATAAAAAAAATCACAAAGCTTACTAAGTTGTGAAAAAATACGAAATTATTTAACTATTAAAATTATTACTTTATTAAAATTAACAAACCTTTTAAGTTTTAAAGACTAAAAGATCAGTCAGGTAGTTAATCGTTTTTAATACTGCCAACCTATAAGCCATTAAGTTGTATCTCAAATTCAATGGCCAAAGCAGATTCAATCTTATTTTTTTAGTGATAAGGTTGCATTTACTATAGGAGTTTTGTCTGCCTTTTGTGATAGCAGGGTAGAATACTGTACGATGGTACGGAAACTTTCGTGTGCAATTTAGACTCGCACTTGGCCAATTAACAAACCGTTTTAAATTAAACTTAACATTATGGAACTTGGATGAACTGGAGACACACACATTTTTGCATGAACCTTGCCTGTCTAAAGCGGTAATTCTTTTATGCAGTAACGCTCTATCCAACTAGTTTCAGTTGACCCGTACGCGCACTTAGATCCCGCAGGAGGCAGGGTCACTCCCAACTAGGCCAACGTGTCGTCAAACACGACATTATGATATTAATAAATATATGTTGCATCCTAGATCTGTTGTTGCAACCATATCAAGATACAACACAGATAGACACGTGACTTACAACACCCCCTTTTTGGTAGGTGGTTAATAATCAAATATCTATGTAAATTTAAATATAAGCTCTTATAAATAGGTTTCAGTGTTACAAACATCAACAACCTCTGAAAGTAACGATTATACACCAAGTAGAAGTTGATTCTCGCTATATCATCGAGAACTCTGTCGAGATACCAAAAAAGGCAGTTAACTGTAATTATTTACCCTATATTCTGAAAATGAAGCTGTAAAATATACCTAAGATAGGTACATACATTATAATATATCAATAAATTGGATCAACTGTTCAGAACTCCCCATCGGCACGCAAACCGCTTCAAGGTTTTGCGTAGATAGGCATTGTAATAATGTAATCATGTAGTATCTTTCGTTTTAATCAATAAATGAAAAAAATACGACAAGTATAAGCATTTTGGACCATAGGCAACTTTGTATGGAGCTTGACCCTAAAACCAACACAGCTGACTTAGGTCATTAAATAGGTCTTTAAATCGTTCTAAAGAAACCAAGTTGAATTCCATTGCAGAGCTGAGATATTTATATTTTAGTCAGCGTGAATAAGATCTATTAGAAAATGGGTTTCTCTTAGAGAATTCCAATCACTAATCATTAGGGTACCGAAGTATGTAAAATAAACGCAATGGAATTCGGCTTGGTACCTATTGAACGAAATTAAGTAGATTTAAAGACCTATTTTTATGACCCAACTCTCTTTTATAAATTTTAGGGCCATTTTGACGCATGGTCCATTACTGCATTGGAGTTAGCCGCCTTTATTGGACCATTGGTACTCGTATTACGGCAGAATTGTCCAATATTCTCCTATTTTTTTTTACGTTAAGGCGTTGAATCACAAAAACGGAATAAAAAACAAAAACTGTTACATTTGGAATTTTACTCTGGAACAATGTACAATTCAAATGGAAAAATATTTTTTCAAATAGGCACTCTCTGTATATAAACCAGTCAACTAACAAAATCCGTTCTCTCTCTTTACAATGTTATGTGTAAATAACATTGAAATTATATTTTCTTACATAACACGCGTTTCGCAAATTCAGACATCTCACGAAACTTCTACTGTCAGCCCTTATTGACTTTCCACAGCCGAAAACCGAAATTCAGAAGCCCTTTTGCACATTTATTCGGTTGATATTTGGCCTCAAACGCGAGCTCAGTGAAATGCAAATGAGGTCTATCAGCCGGAAAGGCTGCTGTCAAATAGAATTATCTAAGCACAGAAGCGCAATTCCGGAGTTAACGGAATTTTTAAATAACAAATGTTGAAGATTTCCAATTCTTCCTTGTTTTTTCGTTATTTTTTGGAATAGGTAATTAAATATTATCATTTTTTTTGCTATGGCAAGTGTACGTCACACGAGCACTCAGGCCATCTGATGGTAACTTGAATATAAGACTAGACATTTCAATTCTCAAGACTGCAATCCCATAAGACATGAAATGCGTTGCCAAGCCTGAGGACTAAGATGGAATGCCTCTATGCGAATTCATCGGTTGTCTTATCCCCATACCGGAACGCAACAATGCGAACTGCTGCTTGGAGGTAGGTTAATGGATAAGATGGTCCTACCACCAGTAAAACCGTTAAAATCCTAAAAACAATCTTATTATTTGTTTATTTCCCTTACCTCAATCGTGAAATTCGCAGAAATCTCGAGAATTCCGTAATATTCCGGACGCGGAAACCGTACTGTCAAATTACATTATCCTGGAATAGGATGTGCCGTATCAGTAAAGTTCACAGTGCAGTTCGAACATTCAGGAGCCATTTTGTCGAGTGCGAGTATTTTCCCGGGGACTTTTCCAGCATTTGCTAGCGTTGACAACGTAGTTTTAAGGAATAGGAGTGTAAATAGTACGGAAATACGGTTTGAGGGAACTGACGCTGCACAAAGCAAAAACGGACGGATCTTCCGATGGCTTTATTTTTTTCATAATAATAGACATGTTACAAAAGTTGTGCTGCTATGTCACAAGGTATTAAGTAAAATTTTATTCTTGAATGCATATAGTGTATTAAAATGCGTGTAATGTAATATATTGTCGTGATTCATTTATAGGGTTCCAAAGTCAGGCAGCGGTGGAAGGACGTTGTACAGGCTCCGTCCTGGTCGCTACCACCATCTTACCTCTAACCTGGCTTTAATAGCGTTCTTTGCATTATTGTGTTTCTTTGCTGTAAGTCTATGTTTGGGTAAGCCCAAACCAGTCTATGTTTGGGTATGTTTGGGTGAATTGACTAGCATAGAAGCTCCATCTAAGTCTTCAGGCAACATCTTGAGATTGCTATCATAAGATAGCAAATTTCTATGGGCTCAAGACTCCTTACCAATGGTGTAAAAAATATCGCTGGCAACTTTTGTTAGTTCCCTGGTCTAGACGTTAGCAGAAACGTGTAGAAAAGAACGAAACTTGCCTCCCCCCTCCCCTGTCGTCCGCCGCCCCGCGGGACGGGTGCGCACGAACTTGTCGTTTATAAATTCAACTTACCTATGCTAGTGTCGTACGCATGCAGATACTCCGAAGTCATGAACTGCCCCACGAGGCTGGACTTGCCCACGCCTGGGCCGCCCAGCACCAGCACTCGGTATGAGCTCAGGCCTGCTGATGAATCCCTAAGAAAATGAAGAGAAAAATATTTTTTTAGGGTAAAAAATATTATATCTACGGGTTGCACCTTACTTAATATATCTTTTCGAATTTAATTCGGACTTGTACGCAGTTCTACCAAGTGCGAAGGTTAGGCTAACGACACATAATGCCCACGAGTGTACAGCATATACATAAACAAACATTTCTAGTTGAACTTATCACCCTTAGTGAACCAAGAAGGGACGACCAAGATCGAGACACGCTCAAAGATAATTAACAGAGAGGGGAGGGTTCAGTTACGCTGCGAAAAGCCTGGTTCTCCAGAATCTCTAGAATACCACTGCAGAATATATGCCTATTTTAACTCACGAAACAAAAAAGAGATGTTATAATATATGTTTATTATGAGTCTTAATATCTGTGTGTTTTATTTTATCTTATCTTACAAAGATGGGCCCTTTCGGATACACTTCGAGCCCTTGACGATATTTTGTGCAATTACCCTCTTACACACTCAGCTGTTTGAATGAGCACTTCACGATTTTTTTTCCTTCACCGTAAGAGCATCGGGTAATGTACTTAAGCTGTTAAAACTCATTGCTACTACATGGTAACCGCGAGGGTTCGAAATCGGTACCTTAAGATCACAAGTCTACCCCCTTAGGCACTAGGCCTTGTATCTGTGTGTCAGTCTGTGCGCTATTATAGCCCCCAAACGGATGAAAAAACTCAGATGCGTTTTTTTTAAAGGAAACTATTTTAATCCAATGCTTCTTTGCTAGTCTCTCGAAAATCGGTTGGGTTTAAGACACCAGCTCTGTCATTATATCTGATTTTTTATCTATTTAATGTACCTCGAGGAAGCCAAGGAGCAAGGAGCCGAGGCCCTGTTGACGGCCTCGGTACTGGAAGCACTCGACGCGACGGATGTGTTGGACCGAGACCGGCGCGAGCGCAGCGAGTCTCCTCTGTTCACCACGCCTTTACCTAAAGAAGAACAAAAGGCACTGAAAAACTGTATAGGGTAGGGGCACCAATAAATGAACGATTAAGCGACTACACCAACTTTGGACATTTTTTTCTCAGTGAACTTAACAAATTTCACCCAATTACTTTATTTTATACGGTAAAGTATATACTCTAGATTGGAGATAAATATTATAAAGTTCATTATTATAACACATTATTTTTCTAAAAATCTTTGAAGCCAAAAATGTACCAATTTACCCAATACATGAACAGTGATGCCCTAACTCTGAACGATTTTACTCCAATAGTTGAACTAATATAATAAAACCATCTAATGTGCCCTAAATCTGAACGGATTGACCCCAATAGTTGAACTTAAATGATTAAAAAATCTATATGCCTAATTGCCATTATTCATATTTTTATTAGGAGTGTTTGTATAATGCTCTAAATAAATAAATAAAATTATTAAAAGGTTTTCGAAATAAATAAAACGCACGTTAATCAAATCAGTCTTTTTTAGTTGTTTATAAGAGAATATAGGTATCACAATCATTGATATTCAATAAAAAATTAACGAGTCATTTATAAAATTCTTTATAAAAAAGGTTTTAGTTATCACAATCATCATCACTATATTTAACTTATCAGTTGATATTCAACTAAAAGTAGAATTAATAATTAACTTACATGTTTTTTCAAGACATTTATAGGTATTATCAAATAAATTGAGTAGGTAGTCTTTTGTATCACAATCAATACGATGAGGTAGCCTTCATTTGTATAACCTCGTAAGCCATAAACTTAAATTTTCTTTATTAAGAGTCATTTATAAAATTCTTTATAAAAAAGGGTCTTTAATTATCACAATCATCATCACTATAATTTAACTTATCAGTTGATATTCAACTAAAAATACAATTAATAATTAACGTACCTACTTGTTTTTTCAAGATTTTTATAGGTATTTATCAAATAAATCGAGTAGTCTTTTGTATCACAATCAATACGATGAGGTAGCCTTCATTTGTATAACCTCGTAAGCACGTCCTAAATTTACGACATTTATCAAAGTGACTTTTAACTTTAGTT
The DNA here is from genome assembly GCA_949316455.1 of Acleris holmiana. Classification (NCBI taxonomy): domain Eukaryota; kingdom Metazoa; phylum Arthropoda; class Insecta; order Lepidoptera; family Tortricidae; genus Acleris; species Acleris holmiana. Next base: position 8,129,072 of record OX438782.1, on the reverse strand, counting down.
GGCTGACCTAAGATTATTTTTGAACTAGTGAAATTTGACGTGGGCCTTACGAGGTTCTAAGAATATAACCTTATAACTAACTAACTTTTTAAGACTTTACAATATTTTTAAATTAATCTGCTAGTTAAAGCTGTTTTATCACAACCATCAGTGATTAAATAGCATAATCTTACTATAACTACTATTTTGCTTATTAAGAAATAATTATGGTGAATCTGTAGCAACCAATTTTTCCTACTTCTTTATTTACCTACTGTAAACTAACTTACAACATCTTTACTGGTCATGTTAATACTAAAAACATTAAGTATTAAGTAAATCAACAAGTTGCAGTTCTTTAAGAACTTAATACACAATTTAACTTATATTCTAGTCACATAATTTGAGATCAAAAATTGCTTGGGCTTTACAAAAATAAATAGCTAGTGTTCATATTACAAAAGTTTACCTAAAACATGAACTACTGAGTTTACTTGGTTCAGCTTTCGGATACGGAATTAATGAAATGAACGAACAAAATCATTTAAAAATTCAACTATTAGAATAGAACCCAAAACTTGAACTAGTAAATATAATTAAGAATTCAACTATTGAAATGGAACCCAAAACTTGAACTAGTAAATGTAATTAGTTCAAGTATTAGGCGCATATTTCATTGTTGAACAGTATTTAGTTTCCATACTAAAAGAAACTCCAAAAGAACCAAAAGTCACGTTCATGTTTTAGTTAAAAAAATCAGAAGTAATAAATGATCAGTTTACGCTGTAAAGTTTCTATATGCCGGTTCTGTACGATTTATTACAAAGCTTTTAAAAATGTATGCCCTACCTAGTAGTTGAACATCGTTCAGCTTCTAGTTTTTGTATATATTTTTGGAACCATAACTTGAACAGCTTATTGCACTTAAATAAACACATAAAATTAAATAACGTATAAATACAATTAAAGAGGGATTAGTCAAGAATTCATACTAAGAAATCCTTGCAAGAAAGTATTTCATTGAATTTTATACGTAATTAAAAGCTTAAATTTGAAGTACACTTACCTTATCTATATTTCCATACTAGCGACGTTTTTGACGAGACACCACAGAACAACGACCGATTGTCGCCGCGGTAGACGCGTAACTGTCAGTGACTTTTAATGGCGGCGTAGGCATAGTGTTGCCGTTTAAGAAAAAAATATCCCCGACTATTAAATATTTGACACGATTTAATTATTTCGTTATTTCGATTGATCGTTCATTTATTGGGGTGTGTTCATCTTTTGGTGCCCCTACCCTAATCGTAAACTAAGGTCTGTCGTGTACCTACTTAGGGTACACCGTATTGCAAATTGTATTTATTCCTTTTTTTCTTTATTGTTTAATATTGATTTCAGAGATGCTATAAAAAAGAGGTTTAATATTTTTATTTGGAAAACAAATAAAGTAAAAACGTATATTGTAACATTTACTCTCTAGAAATTAAACAAAACAGTCGTCCTTTTTTATTCGGCGCTAATTTTTGTTAGACTCAAGTGTCCCAACAGCCAAAACTACAAATTCTAAAAATTAAATAAAAATCTTAAATGAAATAGCATATAACTAATTTTAAGGAAAACTATGACGACTAAGTAGAAATCATTTTTTCTTGAGATACAGGCGATTAAAGTGTATATACCTACTAAAACCATCTACGACGACACCGATTGACTTTAAATAGAAATATAGTTATTACTTGTTGATTTTTATGTTTGTAGTGCAAAAGGGCTTCGGAACCCTACACTGATCATGGTCCAACATGCTCTTTCCCGGTTTTTCTCTGTTTTTGGTTGAATCTTCGAAACTCTATGATCTTTAACGATGATTTTTGATTCAAGTGTTGGATATTTATAACTTCTTGATCCTGTTAAACCATTTTTTTAAATAAATGTTGTGGTTTTAAAGCAAACAGCAATATTTAAAATGATGCTGCCATCAAGCCATCAAACTCTTTACCTCACATTCTTAGCGTATGTAGAGATGGCAGCATGGCCATTAAAATATCAGGCATACTAACCAGTTATACTGAAATGCCTGAGTCTGTAGTACTCCTCTTCAACCCCAGTGTTGGGCATGGAGGCGACCCTGGCTCTCTGTTGCGGCAGCCCCAGCAGTTGGCGCTCTCCGGTGCGGGACCGGGCTGCTTTGACGGACTGCGATCTGGAGTGATGTGGGCTTCCGTACCTAGGACACATACAGGATTTTTTAAATATATTTTTTAGATTTTAGGCACACAAGCACAGGCCACTTGATAGTAATTGGAAGCTGAGACTCGTAGACATTTGAATTCACAAGACTGCAATTCTACGACGTCAAATGCGTTGCCTACCTGAGATGGAATGCTTTTATGCTAGTGATTTCACCGGTTGTCTTATCGTTAATGGATAAGATGGTGGTGGTGGCCCTGCACACCCTACCACCAGTAAATAAGGATGGTTATTAGGAACAAATTAATTCGAAAATTTCAATGCTTTGTCCAGTTCACTTGTCCCTCGAGACTTAATCAAGAGAAAGGGATTAATATAAGGTTTTCGAATTTCGATTTTTAAATAGTGTTTCTGCTAGAGCGTCTGTGGTCGGTTGGTCTAACCTAACCTAACCTAACCTATACACGATGGTCCTGAAATAAATTCACAGTTATTTACAGTTTCGGAAAATAACGCGGGTTGTCAAATGATGTTTGTGAAATGAATCATTTGTGAAAGTTTTTATTTTTTAAGGTTTTTGGTCCCTTCCGTCTTCTTCAGCGTTTTTTTGTAACGAAGAGACCTTCGTGGTAAAAATTTATGGCCACAACCGTAATAGAGTAATAGATAATACTAAAATATTGTTTATCCTACTCTATGTATGAGGTATAATTTGAATCATACTACATATTTGTTTGAGAAATTAATGAAACTTTCGTTCCACCCGCCGAAGAAGGGCGTAATGATATCTAGTGGCTCTGTTCCACGCTTACCGTCTATTATATTATGAAATTGACTGCTTCATATTACTGACCACATAATATGAAATCATAATAAATGATGAGTGGAAATATTATGGATACTTTTACGCTTCATTTACTTTTCAGCCATAGTAAAATCACAAAACTAAACACTTTCTCCCGCCCCGCTCTTTGCCACCGTGTGAAAGACGGCCCGAATGAGAGTCGCGGCGTCTTTCGCCGGATAAAAAGGCGCCAATGCAATTGTGGCTTAATTAAAAAACTTGAATATCTTTGTTAGTTTTATGATTACAAAAGTATTTTAAAAGCCATTTGGTGTAAAAAAAAATAGTAGTTTACGATTTTGAAAGAAGAGAAAAACGGTATTAATGATGGTTGCGCCCATTTTCCTAGGATATGACGATATGGAAATCTTTTCTTTTTCCTCTTACAGTAATCGCAATATCTTCCTCTGTCAAAGCGTCTCAGGCCCTTATTTTGATAGCTCTTAAATATATTACCCTGAAAACATGATTAGACCTAATCAGGGCTGAGATTCTACACGGTAAAAACTCGTATGTACTTTCCAGTAATGGCGGCCAAGTTAAAAATAACACTAAAATACGTCAAACGCAATATCGTTTTAACGGTTGTACACTGCTTTACAAAAACTCATTTTATAGAATGTATCACTTCGCAGAATTTTCATTTCATAGAAAGATTATTTTTTGGTGGACACAGGTCTAACCTAACCTACGTAACTCATGCTTAAGATAACCTGAAAACATTAAGGTTTTAGCAAAAATTAGCTTTTATGAAATGAATATGAATATATTATTTATGTATTATATTTTTTTTTTTAAATGTTAAGTAGCTATTTAGATTTAATTTAGTTTTTAACACTGTTCATTTCTCTAATTGCACCGGTTTTTTTTTTCTCTGTTGAACATGTGGTTGACTGGTAGAGAATGCCTTTAGGCATTAAGTCCGCCATTTGTTCTTTTTACATTTATTTGTATTGTGCAAAGAAGATTAAATAAATAAATAATAAATAAGGGGACACCCGTTTTAACGTAGTAGAATTAGTGACCAGGAAGTGCAATGTATTATGTTACCTATATAAACCAGGCTGCACTAGTTTCATCTTTAATCCCACTTGATAAATTAACTCGAAGCCTCACACAGCCCTGTTAATTGAGTGGCAAATTGCTCTTACAAATTTGCTTATGAAAGGAGCGTGTCAAACGGAGTACGTAATCACGATTTAATAATGGAAACCGCGCCACGCCCGAGGGCATGGCGATAATGAAGTTGGGTAAAGATTTTGCATCAAGTTTGTGGTAAGATGGCTGGTATGCTGGTTGTCTGTGACATAATAGGAAGTCACGTTTTCTATTCCCACTTGTGATATAACAAGTGGGAATAGGAAAAAACATCCTCGAACTTTTTGAATGTCGAGCACAACTAGACACCGCATCATGTTTGTTTTCCTAGTATTTTTTGTTATTGTTTCATTTAATGGAACCTCGTGTGGTTGCCGGGTTAGAATAGAGCCACTCCATGTCTTCCCGTGGATGTTGTAAGAGGCAACTAAGGGTACAAGGACTTGTAGTACTGTCAGGCGATGGGCTTACAACCTGTCACTAATTACACTGGTAAACATCATACATAGCCTGATTGTGCAAAATGTGATTACAGAATTATCAACCAGTCTTTTTGAGTTGTTGGTAATTCTGTAGCTCTCTTTGGGTATAAATGAGTGACGTTATGTATGTAATTGACTTTGATCCTAAATTGTTCCTGAGTTATGGATGTTGTCGCTATAGCCGAAAGCTTGGGACTAGGTCAATTTGTGTGAGATTGTCGCGTATTATTCATTCGAAAGCCTTAATCGTTGAATGTTATAATTGTTACAGAGAAAGTTTAGAGCTCAGAGATGGGTATAGGGTACTAGGGAATAGCGAGGTCTAAGCGGAAGAAAACGCGGGTAGAAGCTGGTACGTTGTAAATTTTACTGCTTTTTGAAAAGAAAATCTTTACGCGCGTTTGCATCTTGGCTAGGGTGCCAGGATTGAATTCATACTTTGCAGGAAGTTAAAAGCGCTGATGTAGCCGACTTACTAAATGCTTTGGATTCGATTATGTGTTTGTAACAGTTGAGCTACATCGTAAATGTCGTGACTTCAAAGCGGAGAATACGTTAAATTCTGTGATTGTGCTACAGACGTTGTTTGAGTTATGTCTCTAATACAAACGCTAACATTCAACAACGTTTTACCCGTTGGTGTGTTTATCTGCTAAATTATATTTAAATACACTAATATTATTATTGTAGTGTGGTTGCCGGGTTAGAATAGCTCCACTCTACATATCTCTTCCCGCGGATGTCGTAATAGGCGACTAAGGGAATAAGGGCTTGTAGTACTATTTCGCGATGGGCTTGCAACCTGTCATTAATACAGTAAGTAGTACGTAAACTTCTTAGCCTACTTGTGCAAAATGTGGTTATAGAACTATAAACCAGTCTTTTTAGATTTGTCGGTATTTCTGTAGCTCTGCCTACCCCACTCTGGGAATGAAGGCGTGATGTTATGTATGTATGAACAATTCAATTTGGCTATCTGTGTGTCTGGTAGGCTTTCACGGCTAAACATCTGAACCCATTTTGATAAAATCGGCTGTCAAGTCTCCCTCATCCCGCGCCACCCGCACAGTGCTTAGCCCCGAGACGACAGATGACAGATGCCACAGATAACATTACATGTATATAAAAGTGTAGATAAAGCATACATTTGAATATCAGTAGGTACACTACAATGTGTACCATGTCCTGATGGAGTGCGTGCGCAGCCAGTCTCTTCGCTCAACTTACAACGTGGGACATTGTAATACTGTGTTGGCAGATCTACCTTCGGTGCAAGCTAAGTTAATGTATAGAATTACACAATGTGTATTTAGATTTAAGAACTCCTGGACGTACTGTTAAATTGTATCGTTATTCTTATGCGGCGTCGTGATTTTACAACCAAGCTCTTTGAAAAAACAGTGAGAAAAACATTGTTTTGATTATTTGTTTGTTGCATTATTACTGCCTAATGCCTAAATTGGTCAGTGTGAAATTTAAATAAAATAGAAAATAAATAACAGAGGACAATTTGACTTAGTCCCAAACTAAGCTCTAGGCTTGTACTATGGGTACTAGACAACGATAAACAGACTTAAATAGAGAAATACATGCTTAAATATATCCAAGACTCAGGAACAAATATTCGCGCTCATCACACAAACATCTGCCCTTACCGAGATTTGAACCCAGGACCACTGGCATCGGAGGCATGGTCACTCCCAACTAGGCCACCGTGTAAAATAGAACAAAAATAGTTTATAACCAACGAAAAATTAGAATTCCGTAGACAAAACCACAGGCAAAAGCTTGGAAATTATAATTTGATATGAATGATGATTAAATTATAATGAAGTATCTGTGTAAATTGATAGCTCTTAACGATTTTCCACTGATTAATCTAGATTAAATATTTAATTAACTAATTAACAAATTTTACAGCTAATCAAGTATCCCATTGTTCCGTTGTATATTGCCAGCCACAATCCATCAAGAGGGGTTATTATGAGCTAGCTTTGCAGTTCATTTTACGGTGAGCGTAAAGGACAGAGCAATGGCAGTTATATAGCTCCATCCTTTTCTCTGAGCGTAAACAGAACTGCATAGCTATGTCATAATAACCCCCAGGACTGTCACTCTGAATATAATGTATGTCACCGCATAATAACCTAATCCTGGAAATATACGGGATACTCAGCGCCGCAACCTGAGGCAGCTGCGTCAGTTTGTACAGTCGATGAATATAAATGTACAGCCTCTTTTAATTTCGACATAATTTTCATTAAGGGCATGGGCTTGCAACCTGTCACTAATACACTAGTAAAATTCTTAGCCTGATTTTTTTTTTCCATTATAACGTGGTTTCAATTAAATTGCCTTGATTATGTTCATCCTAATGCACACAGGGCCTTAAGACGTTATACGTACTTTTTATTTATTTATATTTTAACAATAGACTGCAAGCCTAAGACCGCAAATGCCTTGCCAGCCCTAAGGACTAAAATGCAATGCCAAAGTATATCCATCACAGCTATCTAAAATCCAACCAATTAATCTAGCTTGTAACAAAAAATGAAATTAAATTGGTCTATAGTCCACCGCGGCTTTTAACCATAGCCGTCTGACCTATAAAGCCTCTCATTTTTGCTTTTGGTCACAAAATAGGCACAACCTTTTAAAACGGCTCTATGTCACAGCAAAGGGAAGGTAACTGAATTATCTGTCCGCATCTGTGGCACGCCGCCGGCTTAAAGGCGATTAAGCGAGTTTGTCGCTCGAGTGACAGCGACAACATAATAAAACTCGCTTGTGAATAACTAAGTAAAGGTAAGCCGGTAGTGGACTACAAGCCTAATCTTTTGATACTTTTATTATGATTTTTCTAATTAATGTAGGCAGCATACTGTCTTACGAGAATTAAAAAAAAACATTATGATACGAACTTGAGTGCCGTTTAAATACTAATTACATTTCATTTACGGTAACTCTATCGAATTTCACTTCGAATGTATCATTTCATCGAAAGCTATTTTCTGCTGAAAACTTCATGTTCTCAGGTATCTTAAACATTAATTACGTACTTTAGTTAGGTTAGTAACAAATGAATAATCAGGAAATATTATAATTCAACGAACACTATTCTTTGTAAGGTTGTCTTGAAGAGATCGTTATTCAGTGATAAGACCGCCGGTTGACTCACTTTGTATTCTTTCTTTGTATATACTTTGACGACACGGTGGCCAAGTTGGGAGTGACCCTGCCTCCGAAGCCAGCGGTCCTGGGTTCAAATCCCGGTAAGGGCAGATATTTGTGTGATGAGCGCAAATATTTGTTCCTGAGTCTTGGATGTTTTCTATGTATTTAGGTATTTATTTCTCTATCTAAGTATGTTTATCGTTGTCTAGTACCCATAGTACAAGCCTAGAGCTTAGTTTGGGACTGGGTCAATTTGTGTGAGATTGTCCTGTGATATTTATTTTATTTACTTACTTTCCATGCTGATATTGTAGATGTTCATTAAGTAATATTTGTATCATATTGTATTGTCTGTATTTCTATTGCCACTATAACAACAAAAAGATTTAATATAATAAATTTTAAAACTAAAGTGCTTCCTCTAGAACGGTACGGAACCCTTCGTGTGCGCGTCCGACTCGCAATGAGCAGGTTTTTCCATTTCGTGGGAAGTCGTGTCAAAACTGAAAGTCCAATTATTTGCCGACTTTACATACGTTTATTTTGCGACTAAATCCCGCCGCGCCAGAACCAGTCGCGTGTACAGTTTCACTTAATTAACACAATTGTTTAAGTTAATTAATAGTAACGATACTTTAACAATATGATATCAAGTCGTTATGACATTATAATATTTTACTAATTACGGTTCTTATGTGATATTGAGTGTCAAAAGCGATTGTCATAATTGTATGAAATGAAAACGCGGTTTGCCGTACCGTACATCGACTTGGACATTCAGTTTTTGCGACTTGAAGGTCCCATTCAATTCAAGTACCTGCATGACCAACGTAATATAAAAGCCTAAAAAGTAATCACTTTGATTTGGATTGATGTCACTCTATTCGGAAATAATTTTAGTTAGATGTATGTTTGTTGGATCTGTTTTCACGTTTTTAACGCCCCAAGTAAATGACGTGAAATATGGTACAGAGTTTATATAATAGGCGATTTAATTTTATCACATTAAGGCCGCTTCCTGACTTGTCGGTATGCGTGCAGTAAAACGTACAGGCGGCATAAACGCTGCGCATTGATTGGTAGATGCCACTGGTTGCCATAGAAACCCTTGCCGATTCCGTGTTTTACTGCAAGCATACCGACAAGTAAGGAAGCTGCCGCAACGTTCACACAGATCGCCGATTTTTATCACGTTGGAAACAGTTTTGAATCATTGTAATAAGGTTTATTTTTCATGTGCACTTCTTTTGTCATTAAGAATGCTTGAACGCGCTTCGTGCAGTCGGTCGGAGCCGACCGGCTGCTTGACATGCTCTTCCGCGCTCGTTCCGCGCTCGCGCAGCCGACCGGCTCCGCTCTGTGTGAGAAGAAGAGCGCGGACCGAGGCTCTCCGAGCCGGGCTGTGTGAACAGAACCTTACAATCGATCTTATAAGTAGCTGTACATTTTAGTACCATATCACAATAACGTATTAAGAGGACTGTGAGGCAAAAAAAAACATACAAAATGCGATAAGGATTTTCTCCCCTTAAACGTTGTCCGATTTTTACGATTTTTGAATATATTGTAGATATTATGAAAGACTAGCTGTACGTTTTCCTTTCCAAGAAAATATTTATTGGAGAGAAAAAAAAACAAAAAAACAAAAGCAAAAACGTACAGACCTAGTTTTTCATAATATCTACAACATATTCCTAAATCGTGAAAATCGTATTAGATTTAGGGGGAGAGAAACATTATCGCCCGAAGCTAAATTTATACCTATGGATTATTTTTGACAGCTACGCGATTTAAGCATCGCTTCACAATCCTCTTAAACTCCGAGTGGTTTGAGTTTAATATATCAATAACTGTGACAAGGCTTAGTTAATTACGAGTTCAACCGTACCTATACAAATTGAAATCCAAAGCGATAGCGATTTGTTTACGTTTACATACAATACTATTTGTCATACCAATAAATACTAATTCGAACGGTAAGCTTCGACGACAATGGTGTATATTACTCGTTTAACGCCGTTCTGTCATATAAAATACCTTTTCACCGGAATATCACCAGTCATGCTCTAATACCCGACTGATCAAGAAGGATTGCTGTTATTATTTGGGTATTTATGTACAATACTCTGTACAAACAGAAGAATAAAATACAACAAAAACGACAGAAACAAAAGGCATACATAAAAGTGAACGTAACCCTTTAAGAAGTAATTTATCGCTATTCCTACTCGTACATGTATCGCTATTTGATTCCGACAAAAAGTCCGGGATAAAAGTACGCTAATGCCCATAGCTTATCACTATTTTAGTATGAAATTTCGTTTGAGGTGTTAAACTGTGAAGATGGAACTTTACAATAGAATATTTGTTCAATGTAGGTATGCCATACATGCCTGTTTCAAGTGACCTTCTGTAGACGGCGTTATTGATTTTTTAAATGCGAGGTTGTTGGATTGATATTTATCCAAGAACTGGCATAGTCAGAAACAATTTTATAATCTTTATTCCTCGAATTCTGATGCTGCAGAGTATACCGAATGATCACCTGTCGCGTAATTAAAAAAATATATATATTTTGGTACGACTCATGTTATTCAAGATAACACACAATTATTATTTATCAGCTAAACGTTATACTTACATGTTCTTGTATTCTGCTGTGTTTGAAATAAATTATTAAATTAGTTCGTGTGGTTGCCGGGTTAGAATAGTGCCTCTCCATGTCTTCCCGTGATTGTCTTAAGAGGCAAATAAGGGAATAAGGGCTTGTAGTACTTTTAGGCGATGGGCTTGCAACCTGTCACTAATACACTGGCAAACATCTTGGCCTGATTTTGCAAAATGTGGTTATAGAAGTCTTTTTAGAGTTGTTGGTATTTCTACTCCATTCTAGGAATGAAGGCGTGATGTTATGTAGGAACGTATGTATGAAATATTTTTTCATTTTATTTATCGTGTCTTTTTGCAAATGAGCTCTTATATGCCCCTTAAAAGAAATGTAAAGAATGACCAAACACTCTGTATCACGTGCCGCCGCCTAGTTTTATCACTACATAGTATAAAACAAAGTCGCTTTTTCTGTCCCTATATCCCTATGTATGCTTAAATCTTTAAAACTACGCAACGGATTTTGATGCGGTTTTTTTAATAGATAGAGTGATTGAAGAGGAAGGTTTATATGTATAATACTTTAATCCGGAGCGAAGCGAGGGCGGGTCGCTAGTTTAACAATATTTTACTCCACTATGTTTACCGGTATACCGAAAATAAATCACATTTTCGTAATCCGCTTCCTTTTCTCTTCATCTTAACCCTCTTTCAACCCTAACACCAACTTACAAAGGAGCAAAAAATATAATTGCACCCTTTTTATTCCTTTGAATGACAAGCCTCATAAAGTAACGCAAGGCAGAGCAGAATTATATTTATCTTCCGTTATCTTTTACGCGTTTTCTTTATCTTTCATTTTTCAAAGGGAATGGAATAAAGGACTTCCTTTGGATACGAAAGAATTTAAGGTACGTCGTGCAAAGAATATAATGGTAACAAAGCAGCTAAGAGTTATTAGGCGGAAAATATAAGATTCTCGAAGAAATGATTAGGTAATAAAGACGCTCGTAAAGATGTGCCTTTGGCATATCGGTCTCCTTTTTTAAAGAAAGTGAATGATCATCTAATTCCTGAACGTTGTCATTAGGATCTATGTTAATATTTTTTCTTGATGGCATAAGACGAGACAAGACGGTGGTGCAATTATGTTTTTAATTTGTCCGTAACCAAAGGCACGGCTAATAGCCTGCTAGAAGGCGGGATAGCGCCTGCGATAATGGATGAAGTTACATTCACAGATAGCTAGCTAGCTGACAATGTCATGGATTATACAAAATTTGGATTCTACGTCATCATATAGAGGCCTAGGAGTAGTTTTATTCTAAATCGAGAAGCAGTAGAAGTTGCCAGTAAATGGTCTGAAACATAACAAAGTCTCATTCGTCGGTTTTTCCACTGTGAGGTGTTATATGCGTAAATCAAATTCGGCTCCACCTAACCTGAAATTGTTTGCCCACCGTTGTAAGGAACCTAGAAATAACCATTCCAACTGTCAAAACATAGCTATAACTAACAAAATAAAGTATTTGGGAGTATTAATAGATGAAAGTCTCTCGTTTAGGCCTCACATTGCAGTATTATGTTCAAGAATGCGTAAGTTAATATACGTATTTAAGAAATTACGCACTATCGCTGATTTAAGAATCATCAGACAAGTTTACCTTGCATTATGTCAATCGATATTAACCTACTGCATTACGTCGTGGGGTGGCGCATCTAAAACAGCACTACTAACCATCGAGAGAGCTCAGCGAGCAGTTCTAAAGGTCTCTACATTTCGTCCTTTCCTCTTCCCCACTGACCTACTTTATAAATCTTGTAAGGTACTAACAGTTAGACAATTATTTGTAATATGTACAGTCCTTAAACAGCACGCTGCGCTTCCCTATAACACTGAAACTACTAACAAAAGGCGGAGAGACATAGTTTGCCCTAAAAGTATAGGAACAAAACATGCATTCTGTAACAGATTTTTCGTGTTTCTCGGACCACTTCTTTACAATAGATTGAATGCCAAATTTACCATATATCCTCTTAATTATAATAAAACTAAAATAATCCTTCAAGATGCACTACAAATGATGTCCTACGAAGATACAGAAAAATTATTGACTGTCGCAAAATGAACATTATTATTACGTTGTTTACACTTTGTTCATAGTACTGACACATTATATTTTTTGCTGTTATTGTTTTGTTTACGTTTTGTTTTATAAGTTAATTATCGACTCAAAATCTCTTCACTGTACTTTGCATGTATTTTTTTCATTTTATTATTTAACTTAGTTTTGTAAGTCCTCTTACGCCTGAAACACAGGAACTTCCTAGCTCAGGCACGCTAGTTATTTGTCTTTTGATATTTTTAGCCTAGTGTTATATATTGTAAAATAAGTGATATGAATAAATATTTATTATTATTATTATTATATTATTATTTTTCTACGTCATATACATAACAACATCATCTAAACCCAATTAGAAAGAAGAAAGAAAGAATGAAAGAAATACATTACGCAAGAATTAAACATAAAAGAAAGTAAAGGGACAACAGAAAAGTGATAATTGTCGCGAAACGGTCCCAACTCAGCATGAAGCCAACTGAAGGGGTCACTAGTAGAGTGACTAGATCGAAACATTACCACATCGCAAAATGACCACATCGCTTGTAGCCAACATCTCAAAATGACTGAGTCGTAAAATGACCACATCGCTTGTAGCCTACTTCTCAAAACGTCCGAGTCGCAAAATGACCACATCGCTTGTAGCCCACATCTCAAAATGACTGAGCCGCAAAATGACCACTTCGTTTGCGTTACTAGGTAGGTTAGGTTCGTTAGGTAACTTCAAATGCCCGAAGGGCAAATTTCCCAAGAATAGCAGCCCCGCCATGCGGGGCTGCGTCGACTTTGCTAAGACAGGCATAAAATGAAAAAAGCAAAGTGGTCATTTTGCGGCTCAGTCATTTTGAGATGTGGGCTACAAGCGATGTGGTCATTTTGCGACTCGGACGTTTTGAGAAGTAGGCTACAAGCGATGTAGTGATTTTACGACTCAGTCATTTTGAGATAATGCTACAAGCGATGTGGTCATTTTGCGAAGTGGTAATGTTTCGATCTAGTCACTCTACTAGTGACCCAACTGAAGCTGTGAAGCCAGCGCTGGTGTTCCGTTGGGACCGCTCGCTGAAACCACGGAAGGTGACACGGATATTACGGTTAATTTTAGAAGGAATAAAATAAAAGCAGGAAGAGTTAACAATAAAAACGAAACGAGTGTGTCAGTGGTCCATAAGAATCACAGAAGAACAGGTAATTTAAGTCCTTAGTTCCTTACCCCATTTAAAAAAGCGTTATACTTCTGCGTATTAGGCCTGGGCCTCCATTCTACTGCGTAAAAACGATATTTCGGTTGATTTGTTTTAGTATCGCTTATAACTCTGCCAACAACATTACGGAAACACGTCAAAGACGATATCGTTTTTACCGTGTAGAATCTTGGCCCTGGCCGCTAGCAGGTTATTGTGTCAAATATAAAAAGCATGCCTTGACGTACCTCTTGTCAAAGTCATGTAGATCTTCTGACGTAAACTGGCTTGTAACATCCAGCAGCTGCTGAATGTGGTCGCTGCAGACGCGACTCTTGCGTCTGCATTCATCTCCGTCCCGCACGAGGATGGTGGCACAGCCGCCATAGTCGAGGGAAAGAGACGGCTGTTGTACGACAATGGTGGTGCGACCGGATGGCATGGAGCCGGCAGAGTCCAGTGGGTTGGCAGTCACATGGACTTGTGCCGCTGAAAGGTGATATTTCATTTGGTAGGCTTATATGTAATCTGGTGCATTACTCCTTAATCTTGTAAGTTGTATTATTTCACTCCAGTAAAACACAGTCGAGTTAAAAGGACAAAGTTAATGGAGTTAACAAACGACTTCGATTTTGGGAGTACACCTCTACATGTAGTCGCAAATTTTAACCTAATTCTTTATCAGGCGAGGACTTGGAAGCTATGTTTTGTCGTAAATACCTACTAAGCTCGGAAACTTATTTGTTTATTGCAATACAGCGTTCAGCTCGGAGAACTGTAAGCTGAGGTTCCGCCACGGTTAGGCTTTGATGCCCTTTTATACATTCTCGTTTCTCTAGAGCAAGGGAACATATATTTATGTAGGTCGTTTCAAAAGTACTGCGCAAAATGAGTACAAGTCTTAAATGACACTGAAGCTTATTTAAAAGCTCTAGAGTAGATTTGTTAATAGTTACCAGATGGCAATTAGTTACCAATCCAACCAGATATAAATGAAAGATTGTAATCCAACCTGTAGATTGCCTCCTAGAGGACGGCGGAGGCACCGAGTGCTGATGCGCCGAGGACCTCCTCCTCGGCGTAAACACCTCCGTACCCTCCAACTGCCTCCTCAACTTCGCTACCTCATCTTTATAATACTCCTTCTCTTTCTTTTTCCTCACCTCACTCCCTCTCCTCTTCTCAGGTTCAAACTTAAAGTGCGTTTCATATTTACTCTGAGCCATTTTGGGGCTCTTTGGCGTCTCCATTTTGGAGTCATACGGGATCTGTATTGACGTCGATGGTGCGCTGTCTTTGACGATTGTCTTGTTTCTCTTTTCTTTCTTCGGGTCTGGGAGGGGTACGTCAAAGATGAACCGGGCCGGGCCTGGCCTGGGGGAGTCTAAGATGTCTGTTGCGGATTGCGGTTTGGTGTAGGCGGGGGAGTCGATTTCGCAGCTATCTTGCGCTCTGTGGTAGTGTGGAGGGGCTGTGTTGGGAGGTTCCTGTTAAAAAGAAGTTTAAAGCACCCGTTAGTAGGAGAGAAATTGTGTTAGTGTGCAAAGTTATTACAATGTTAACTTATTATTCTAATGACGCAGATGTTTTCAAAAGTACCTATTTGAAAATCTCGTAAACATTGCTACAAATCATGACGTATTTATTTAACCAAATAAATATACGGTAGGTTGTAGCGGGCTTGTCATCCAAAACTTGGCGACTTAATTATACGCCTATTTTGCGTATAACCAAGTTAGCAATAATTTAGTAAAATCTAAATAAACACTCGCTTCCATGACACTAAACATTACTGACAACACGGTCAGGGCAAAGGTTAGTTAGCGTATGATTGTCCGGTCTCTATGAATAACTAATTAGGAATGATCAAACGGCCCATAACCTGAGAATCTATTGATATCTAGTAAAACTACACGCTAGCCTAGTTGGTAGTGACCCTGCCTTCGCAGCTAGGGGTTCTGGGTATCCCGGTAAGGGCAGATATTTGTGTGATGAGCACGAGTATTTGTTCCAGAGTCTTGGATGTTTTCTATGTATTTAAGTATATATTTCTCTATGTACGTAAGTTTATCGTTGTCTAGTACCCATAGCACAAGCCTAGAGCTTAGTTTGGAACTAGGTAAATTTGTGTGACATTGTCCGGTGATTTATTTATTTATTTATTTCAAACTGCAACTAATCAAAATCTGATGTCATCATGATCGTCATGTCAGCCGATAAACTGTTGGACATAAGTATTCTCAAAAGATCTCTACAAGGATCAGACCTAGGCCAAACGCATAAATTTAGCGATGTACCGTCTCTTTATCAGATCGTCAGTCCACCTTGTGGCAGATACATAACTCGTAACATAAAAATTATCTACTACTAATAAGGAGAAGGCACACGAGCACTCAGGTCACCTGATGGAAAGTGGAATCTGAGACCCATAAACGTTTGAATTCTCAAGACTATAATCATAAAACTGCAATCCTAAGACTCCAAGTGCCTTGCCAACCCTGAGGACTAAGATGGAATGCCTCTACGCTAGTAATTTCACCGGTTGTCTTACCCCCACACCGAAACACAACAATACGAACACTGTTGCTTGTTGGTGGGTAATGGAGGCAAAGTACGACTGATTCTGAGATCTAATAAGGTTCGATTAGGGTACTACATGACCTAATTTGTTCCAAATGAGCTCTTCTATAACCTCTTTACGGGAATGTGTGCAATAACCCTCCACCCTGCACTCTGTATACACATATATACACGTGTCGCCCGAAGTTGCCAGACTTGTCGAGCGAAATCCAGCAACGTCGCGCTACTTCACTCGACGTCGCTGGCGACACGTGTTGCAAGACATTTGTCCCCTAGTCTATCCCTGGCTTTATGTTACGCCCCACTCGAGCTTGTTTTTTTTATTGCATTGAGAAGGCAAACGAGCACACAGGCCACCTGATGGTAAGTGGTAACTGTGACCCATAGACATTCGCATTCACAAGACTGCAATCCTAAGACTGCAAATGCGTTGCCAACCCTGAGGACTAAGATGGAATGCCTCTATGCTAGTTATTTCACCGGCTGTCTTATCCCCAAACCCGAACGCAACGAAACGAACACTGATATTGACGGTAGGTTAATGGATAAGATGGTGGTAGCGATCCGGACCGACCCTACACAAGGTCCTACCACCCGCAAAGGAGTAGGCTTGTAGGGAGTAGGCAGGTATTTTTAAAGCGCACACATACGAGCCGCTCGATGTACTTTTTTTAAATGTTCTACAGGCTTGTTTGAACCATGATTCCGGTCTACTAGTGAACAATGAAATGAAGCTATACCTTGGGTACCTGTGGGATATGCTCATCGATGAGGTTCGGTGGGTGCGAGGGTTCAGGCTCAGGCTCGGCGTCCATGGAGTCATCGGTGCCAGTGACTGAGGTGAGTGCGGTCGCTGCAGAATCCGTGCTGGTGTTGATGGTCTTGTCTGATGTCGTGCTGCTGCCCATAACGACCACCTGTGGGCAAGGGAAGATTCAGCTTTGGAAGTATTTTAATGTTACGTACGTGGGGATAGGTAACTTACAGAATTGCACAAACAAACCGATTAAATAAATAAATAAATCACAGGACATTGTCACACAAATTGACCTAGTCCCAAACTAAGCTCTAGGCTTGTACTATGGGTACTAGACAACGATAAACTTACTTACATACATACATAACATCACGCCTTCATTCCCATAGTGGAGTAGGCAGAGCTACAGAAATACCAACAACTCTAAAAAGACTAATGTTGATAATTCTGTAACCACATTTTGCACAATCAGGCCAAGAAGTTTACTAGTGTATTAGTGACAGGTTGCAAGCCCATCGCCTAACAATACTACAAGCCCTTATTCCCTGAGTTGCCTCTTACGACATCCACGGGAAGACATGGAGTGGCACTATTCTAACCCGGCAACCACACGGGCTTATCTGCCCTTACCGAGATTTGAACCCAGGACCCCTAGCTTCGACACATTTCGCCAAGAAGCATTTGTTTGCAATCAAATGGAACAGAATATAATAATAAAACACAACATATTAGTAGGTATTGTATAGAGAACAACAAAGTTCAATAATAATAATAATAATAATAACAAATCACAGGACATTTGTCACACAAAAGGACTTAGTCCCAAACTAAACTCTAGGCTTGTACTATGGGTACTAGACAACGATAAACTTACTTATATATGGAAATATATACTTAAATACATAGAAAACATCCAAGACTCAGGAACAAATACTCGTGCTCATCACACAAATATCTCCCCTTACCGGGATTTGAACCCAGGACTAGCGTGTCGTCAATAGAATATATAATAGAGTTATTTATGTAACTGCTACATAATGTTTATATTTAATAAATTTTATAATAAAATCCCGCCTGCATTGAAAATATTGTGCCATGGTGAATTCAAAACATAATAATACAGAATCTTAAGTGACAATTGTTTTTATAGCATAAATGGATTTTTAAATACTGACATGTTATTACATTTAGTTAACTTAACCTGAGATATATTGATAGACATGTATTTAATATCATTGAAATTTTTGTTTTATATGTCATCTGTTTTTTTTCATGTATAATTTTAATCTATTTTAACTTTTAACATTACGATTTCCTCTTTACAATTTTATATTATTATGTTTAATTTAACTTTCACATGCCTGACTCGGCTGAATATATCTTGGGAAGCTATGTATACCAATTTTAAGATCTGTATTACTTACCATATGTTCTTGTGAATAAACGATTCATTCATTCATTCATTCATTCATTCATTTAATGAAGTTTCTTAAGGTATGTACTTTCGAGTGCCGAGGTTAGAATGCCGTTGCCATAGTTATAATAACTCATTATACTACAGTTTCTAGAATACATAGAATAGAAATAGAAGGTTTCCACTGTATTTACAGTGTTGATGTGAACATTCCTTGAATAATATTTAAAAAAAAAAACTTCTAATTTTATCCAAAGAATCCTAAAAACAGATCATTGATTCTCACCAACCCCAACCAACCAACCCAAGTAGTTTCGCACGATTATAGAATAAGAAAACATGTAATGCTTAAAGTAAATCAATATATTTCAATTTTAATTTTTCAAACTGTACTGGAGGTAATTTATTAACTTCGTTGATATGTTTTCCTTTTGTTAGCCTGTTAAAGTTTATTCTTACCTTTTCTGAACTGAACTGATGAAATCCTTAGCAAATAATACCATTTCAGACCATCGAGATGATTTTATTGATAGCAATAAAATAGTCTAAAATCAATTTATTTTGTAGTTACACGAGATTAGTTTTAGGTTTCACTTCGAGACGAAACTCATTCAGCTAGCCTTTCACTGTACGAAATTGAATTTCGTTCGATGTTGCCATTTATTGAAACACTACGTATATGGTATAAATATATTTATACGTGTAAGGTTTTAAGTTTGACGATTATTCGGTTTGCTTGTTAATCGCTATTATTATATAAGGTCTAAAAACCGGTACGTGACGAAACCTTTATGATTTAAAAACTATTTATCTTACAAACACTCTTCATTGGTTATTTTCCTATTTTGATCAATGTCCAAATTAAATAATTTTGTTATAGGAAGATATATTTTTTTTTGGCAAGTAGTGGGCACTCGACCACTCAGGCCACCTGATGGTAAGTGAAATCTGAGACCCATAGACATTTAAGTTCTCAAGACTATAATCTCAAGACTGTAATCCTAAGACCTCAAATGTGTTGCCAACCCTGACTAAGATGAAATGCCTCTATGCTAGTAATTTCACCGGTTGTCTTATCCTCATATCCGCACACATCAATGCGAAAATTGTAGTTTTCTTTTATTTGAAAGGCTTTACACTATAACTTACGCTTAATGGCAGCCAGTTATATTTATTGGCAACCACAGTGGAATCACGCAAGTCCGTATTGTCACATTTACATTATAGAATATCATACTTATGACTAGACCCCGTACATTTGGTGCCGTTGACACAAAATCGACGTCACGGTGCATATACTTAGGCTGATTCAAATTAGTTTTATCGTTATCATTTATAACGTACATGTCAATTTCTTTAGTTAATCTTTATCGAGATTAAAAATAAGTGAAGGCATACAAAATGTCTAATTGATTTTTACCGCCAAAGCCGGCAAATCACGTCATCGGATTGTCGTGCCAGATCGCCGAGCCCTCAGCACGCTCGATACATTTTGTATCGGCGCGGTTACGGCATATGACGTCGTTGGCGTCGGGGGCACGTAAAGTTGCACCCGGCCGTGGCGTTCAAAAGGTTAATTAATTATTGACCGCCTTTCACCTACGCAGCTAATTAATTATTATGTAATCTGAAATAGTTATATGCATGTATTTTTATTTACGTGCATAGTTTTACATTGATAGGTTTCAGAAAATTAAATATCAATTTGGTAACTCTAACGGTAGTGTTATAATTTTATAAAACAACCTGCTGTATGTGAAATTACGTCACTTTTACGTCCAGGGCAGGGCAACGTGCAGGGTCTCCTTATGGCTATGACACTTTTGATTTGTTTTTTATTTTCATTTGTAATCATTCTGACTCTAACACATTTTGCTGCTGAACTACGCATATTGTTCAATTTATATTCATATTATTTCTAGATTCTTATATAATGTTACTTACATAGTCTCTAATTCAGTACCTAAGTTCTGGCAGTTTGTGACTAGAAACTTAACCGTTGACTTTAAGATTATTAGTTTATTTACTTTTGCGGTAGTATTATAAAGTGATTAACTAAATAGAATAATAAACCTTGTTTTGTAAGCATGTCAAAAAGCGAAAGCGCGAAACGTCCTCAAGTGATAGCGCAATACGTGGTGTTGATTTTATTTCCTAACTTCCACAAGCATTAATTAAAACTTCAACTTCTGAAAATCGATTTACTAATCTACTTGGAATACATAAGAAGGCTTTTAGCTTTAATCCATCTAGAGCCAGGGAAATTAAATACAAAGGTATTTACTATTTGCGGCTTATGATATCTTTGGTAAGTTTGTTATGGGCTTGTTAAAACAAACACCATATACTCTTTGAAAAAAAACCTAACGCTATTCGTCTGTCAAATAAACATAGCCCTTTCTTTGTCTATTTTCAAGTGTAAAAAAGGGAAGGGCTAAATGTGTTTGTGAAACTGGCGGTTGGTGTTAAAATATAACTGTCGAATTTTATTAAATGTATAAAATTTCACTGATCTAATTTTCATGTTTACGATCGGCAACTTAGCTGCACATTTTAGTGCCTTGTCACTTTAACGTCTTGTTTGAACTGCTGCACTAATCTGTCAAAAGCGTTAAGGCCGACTTTACTTACCGACCGGCAACCCATTACATTATTTTGTAATAAATAATGTAATGGGTTGCCGGTCGGTTTACTTCGGAAATTTTCCATTTTACGGGATAAAAAGTATACCATGTCGTTCTCCTGACTATTTACTATCCATGTATAAAACTACATATTAAACATATTACATATTAGTTTAGATAACTATGTTAGGTGTTGAGCCCTGAAGACGTCACAAAACATTTTATCGAATCTCATTTCATCGATCGCTATTTTCTGCTGGAACCATCATGTTTTCAGGGTAACTTAAACATTAATCACGTGGGTTAGGTTAGGTTAGACGCTTAAGATACCCTGAAAATATTATGGTTCCAGCAGAAAACAGCGTTCGATGAAATGAAATTCGATGAAAGGTGTTTCGATAAAATGATAGTCGTCCTAAGCCAACAACCACTTTCGCATTTATAATACTAGCCGCCCGCGACTCCGACTCCGTGATATATTTCATTAAAAAGCATTTCTCGCCGCATGCGTTTTATTTTTTGTAGTCACAAGTGTAACCTAAGATACGTAATTAATGTTTAAGGCTGCGTTTCCACTGGGCTGTGCGAGCTGTGCGAGGTAGCGGAGTGGTGTGCGAGACAAAAAACACCAATAAGATTCCTAGCCTCGCTCAGTGCAGCTCTTCTATTGGCGGATTTTTTCCTCGCACACCGCTCCATACCTCGCACAGCTCTGGTGGAAACACAGCCTAAGATATCCTCAAAACAAAATAGCGTTCGACGAAATGATACAAAAGATGTACCTAGTGAAATAAGGAATTTTACTAACTATTTATGGGGAAACCTGAAATAAACAATTTTGATTTGATTTGAAATGGCCAAAGTTTTTCCACGGTGGATTACATGTGTAGTCAAACGATTTTATAGATCAGTTCATAAACGCGCGAAGCAGAGCCCTTAGTCTAATGCAAAACACGTCTCGAACGCGTTCGCGTTTCCCGTAAGAATAAGATGGACGCAAACGCGTTCGAGACGGTTATCCGCGTGAATACCAACTTACACTCGAGCCTCTGGTAAGGTTAAGGTCCGAGTGCGCGACATGTCAAAAGAAAAGATTTTTTTTTTTTTTATGTTAAGCAGAAGGCACCCGAGCACTCAGGCCACCTGATGGTAAGTGGAATCTGAGACCCATAGACATTTGAATACTCAAGACTATAATCCTAAGACCTCAAATGCGTTGCCAACCCTGAGGACTAAGATGGAATGCCTCTATGCTAGTAATTTCACCGGTTGTCTTATCCCCACACCGAAACACAACAATGCGAACACTGTTCCTTGGCGGGTGGTTAATGGATAAGATGGTGGTAGCGATCGGGACGGACCCTGCACAGGGTCCTACCGCCACTAAAATAAATTAAAGATTTATGTCCGTCGTGATATTACGTTTATTTACACTTCTACCCAAAACATTTTCATGTGCTTTGGGAGATGTGACCTTTACTTTTGTTAAATGGATTTTGTTTTATATGGTGACCATATCAAAATTTCACAAACTGAACAAAAGATTAAATCAATCGGATTGTATGAGTAAATGTCAGGTGCTTTAAATTGAAAAAAAGTTCTATATTTTAAAATTGACGTGTCAAATATCAAAAGTCAACACGTTTCTCATCGCTAAAATGAGTGGTGATAAAAGTAATGTTGATCTTATTTTATTTATCGCAATTCAAAGTATGGTGACAAGTACTAGTACAGCGACGAGCACTACTGCCCTGCTAACACAAAAGGCTGTATCTCAGACAAAACTCCTGTATCAAATGCAACCTTATAACCAACAAGATAGGATTGCATCTGCTTTGACCATAGGATTTGAGATAATGCCTTTTCTGTTAGCAGGGCAGACTAGAACATCTACCTTATATGTATTAAAATTATAATTTATGCGTTATTGAAAGTAGCATTTTCTTTGTATAGATGGTTTAACTGTTGACGCCTGTCTGATCTTATAAAACTCTTGCAAAATAAATTCATATAATTTTTTTTTTGTACAAATGCTGTTCATAGGCTGTACGTTGTGTATTGTTGAACAAAAAATCGTTCTTCGATTCCAAGATAATACTTTTGTTTATTAGAAAACACAGTAATAATAATGAAGGCGCCATTGACGGTCGGCGTCCTTTTAAATCATCCTTAAAAATATTATTTTTGAAGAAGAACTTTCGAAATTAATCTTTTTTTTCTCTTTGTCATTTTTTGCTACATTTTAGTATTGATTCAAGATCGACATAATTAATTGAATTACAATGAAAGATAATCGAAGGTTTAGTACCTAATAGAAATTATACCGTAGGCACTGTTTGGGTACGTAACCCTAAGTAAGTCTAACAAAAAGCAAGTTTTTAAAACCCTACTGCATGTTTTGATAATGTCATGTGTACATGTTAGTTACCCTTTATATATTTTTTGTGCCGCTATATTGTTTTTGTTTTAATGTAAGTACCCAGTGACACTTGCGACTTTAAGATGAATCTAACGACACCTCGCATGTTGAAATCGGCTTATCCATCCAGCCTCTACGAAGGAACAGGAAGGAGTCTGACATACATACAGGTCAAACACATAACCCTCCTTTTGGGCTTTGCCGCAGTCGGGTAAAACGTTTTTTTTAATGTTTCGTCCATCTTTTTGTCTTGTAGTAATTTTTTTTATGAGCCAAGCTGCTTTATTGTCTCTTCCTTCAATCTAACCGTTATATTATATCTACATACATACATACATACATAAATCACGCCTGTTTCCCAGAGGGGTAGGCAGAGACCACTTCTTTCCACCTGCTACGATCCTGACAAAGCTCTTTCGCTTCTTCCACATTCATACATCGAGTCATGCATGCACGTCGGTTTCGGGTACTTAAGATTCGGCCCTTTTCCAGTATTTCCCCGATTTGATTCAAAAAAGTACGCCTAGGGCGCCCCCTTACGACCCTTCCACTCACTTTAGCACTGTAAATTTCTTTCGTCTTCTTTCTTTTCTTATCTTTTTTCATCCATCCTTTCCAAATGACCGAACCATCGAAGCATGCCCTTTTCAATTTTAGTCACTACATCTTCTATCAGACCACACTTCTCTCTGATGTTTTCATTCCTTACTCTATCACACAGTTTCACACCACACATACTACATATATTATATCTAGTTATTAAAAATCTAATCATAACAAACATAATTATGTTAGATCCATTAATAACTTAATTACAATCTGTCCGTGAAAAGCCCTTGTAAAAGTTTCTAGACTAAAAGATAATGATGAAATAAAAAAAAAGAATTATTAAGTTCTTAATTAATTTAATACTTAGATAAATATTAGGTCTCAACCTACTTTCAATAACATTGGTTAACTAGATATTTTTTGAATTCGAATGATTCACATGCAAAAATCTACGAAATAAGTGTGAAATCTGTGGTACAAAGAACATGCAGTTTTAGTTTCGACTGACCGAAAAACATTGTGTTCCTGAAATGATGCTACGTCTTTGACACTGTCAGTTCAGAGCAAAGTATGGTAAGACCTGAGCCCTATTTCGCCATCTTGACAATGACACGTGACAGGCGACATTTCGGTAACAGTATAGAGTAGGTACAGTTCTTGGTAAAACTAGCCGTACACACCAAGGTGTTGTCATCTCTTGTAAACTGGTCTCCAACGACACCAACTGGACACCATGATCGTAGATTATACATGCAAAAGTATGCGACAGCAACAGTGTACGACCATGATATTTTAGCTTATAGAACTACCTCTTTTTGGTACACTGAATCCCAATAAGACTGTGCATATCAGCTATCTGTATGTCGCCTTTTATTTTATCGCTCCTGAGGCCCTAGCCAAGATGCGTTCGCTAACTAGCGATTCGATTCGTTTTGTTTTAAACCAATCGCGTCACTGGTAGATCACGTCATTCGAAAAGTCACGTGATCTACCAGTGATGCGATTGGTTTAAAAACAAAACGAATCGAATCGCTAGTTAGCGAATGCATGTTGGCTAGGGGCTCTGCTATGCCTTTAGTTCTTATTATCACTACACAGTATAAAACAAAGTCGCTTTTTCTGTCCCTATATCCCTATGTATGCTTAAATCTTTAAAACTACGCAACGGATTTTGATGCGGTTTTTTTAATAGATAGAGTGATTGCAGAGGAAGGTTTATATGTATAATACTTTAATCCGGAGCGAAGCGAGGGCGGGTCGCTAGTATGGTATAAACCTTCAAAATCGGCCAACAAATACCGAATCAAATTAATGTTTCTCAAGTCCTTTTGCTTTTAAACGTACTGGGTGTCAATTAGCTCACATAAATTTAGTCTAATGACGTTATCACACCTCGGTGTGTGGAAATTCTACAAGAATTAAGTTATGTGGCAAAAGTGGGGTAGAAGGGAAGGGGGGAATCGAGTTAAGTGCGTAGCTTGGCGGCAAGCTTGGGGTAAAATTTACCTCTGTACAAAAAAGGGGTTATGCTAATTTCAAGGCTGTGTGCCTGAAGAAAACAAAGAGGTTGTAACATATTTAAGTATGCTGTTTTACAAGATAATTAATTACATGGGAAATTAAAAGGACGGAAAAAATATTACCTACTTAATATGGATTTAGGCCTCGTGCACAAAACCTAACAGAGATAATTTATTAAGAAAGAAGTAAAAGAAAATAATTTTATTTCTGAAAAATGAGAATCATTTACTTTAAACTAACATTCTGTAAAGCTAATTATGGTAGGACACTTAAAACTAAAGGCATTACATTATACAACTTTCTTGCACATGCTATACAGTAAAATTGAGGTAATCATAAAATTGCTGTCTAAACCTTACCCTAAGTATTGGCAGGAAATAATTGCATACAATTATTGCCAATTCTTGTACAACGAAGTTGTATAATGCAAATGGGCCTTTAAGATAGCTTTAAACTAGCTTAACATGTTGGATTTTAAGTTGTATGTAATAAAATTTTAAAATAGGCTGTGCTCCACCGTCATAGATCCTACTTGCAATCTTTCACCCAATCGGTGATATCATAATGTTACAGTCACAACATCAAATTAAAGTTAAATGTTTACGAATACAATATTGTTAATTTCACAATTACTATAATAATTCTTAGCAGTCATTTAGCCCTACTGAGATATCAAATCTTGATCTTTGATTAAATGAGATATCTTTAATCAAAATTAATCACACAATAGATTTTCGGTGGAGTAAATCCAATATACTCATTAACTTTAAAATCTAATTACACAACCTATTATTAAGAATCACAATATCGTCACCACTTTGACAAAACCTCATATCTCATATTTCGTGATGTACGATATTAAACTTATTTCTCTTCATGTTTCAAATTATAATCGTTCATCACGAAATATGAGATACGCGGTTTTTCAAAGTAGTGACGATATGTATTATAATAGGTATATGTATAAAAAGTAAACCAAGGTTTTTTTTGATACCCCGTTAAGACGTGAACTAGTCCGTTTATTTTTACCCGACTGCAGAAAAAGAAGGGTAGGTAGAACAAATGGACAGACGATAATCAAACCTCGACGGCGCGCCTCTGAATTTGATGTTGCTAGTGGCGCGTTACATAAAATGAAGTCATTTGGCGCGTTTTGGTCCAAAAATGTTTTTATGAACACGACTCTAATAGCGTGAATGCTCTGTAACATCGCCTATGTCTGTTACTAACCGTGTATTAGGTTTTAAAACTCCGTCATTAAAATTAAAGTGCCCAGTGATGCTTTCACGACGTTCAGCCTCTACGACCGAGCAAAGAATCATACATACATACATATATCGATGAGTATATTCTAGCCCCTGCCTACGAAGCTAGCGGTCTCGGGTTTGATTCCCGGTATGGGCAAATATTTGTATTCCTAAGTCTTGCACGTTTTTTATGTAGTTAAGAATTTATTTCTCTTTATTATGTTTATCGTTGTTTAAGCCATAGTAAGCTTAGGCTTCTTGGATTTTTATATAAGCTCTAGAGTTTAGATTGGGACTAGGTCAATTTGTGTGAGATTGTCTCTTGATATTTATTTTTATATACGTACATACGACGACGCGTTTAGCCTATGCCTTCTTTTTGGTAGTTGGAAAGAACTTCTAGTACCTACTATAAAGATAATTCTGAAAATTCCAACAGCCATCACGATTCTAGAAAACAAACCAAACCGTCGACTTTATTATGGATATCGAATTTAATTATCTTCACCAAGTCGCCAAACTAAGTAAAACTAAAAAAAAAAAAACACGACAAGAAAACTCAACCCTTTTTCTACATTAAAAACTGAAAACAATGAAACTCAATAACGCAATCAAATGTAACTGCTCGTCAAATAGGAGGTAGGTAACTCATTTTTACTCCCTTTTACCCACTTACCCCCCTTTTTATTCGTTTAGTCTTCATCTTTTTTTTTTTTTTATGTTATGGTTCTTTGCGCTTGAGGTAAAATAAAAGCCATTTGCTGTGTTAAACGTGGTGTAAAAGATACAGGAAATTTAAAGTGTCTTTCTAGAGTGGAATAAAACGGTTCCGAAGATGGATAAAGATTAAAAATGGCGGAGACGGGACGTTAATAGCGTTTTGGTTGTAAAATGGCTATCGGATTTATTTAGTTCTGCGCTTAGACACTAACTGCCGTAACTCTCGAGCGTGACAAAGGAATTAAGAGGACTATAAAGTAAAAAATCAATACAAAATTCGATAATGTTTTTCTGCCGTTAAACTTTGTCCAATTTCCACGATTTTTGAATTTGTCGTAGATATTATGAAAAACTAGGTCTGTACGTTTTACGTCGCTTCACAATCCTCTTAACTCGTTCCTTTTTCACGCTTATTTATGAATAATTGTCACTAAGGGACGATTGAATGATCATTAACCTGACTAGCGCGGCGCGGCGCGGCGCTCATTAGCGCGGTTGTAAGTTGGTTAAAGTTAAAACATCGTTTTTATTATTAGGGTTCCGTAGTCAAACTAGGAACCCTTATAGTTTCGCCATGTCCGTCCGTCCGTCCGCAGCCTAGCGATGAGACTCTTAGTACTAGAAAGCTGTAATTTGGCATAAATTTGCATATTAGTCACGCCAACAAAGTGGTACAATAAAATGTAAAATAAACATTTACACGTTTCGTGGGGATGTATATTTTTTCTCGTTTGCCCTATAGTGTGGGGTGTCGTTGTATAGGTCTTTCAAAAATATTACGGGTTTGTGGAAGCAGTTTTTTGATTAAGTAATCCATTTATGAAATGTTAAGCTTTAAAGCGCAAATTTTTTGTTAGACTCAAAAGTGAACTACAGCCAAAACTACAAATACTAATAATGAGTAAAAAATCCTAAATGAAAGCGCATATAACTAATTTTATAGGAAAACTATCACGACTAAGTAGACATCATTGGTTCTTGAGATACAGGCGATTAAAGTGTTTATACCTAGTAAAAACATCTAAGACTTTAAATAGAAAATTAGTTATTACTTGTTGATTTTTATGTTAGTAGTACTTAACGGCTTCGGAACCCTACACTGAGCATGGTCCCACATGATCTTGCCCGGTTTGTTAGTGACACAGAGAATTAGGATAGGCACCGAAATATATTTTCATACGAAAACATTGACAAGTTTAATATAGTTTTTATTAAATTTTGTTTTTGATCTAGTAATTTTATTGTAAGTATACTAGATTTTTTTAAGGAGCTCCCGCGGGAACTGTTAGTATTCCTAGAAAAGAAAAAATCGTCCTGTCCGTCTAGACTGTCAACTATTCTTGTGTATTGATTATAAATGAGAGGATTGTGCCATTAAACAGATCTTGGCTAAGGTAGGCTCATATCTCAGGACGACATTGGGACTAATGTACCAAGATAAGATGCCTGAAGATGACATGATATGCCTATCTCAAGATACGTGAAAGTAAACATTGAATCATAGAAAACTGTCATCTCTTAAGTCTTGAGACAATTTGTCTCCTACAGTTTGGGTAGCTATAATCAGCATAAAACAAAGCCGCTTGCCGCTGTCTGTCCCTATCTATGCTTAGATGTTTAAAACTGCGCAACGGATTATGATGCGGTTTTTTTTATAGATAGAGTGGTTCAAGACGAAGGTTTTAATGTAATCAATAAGGTAAAAGTCGTGACATGGGAGTATCCTATGACGAGAAACATATTAGTGTTCATGCAGACAAATTGTCTCAAAAGCTAAAAAAAGCATGTTGGGTGGAGGGGGTGTCTACAAGTGAGAACAAGTGGTTAGCCACTTTATTATTGCTGCCTAGCAACTAGAAAATAGGTTAGTAATAGGTTATGTGCACAGGGCCTCTATTCAGGTGCGTTGAAACGATATCGTGTTTGACACGTTTAAAAATCGTTTATGTCACAGTCGCCATTATTGTAAATGACATAAGAGTTATCAAAACGTTGACAATACGGAAACAGGTCAAAAACGATATCGTTATAACGCAGTTGAACAGAGGCCCTGGGCCTCTATTCTACAGCTTTATAACGATATCGCGTTTGACGTGTTTTAGAATCGTTTATGTCACAGTCGCCATTAATGTAATGTCATAAGAGTTATCAAAACGTTGACAATACGGAAACAGGTCAAAGACGATATCGTTATTACCGTGTAGAATCCCAGCCCAGTTACATGTGACACTTTTCTACAATATTTGTTTAAAAGTGTGATAGCGTTAAAAGATGGAATTTAGGTTAGAGTAGAACAACCGTTTAATAACTCTTATTGCAAACCGTTGTCGGAGTAAGAGGATGTTATTAATTAATATTAGAGATTTATTTTTATACAATTATTGCTGTTTGACGACACGGTGGCCTAATTGGGAGTGACCCTGCTTCCGAAGCCAGCGGTCCTGGGTTGAAATCCCGGTAAGGGCAGATATTTGTGTGATGAGCACGAATATTTTTTCCTGAGTCTTGGATGTTTTCTATGTATTTAAGTATGTATTTCTCTTTGGTACCCATAGTGCAAGCCTAGAGCTTAGTTTGGGACTAGGTCAATTTGTGTGAGATTGACCCCTAACATTTTTTTATTAATTTATTATTTGTTTGTTTTCCTTTATAAATTAATAAATCACTAGACATTTAGGTACTTTCACGAGTCTTAAAACATCTCAGCTGGAATCGGCTTATTAAGCGACCCTAACAGTCGACCCGGTAATAAATCGTCACCCACTTAATTAGACAAAGGTCAAGCCTGTAAACGGAATGACAGCTGTAAAACTCACTTCTTTCGCTCGGAGCTGTAAAGTTTTACTGCCCCGACAGTTAGGGCTGGCCCGAAATGAACTGATTTCCCACTTCATGGTTCCATTTTGAAGTGTTGCCAAGAAAGTGGTGATTTTATGGCATGAGGACAAACAAGAACACTGGTGTCCAAAAGAAAAAGGTAGAAAACAGTATCATTTAGATGAAACGCTAAAAGAGAAATGTTTATACAATCAGCTGCAAAGAAAAGTGACCCTCCCAGCATAGAAGTTTATTAGCCAAAGGGGTTACAGCTAATTGTTTCATATATTTGTAATCAAGTTCTCAAAATGGCTCTAATGAAAATTGTGGAATGGGGTTTTTCTTTAGTCAATTTTTTTTTTTTTTTTGTTAAGGACTTCTTCTTCGCACACGAGCGCTCAGGCCACCTGATGGAAAGTGGAATCTGAGACCCATAGACATTTGAATTCCCGAGACTATAATCCTAAGACCTCAAATACGTTGCCAACCCAGTAATTTCACCGGGTGTCTTATCCCCACACCAGAACACAACAATGCGAACACTGTTGCTTGGCGGGTGGTTAATGGATAAGATGGTGGTAACGATCCGGACGGACCCTGCACAAGGTCCTACCACCAAATTGATTTGTTAAGTCGTCATCCTCGGGAAAATTCGGGTTCCGTCGAAAAATCTGGCACCGAGACGTTTGAGATATATAGACGACACCACTATTAATATCATCGTCTACATACACCCGAGCGGAGCTCGGTCGACCTGAGCTGGGATTCTACACGGTAATAACGATATCGTATTTGACGTGTTTCCGTATTGTCAACGTTTTCATAACTCTTATGTTATTTACAATAATGGCGACTGTGACATAAACGATTCTAAAACACGTCAAACACGATATCGTTATAACGTAGTTGAATAGAGGCCCAGGTACTGATGTTAAAGTGGGCATTTTTACTTGTAGAAAATGGACTCTGAGGCTCATAGATATGCAACATTCAATCTTAATTCTACTCAGGTACCTACTGCGATTTACCCCTATGACAATTGTATTGTTAATGACTCACTTCGATATTTATATATGATTTGCAGGTAAGTTTCAGGGAGGGGGTCAATCTTTGCATATTTTCCTAAATATCTACAAAACTGTACCTCATAAAATTTAAAATTATATTTATATGAAATTCTTGCAACACGCCCTTTCATTTGGCGTGTAACACGATGTAGGTAAATTAAAAAGTTTTAAGAATTTTCTTATTTACCCCCATGTTTAAAATTAATTAATTTACGTTATACTTCAGCTTTGGGTTACCGACTTACTGTGAGTACTAAATTTCAACTAAAACAAGCCAATAGTTTCGGAGCAAATGTCTTTTTGACTGTTGTCGGAAATTTCGGATAATATTTTTTTCTAATCAGAATCGAGCCCTTTGCAAAACAGGGATTTCAAATAAATTAACGCGATAAGTTGAAGGTTCGTTTGTTATATAAATTTTAATGTGGATTTGAATCCAGCGCATACGTAATACCCGTGTCCAATTTAAATTCAAATTATAATGGTAACCGATATAATCATATCGGCGCATACAAGGCAATTTAAATTGATCATCGCGTACTCTACTTCGCGGGTATGCTTTGTATGAAAATATATTATATTATAATGATAGACAGAATCACAGACAACGCATAACTGCTGAACGTTAAAGCATCTGCTACTAATTACCTATCCATAATCTATACTCTATACTAATATAAAAAATGTTACGCTTCCACGGATAAACCGCAGAACTGATTTAGATGACATTTGGTATGGGATATCGTCTGAGTCCTGAGGAAGGACATGGGGTATTTTTTATCCCGAAAAATAGGACGGTTCTTAATTGCGGAATATTAATTAGTCAGGGATCAAATGTAGCTTCTATTAGTACTTAAATAGAGAGTAAGTGCGTGGAGATTGTAGCATATTTTACAAGGCTCGTTCAACGTGTATACTTCGTAGGTCGATTTGTAGATATATGTTTAGCTGCTAGACGATCTCAAAGCAGACATGCTCTTTACTAGACGACACGCTAGCCTAGTTGGGAGTGACCCTGCCTTCGAAGCTAGGTGTCCTGGGTTCAAATCCCGGTAAGGGCAGATATTTGTGTGATGAGCACGAGTATTTGTTCCTGAGTCTTGGATGTTTCCTATTTATTTAAGTATTTATTTCTCTATATACGTATGTTTATCGTTGTCTAGTACCCATAGTACAGGCCTAGAGCTTAGTTTGGGACTAGGTCAATTTGTGTGAGATTGTCCTGTGATTATTATTATTATTATTACTTAATTTACTGGGTCATACACACTCTTAAAAACAAAAGTTGTCTCTCCTGTGGTCAATAGTTAAGAGCTTGTGTGCATAAGTTGTTTTTATATGATAGGTCTAAAGTAGTCCTGACGGCGTTTCTGCGGGTATGGGCTTAGCCAGAAAATTAGGCCTTAAAAACGTTAGCTTTCGGTATGTCCACAGAAGAGACGGTAACCTAAATCTGTGTATGACCCGCTTAAACGATCGAAACCACGTGGCGCAGCTAAACGGCCAATCAAGCCTGTTTTGTTGATTTGCCGTTTTGTTTGGCTTCTGATTGGCTGGTGGACTACAAGTGGTCTTTAATTTACTGAAGTGTCTAAACAAATGGTGTAGGTACAAACACCTCGTCACTCAAAATTCGACATAAATCCTCTTTAACTGCCTCCTGAAAACTTAATTTCGCCGCCTTTACGATGTCTGTCGAAGGCTTTTCGCCAATAAAAGGGGAAATAAAATTCTGGTGATTTGATTGAGCAGTGATTGTATTGTGGGAACCCGACGCTTCGGAGGGACAAAGGAGTGTTTATGGAGTATACAAGTAACTCATAAATACTGAATTGACTGAGTACTTGTAAATGTAAATTTTTTTATTGTAAGGTCCATATAAAGTTGGGCATGCTAACTCACGCAATTAAATTTTGTTTCACCTATGTTGTAACCATGACCTAAAAATTCGAACAGTTAATCAAGAAATAACTCACACCATGAAAGTCTACAAGAAACGAATACATAATCACCCAAACATACTTGCAGTTGCATTAATGAAAAGCGATTCGAAATTCTCGCGATTGAAAATAAAAGCTCCTAGAGATCTATAACAGATAATTTATATACATATAGGGCACATGTTATTGGACTGTCACCCTCCAAGTCGATGCGCACTTTCATGACCAATTGCTAAATGTCTCTGAGACAGCATTGCAAAGAATAAAAAAAAAACAAAATAAAAAACAATGTTGTGTGTATGGTTAACTACCGCTTACGTTTTTGTGGTGGTGGTAAGACCCTGAGCAGGGTCCATTCGGATCACTACCACCATCTTATCCATTAACCTACTGCTAAGTAGCAATGCATGCTGCAATGCTGGCATTGTTGTGTTCCGGTGGGGATAAGACAACCGGTGAAATTACTAGCATAGAGGTATTCAATTTTAGTCCTCAGGGTTGGCAACGCGAGGTTTTAGGATTGCAGTCTTGAGATTATAGTCTAGAGAATTCAAATGTCTATGGATCTCAGATTCCACTTTCCATCAGCTGGCTTGAGTTCTCGTGTGTCTTCTCCATGCCATAAAAAAATATGCTCCTACTTTTTGGTCCCCACCCAAGGATTGAGGGTGTAAACGCCTGGGTGATTTAATCAATCAATCAATCTGCGTTGAATATAAGGCTAAGTATGACTACATCTTTCGGAGCATTTCCAAAAAGGCCGAGCTGATTAGCATGAAACCCAGCTTAATACCATCCCGATTACACTAGCTTTTTTAAAAACACCGCGTACATTTAAAACCACCCGTAACTCTCATTCGATGTTAAAATGTAATTCTATATTTACCTTTATCAAAGTAATTTAAATGTATATCTATGCCAAATGTAGCTTTGTAGTAGTCTCCGGGTTAAACCGTGAAACTATAAGGGTTCGTTTATGATTAACGAACCCTAAAAATATTGTTTACAATATCCTAAAACAATGATTGGGGCTTGATGCACTGCACACCTAAGCCATATGAGAAGCGAGATTTTAGTCCCATGAGGCGTCGACTTACCCTGGGTTCCTATATTCAAAACGTCTCGTTAAAATTTGACAAAATGTGTCGAATTTTAACGAGACGTCACATTTCAACGAGACGTTTTGTGTATAGAAACCCAGGGTAAAATCACTTTTATCCCGAAAAATAAGATGTAAATACGTAGAAACTCATCGAGTTCAAAAGCAAAAGTTATTCATAAATACTTTCACGTCGTCTGTCTCCCGATAGGGTAGGCAGAGACGATGGAACGCCAGGTGCAAATATAACTCCTTCGTTTCCTCTACATCATCTATGTCTTTATGCACGTCCGCCGATTTCGGGTACTTTTAATTTGGCCCTAAATCATAATACCAAAACGCAAAAGTGGCCCTTTCTACTTTTTCTTTCGTATTGTTTTATGACTCCGTGTGGTTGCCGGGTCAGAATAGTGCCACTCCATGTCTTCCCGTGGATGTCGTAAGAGGCGACTAAGGGAATAAGGTCTTGCAGTACTGTTAGGCGATGGGCTTGCAACCTGTCACTAATACACTGGTAAACATCTTAGCCTGATTGTGCAATCTGTGGTTACAGAATTATCAACAACTTTTTTAGAGTTGTTGGTAATTCTGTAGCTCTGCCTACCCCACTCTGGGAATAAAGGCGTGACTTTATGTATGTATGTGTTTTATGACTCGACCGCCATTACTGATAAATAAGAGCTATCACAACGTTTACAAAACTATAACAAATCAAAAGCAATTAGTTTTAGGCCGAGTAAAAAAGCGCCTCTGTATAACGGTCGGGGAACGACTCTTTTACCCTTAAAATTAAAATTACTTTTCAGACTTTTGATATTTATTATTTCACTTTATAAAGCCATCTTAATTATTCGCAATAAAACGTTGAATAACATCTCTTATTTAAAAATTGAACAAAATCGTAGAAAGCACTTTACAACTTTATTACTGCTGTTAAAAAAGTTACTTCTTTTCGAAACGAGGACTAAGTTTGTATGTGACTCTCTTAGTTAGAAAGCTCGCCAGCATCGGCATAAGTAGGTTTGCGACCGCAAAATGTAAAAGCTGCCGCTCACACCGTAAAGAAATAGGTTATATAAAAATAACCGATAAAATTTGCGTTACTACTTGATCGACTTTTTAATTATATTGTAGTTGATTGGACATTCATCTGGTTGGTGGTGGTTGGTTCTGTATTTCTATTTATAAAAGGTAACCAGTTAAAATTGTCACAGATCGTTGTATTTTTTGACGAATATTTAAACACAAATTAAAAAAAAAGAATTTTGAAAATAACTGGCATTCGTCTCATAATTTTTGTAAAGATTGCTAAAGTCAAAGCAAAACTCAAAGTTAAATTCGATAATTGCATATTGGCACACGCTATTCTAAAGATAAAATTGAAAACCTTCATCATTAATTGTAAAAAAGCAATTAAGTTACATTTAGTTCAAGAACAACCAAATGTTAGTTCTGTTATTACCACGAACATAAATGAATCGATTTTCCTGTTGCTGCAAAATTGAGTTGCCACTGGATAATTTTTTGCAGTAGGTATACCTACAAAAAAAGCAATAAATTACCTTCTTAAAATATCCTTACATGTCATAATAACTTAAAACAATTTATACTTCTCAGTCACAGTTTCTTATACAATTAAAAAAACCATACTTTCAGAGCAGTTATCTCTTTAAAGGAACAACCTACGAGTATTTTCATGAAACCTAGTTAAGAACCATACCGATGATTACATAAGCTTTTTTTAAAACTACGTCAAAATCTGTTTGGGAGCTACGATATCAAAGCCAGAAACAGAGATATATATTTACACATACATACGTATATACGGTATATATACAAAGATTCACAGTCACACATGCACATCTTTTTGCATCGTGGATTAAGAGGATTGTGAAACGATGCTTAAACCGCGTAGCTGTCAAAAATTATCCATACAAATTTAGCTCCAAGCGATAACGTTTCTCACCCCCTTAAATCTAATTCGATTTCCACGATTCTTAAAAATGTTGTAGATATCATGAAAAACTAGGTCTACGTTTCCGCTTTTGTTTTTTTTTTGTCTTTTTCTTAGAAAGAGAAATGTACAGACCTAGTAAACAAACAAACAATTATCTGGGGATATCTCACACAAATTGACCTAGTCCCAAACTAAGCTCTAGGCTTGTACTATGGGTACTAGACAACGATAAACATACTTATATAGAGAAATACATACATATTATACATAGCAAACATCCAAGACTCAGGAGCAAGTATTCGCGTTCATCACACAAATACATACATACATAACATCACGCCTTCATTCCCAGAGTGGGGTAGGCAGAGCTACAGAAATACCAACAACTCTAAAAAGACATGTTGATAATTCTGTAACCACATTTTGCATTCGCGTTCATCACACAAATATCTGCCCTTATCGGGATTTGAACCCAGGACCGCTGGCTTCGGAGGCAGGGTCACTCCCAACTAGTCCACCGTATCGTCATTACATAATATCAGTATTTCATAATATCTACAACATATTAAAAAATCGTAGAAATCGGACAACGTTTAAGGGGAGAAAAACGTTATCGCATTTAATATGGAAATTTTTGCTTCAGTCTTCTTAAACAATGTTGATCAAAATATAACGTGTTCGGTGTGAGCCGCAGCGGTATAGTATTGAATTATGGGGCAATTTCTTATAGTAATTTAATTTAATGCTACGTTAACCGTCCTTATGGTGAATAGGTAACTTTATTTAGTGGTGGTAGAACCTTGTGCAGGATCCGTCCGGGTCTTTATCGCTATCTTAAGCCGCAAACGCACTCAGAGCGAACGCGACGAGGTGCAATGTGTTCCGATACAAAAAAAACGCCTCCACCACGCTTCGAAAACGCAACGGAAACGCAACGCGGAGCCTCTGCTCTAAGTGTATTTGCGGTTTTATCCTTTAACCTCACTGAATAAGCCAGCAGGACCCTCTCACTCTGTTACAATACTGTAAGGGACAGAGCATTCGAATCGCTCGCGAGTACGGTCGTCACTGCAAACTCATGATAAGGGTACAGTGGGCCTATCACGCTGCCACGGTTAATAACGATATCGTATTTGACGTGTTTCTGTATTGTCAACGTTTTGATAACTCTTATGTCATTTACAATAATGGCGACTGTGACATAAACGATTCTTAAACGTGTCAAACACGATATCGTTTTAACGCACCAGGGCCCGTATCATCGTCGCCTTTATTGTGGTAGATAAAGCATGCGTCACTCTCGCACTGTGCTAGTCAGAAAGTGACGGATGTTTTATCGACGTTTTGTCACGCGATAAATAGGTACGGCCAGAATAAGTCCCCTGAATAGAGGCCCTGGAATACGTTGTTTTGTCTGCTCGGTGTTATTTTTAAATTATGTATTCTCATATGTAGTCAGTGAAGTAAAACTATTTTATTACTTATTGTACAATTACAAGTATTTTCAAGAAATTTCAAGCATGCTGGGGAAGAATAAATAACCGGTTTTGCTCTGTATCGTATGATGAATACCAATGCATTCATTTTAAATCACTTGAGTAAATATAATAAAATATAATGCGTCTTTAGCTATAAAAACTGGTCAAGTTAGAGTCGGACTTGAGCACTAAGGGTTCCGCATATCTACATCTTGTTTTGTAGACAGAAATTTCATAGAATTTCGTTTTCTCGCAGAAAATGTTTATATAATGTGAGGTTGTATTGTTTATCAACAATATTGTTCCAATGACTATTTACTAGAATGAAATATATTTTACAGAAACATAATTTAATGAATTTTATGATTTTGTATTTTTATTTGGCAAACAGTAGAATTGTTTTTTAATCGAATATTGTTTGTTCGGTGTATATTATCATGGTATTTTATTTAAATGAAAATGTAAAACCTGCTACGAGAAAAGGAGCACCAGAAAACGAAACGCTATCAGAAACGAGCTGGTACCAGAATAGAAGGTTAGGTTAGGTTAGAATTACGACCTCAACAGGAATGACCTCAGCCTATGTTTATGTATAATATATATATTTAATATTATTATAATTAAAATGAAATTCTTGGTAATAAGTTTTATATTAACTAAATAATATGTGGACAAAGATCATTATTGTTCTATAATAATTATTATGAATATCGAAACATTGAATTTTATTTGTTACAAAAATCTATAATTTAAACACCATCAAAGTAAGTATTCTGTGTATTGATTATTCTATGAAATAATGATATGTTTTTTGTGACCTAAAATTCTTTACGACAATTGTCTATAAAACAGTGTACAACCCTTATTTTTATGAAATATTAATTCATAATTCATAATCATTTATTTACTATAAACATGGTATAACAGAAGGGTGTTTCAGTTTATGGAAGGTTCACATGTTTAACCATCAATACATTATAAGCATGCAAAGTTACCTTATTTATTACAACATATCTTAAAATCTAAACTACTATTGACCATTGCTTAGCAATATAATACTTATCATTGAGATGGCCAACTGAAAACAATCATGATACATAAAAAAAATATGTCAAATAAGTTCCTTATACAAATTAAAGGAATTCGTTAATTTTCTTGGCCAATAATACAACAAAACAATACAAATACTCTTTATTGAACACCAAAAATTAAAATTAAAAATAAAAACAGAACATGGAACAGTACATCAACAAAATCATCATCATAATCTCACTTAGACTGTAAAAACTTTTCAGGCTTAGCCATTTTTTTCATGTTTTTGTTATTTATTTATTTTAATTCGTTCGGTAAAATTAAACATCTTTATACACATTACTATTCAACTTTGGCTTAACTTTGATACTCTAGAAAAGCCCTCAAGGACGAGATTTTCTTTGTCCCGCCGGTGCCGAGTACATAATCGGTGGGCCCGAGCAACGCGAAAGATTTTAACCACGCAGTCCTGAGGTCATGTTGTCTGAAGCTAATTCAAATTCAGCAAAAAAAAATATATTCAACTGAATTTTTCCGGTTTTGTAAGTAAAAATTGGATAACTATCGTTTCTAATTTTTTTGTGAGTAGTAGCTGTCACTTTGATGTATGTCAATAGCGACTCGAAACTTAGCAACATCGGTGGCAAACGTCGCAATCAAAAGAGCTTAATGCACTAAAGGGTTTATATAAAAAGTTTACATGAAAATTATAATAACTTCAGAGTCGAATTTGACTGAGGTTTATATAATTTTTTTTACTTTGTAATACCAAACCGGATTGATTTTCCTGTAAAAAAGGCTAATTTTCTTTTATCCATAAATACAGTATTTATTATTTTCAAAAATAAACGTTTGGCTCCTATGCGTAGAGTTTGTTATTTCCAATATTTAAGGTAGTGGTCGTCCATGTGGCGTTCATTTCTTCTACCCTGAATATAGATGAGATTAAAAAAATATATATTGATCTCTTTTCCAAACAACATTGCTGTGAAACCCATAGCCCTGAATATTTAAATTTAAATCTTTGTCGGTGTAATTTAAATTGCCAAGAGTCTTTAAGTTAAACCGCGGACAGACAGACAGACATGGCGAAACTATAATTATGAGATCCTTGTTAACTACTAAATAATAGAATAATAGAAAAAGGGATAAGGCTCGCTCTACCAGGTCAACATAATGTTAGCACTTCGGTTTACGGGGAACTATATACCTACGTTTTTACAATAAGGTATGGTAGTAGAAAACTTAAGTAAAGGATCTGGGCTGGAATTCTACAAGGTAATAACGATATCGTTTTTGACCTGTTTCCGTATTGTCAACTTTTTGATAACTCTTATGTCATTTACAATAATGGCGACTGTAATAAACGATTCTTAAACGTATCAAACACTATATCGTTTTAACGCACCTGTGGGGCTAGACAAGGTGTATTCGACACTCGCTAGCGATTATGTTTCGATTAAAAAATATATGCAATTGACGTAAGTGTCACGTTACTATCTCGGTGGCTTACGTCAATTCCATATATTTTTCAATCGAAACATAATCGCTAACGATTGTCGAATGCAACTTGTCTAGCACCACTGAATAGAGGCCCTGGGCCTCTATTCTACTCGTTATAACGATATCGCGTTTGACGTGTTTTAGAATCGTTTGTGAATCGGTCGCCATACCACATAATCCAAGAGGACATAATCTGATATCGTCAACATGCCGTTCAATTTTAAGTCTCACATCAAGCGCTGCTTGATGAGGTAGGGCATACCTATGTAATTGACTTCATTGGTGATCGAGATGTATTTAAGTAGTGGCTAGGCTTTGACTAACGAAGGATAACTTCTTAAATCTAGGATATTTGTATCCTCATAAACGTGCATACCTCATAAACATAAACTTAAGCAAATTGTGTATTCGATTTTTTATTAGTTTTTGTGTGTACAAACAAGATGCTTTAAATTGGGAAGATACTGTGGTGTTTCTCGCTGGACAGCTGTTTCACACAATATTACTTTTATGTTGTCCGACAGCCTAAGTAGGTATGTTATGCTCGCTCAAAGATCTTTGTGGTCTTTAATCAGGTCGCCACTTTCCCGAAAATATGGTTGAGAGAGGCGATAGCAAGATACGCGTCATACTCGTGAACGGGTGCTGTTTGTGGGGTCCGGTCTGTTCACGTTTGCAAGAACTAGCTGTTCAGTTACTTATTCTAGTTATAACTTATGACG
The DNA here is from genome assembly GCA_949316455.1 of Acleris holmiana. Classification (NCBI taxonomy): domain Eukaryota; kingdom Metazoa; phylum Arthropoda; class Insecta; order Lepidoptera; family Tortricidae; genus Acleris; species Acleris holmiana. Next base: position 8,087,945 of record OX438782.1, on the reverse strand, counting down.
TCAAGATCTCGTCGTGTTGTTTCCTGTAGTCATTATTTCTAGTTTAATATTACCGACCTTCCATTTTAAACGATTTTTTCTGTGCTAGTTTTGATAATGATACGAGGGTCAAACTGAAAGTTCTTAGAAAATCAAAAATTGAGTAAACTAGCAAGTTATTAGTTTTATTATATCTTTTCAAAATAGTGTCCATTTATGTCAATACATCGCTGCATCCGATGGAACAACTAAGAAAAGCACTTTGCCCACTCGTTCTTAGGGGTCTCTTTGACGACCTTTTAAAACGCAGCCGGGCGTTTTCCAAAAAAGTGTACATCGTTAAGGACGGAGTTAAGAAAATTAGCCATACATTTCGATACGTTAATTTTTGTGACGAAATGTCAAAAGTTAAATTTTCTTAATTTTGTCTTTAAAGATGTACACTTTTTTTGGTAAACGCCCAGCCACAGTTCCCCCGGCGTCCACAAAACATGTTCATGTAGGATTTTGTGCACTTGACTCATACCGATGCCTAAGCTTGTCCGAATCTGCTGATAGGTCACTCTTTTATCAGTCTCTATCATACGCCGCACAACACTGATGTTATCTTAAGTCGCCGCCGTAGAAGGCAGTCCCTTACGCAGATCATCGGTACGATTAGTGCGACCACGTTTAAACTCATTAAACCAGCTGTAAACAGTGGCACGAGATGGGGCTTCATCGGGAAAGCCCAATCGTAGTCTATCATAACTTTCTTATTGACTTAAATGATATCGAAATATCAAAAGTCATAAAACATCATTGCACGAAAATTTTCTCGCGTTAAATTCATGCTTACGTGACACAGAAAATTTTCAATTTGCCGCCAAATCGTAAACAAATGACAAATGAATAAAATTTATACTCAATAATATTGGCAACGAGTTCCATTTTACAAAATTTAAACTTGTTTTTTAATTATTTTGTTTACAAGTGGCCAGTTCTAAAAACTTTCAGAGTCACCCTCGTACTTTATTACCTTGTAATGTAACTTCCTTATAAGAATTATTGTGTTTTGTGATTGAAAAATAACTTTCTGCTGGGGTTTCTTACGGCGCTTCTTCTCCGCAATGATGGTCTTGTCCGAAGCGCTAGTTTTCACTCCGTATTATCGACGTGTAAAAGATATTACTGAATAAATATTCAGAACTTTGAACTAAGGACACCTAAAAACCGTTTAAAATACCAAATATGTAGACTGCTTATTTTATTAGGTGTGGAATATATGAAAATTAAATGATAATTAATATCATTTATACAACGCTAACAAAAAAACATATTTTTATATGAAACATAATATGTAAGAATATATGTAGACAAAAAGCCAGCAAATGTAGATAAACCAATAAATACATAGGTTGCACGAAATATAGAAAACGCAGCCACCTGATAAACTTAAGTTAAAACTCCATAGCTGTAGTTTAGTGGATACTCTGAGCTGTGATTGTAAATTAATTGCAAAGAATACGAGGGCTGTTCGATAAGTCCTTTAAAAACTGTTTGTAAAATAATTTTTTTTCTGGCAAATCCGTAAATGGCATTAACACAGGCAGGCATAATCTTTCAAATGAAGATTCTCAAAAATGCAGTTAAAAAATCAATAAATTGACACTTCATTGCTTGAATGTGATCACTTTCCCCATCTATGGAAAAATCGGAATTCCGTGCCGTTATTTATGCCATTTTTTTATGAAGGGTTGCTGTGCTGCCGCAATAGAAACTGAACTTGATTCTGTTCGTAGCACTAGCGCACCAACATTGCGGAGTATTTATAAATGTTTTTTTTTATGTTAAAGAGAAGGCAGACGGGCACTCAGACCACCTGATGGTAAGTGGAATCTGAGACCCGTAGACATTTGAATTTTCAAGACTATAATCCTAAGACCTCAAATGCGTTGCCAACCCTGAGGACTAAGATGGAATGCCTCTATGCTAGTAATTTCACCGGTTGTCTTATCCCCACACCGGAACACAACCATGCGAATACTGTTACTTGGCGGGTGGTTAATGGATAAGATGGTGGTAGCGATCTGGACGGACCCTGCACAGAGTCCTACCACCACTAAATAAGATTACCAGCACCACTAAGTTTTAAAGTGGTCGGTCAAGCACATCTGATGCTCCAAATATTGTTATTGGCTAAGGAGGGCAGTATTGTTAAAGTAAAATGACAAAGTTTTCAATCCTTTATTTCAGTTTCTTAGGGTTCCGTAGTCAAACTAGGATCCCTTATAGTTTCGCCATGTCCGTCCGTCGTCGTCGTGTAATTTGGCATGAATATGCATATTAGTTACGTTAACAAAGTGGTACCTACAATAAAAAGTAAAAAAATATTTTTTTTTAGGGTACCTCCCCTACACGTAACCCATTTTTTTTTTACCTACTAAAATCGTCTAAGACGGCACCAAGTGTCTTAAAATAGAAAATTAGTTATTACTTGTTAATTTTTATGTTTGTAGTACTTTACGGCTTCGGAACCCGACATGGTATGGTCCGACATGCTCTTGCCCGGTTTTTATAGCATGGAGAAGGCAAGCGAAGACTCAAACGTAGAATTTTCGAGAATGTCGGAGTAATAACCAAACCAAACCAGTACAAACCCGTCCATTAACTCACTTGAGTTAACATAAGCAAAATAAAATACGTCATTATAGAGAAGAATTAATACTTTACCAATATAAAATAGAGAGTTCGAGTTGGACTCGAGCACCGAGGGTTCCGCAAAGCGATGTGCTGTTACCGGTAATAAGCGAGAATTTTACTAGTTAATATTCCCCATAAACGGTAACGGTAATATACGGTAACTTTAAAAAATAAACATAGAAGTATATGAAATACTCGAAAAAGTTCAACGCAGTTTCACCAAAATGCCGAGACAACTTAAAAATAAAACCTATGATGAAAGACTGCAGGTGCTGAAACTCACAACTTTAAAAGAGCGCAGAGAGCGTGGCGATTTAATAGAAACCTATAAGATACTCACAGGACATTACGATTTACAGGAGTTCCATAAATTGTTCAATCTTAACACCAACACTCGTCTTCGGGGCCATCAATTTAAACTACTATCTGAGCTTTTTCATAACAATCCTCGCAGACACTTCTTATGTAACAGAGTAGTGAAACCATGGATCAAACTGCCAGAACAAGTAGTCTCAGCCCTGAATGTCAATCAATTTAAAAACCGGTTGGATCAAACTTCAGCAGTACAACGAACACTTGATAAAGGAACAAATGGATACAGGCATCTATCAGTTGTCACAACTGCTGCCTGCTAAATAAATAATAAATAATAATAATGATATATTAAAAAAATACTTATAACCGAAATGAAATAAGTACGAAACAAATCCCCACGTGGCGCTTTTTGTTATTCGGCTTTGTCTTTTTACTCCAATAATCATGTATTTGCTACGCAGTCGCCCAATTTGGAAATTTCCAGACATCATGTCTGCTATCGACAATACCCTTCAATCAACTCTGTCTAAACTGTGTCTGAACATTAATTCGGTTTATTAATGTTCAGACACAGTTTACTTGAAAAAAGTTCCATTGTATGTTTTTTTTTGTCAATTGTGGACCGATTTTAAAATATTTTTTTGGTTTGATAGAGTATACTTCCGAGGTGGCCCCATTGTCACCAAATCTGAATCTGATGAGGGGATCAGTTAGGAATTGAGGGAACTCCTCAAATATTGTAGTATTTTTAGTAAGAAGTCAAGTATGACTATGACTTTCGGCTGCGTTGCTTGCGGCGCGCTTGAAAATTAAAGTTTCATAAGAACTAATAAGTGGGAGTACGGAACAGCGTATTTATGATCACTAAAAAGTTTAAAATAAAATGTTTAACAAAACAAAAAACTGCCTTCAAAACGCACAGAGGAGTATTTGCATTGAAAAACCGCTTAAAAGTCAAAATAACAAAATTAGTCTAATTCACTGTCGAACCTTTTTTTTACCTACCTGAATAACCGGCCCATCAAACAAAACCCATAAAAACCCCCGTTGCTCGCGGACCCCTGCTCACGGGCAGTCGAAACTTAGTCATTGTCACAAGTGCACGTCTTTTTTCTCGGCGATCTCGTTTTTGCAACGTATTCTCTTTGCAGTGGTGTTTTTGTGTGGCAGTTTTTTTTAAAACAGCTTTCGATCATGGAAGAAGAAGGTATGTACCTTATAATGTCATATTATTTTAATGTTTTTAAGAATAAATGACTAATTTTAAAGCAGTTCAAAATGCTTTTTTGAAATTCAATATTTCGACAGTAAAATATTCAAAAAAAAGTCTTTTTTGTTTATGTGTCGGGCCATGGCGGGTAAAATTTTTCTCACTAAAATAAAGTTAGGGTCAATATGGATTGAATTAAAAAGAAAAATTGTCCGCCTTCTTCCGCCATTTTGTTTTTCAATAGGTTAAAGACAAAGGGTCAGAAACTTGAATTGTTTGAATTATACATTTTTGTTTTCTTTTCCCACAGATTCTTCGGAAATGATTAAGGAATTTCCTAAAAAAGCATTGTTTGAGATAATGCAAGAGTTTAAAGTAGAGAAATTGGAGCAAAAGTTACTTTTGCTGGAACAAAAATTGGTTCAAATGACTCATTGCCCCGAGCATTCAAAAAATGTTTTAAATCGCGCTTTAAGACATTTTAAGAGTGATTTTAAAATACTATGGAAAAATGCACAATACAAAGAAGAGCGCTTCTTAAAAAGCAATGAAAAATGGCTGACATGACCTATTTGGTCTCCGGAAGAAGTAGCACAAAAAAAGCAAGGACGGCCAGCCAAGGATTTTCAAGAATTAAGTGCTTGTAGTAAGCGACGAAAAACGATGCAACTACGAAAAGAGGTATTTGCTGAAGAGCTGACATATGCAGCAGGTGTAAGCCAGCGAGCTGTTGGAAATTCTGACGCTTCTAAAATGATAAAAGAACTGGTTGCTTCGCCTACGAGAGCTACGAAATTACGAAAAGTTATAAATAAAGTAAGAAATCAAGACCAAATTAAGAAACATACCCCTAAGGAAGCACTGGCACTACAGTTTGGGCTGTCAGTTTTACACGCAAGAATTCGGTTTTTTGAATCTTTATTACATTTGGCGTACAAACTACCTTTAAGAAAGTGGCAAGCACGAAGGGCAGTAGAAAAGAAAAGCGTTGATGAAACTAAAAAACGAATACAAAGAGAGTTTAAAGAAGAAGTGGGACTCCTGGTAGATATTCCCAAAGCCGGATTTGGAAATACGAATGATGGGAACACCTCAAGAAGGTTTTTGCGGATCCGGATATATCTTCAAGGATCACCGGCATCAATGCAGATTTAATAAAAAGATTACGGGTAATCGGTAAAAGGTGATATCAATGCCTTACGGCATTAAGTTCGCCTTTTGTATACTAAGTGTATTATTTTGTGCAATAAAGATTAAATGAATAAATAAATAGATATCAAGTGGCCACAGCATAGACACTGACAAATTTGCAGCGTACGCACACGAAACTTGCAAAATGTATTTATGGGTGGTAACTATGTCACCAACAATGCATAAAGTTTTAATGCATGGTGCCAAGGTCATAGCTCATGCCATACTGCCAATAGGACAGCTTTCGGAAGAGGCAGCTGAGGCGCGGAATAAGAAATTCCGCCAAAACAGATTGAATTTCTCAAGAAAATTTTCAAGAATAGATTGTAATAGAGATGTACTAAATGGTCTGTTATTGAGCTCCGACCCATACCTCAGTTGTAAAAGGGGAAAGCAGCGAAAGAAAAGTATACCATTTACAAGGGAGGCTATTGCTCTAATGGCCGAATACACACCAGTATCTCAACATGACCTTTCAAATGACCAGAATAGCGATGAAAATGATGATGAAAATGATTACTCAGATTAATTGGACATAATTAATGTGAAAAGTTGTTTTTGTGGCGATATTTCATAGCAGGATTCTTTTTAATACATATTTACTGTCAATTACTATGTTTTATTTCACCACAAAACACAAAAACCCAATAAATAATTTTGTTCGGTTATTTGACACAAACACTCCTCTTCAAGAAATGACTTCTTTTAAAGTTGTAGGCACGTACTTATAGGTTAGTCGAACTGAAGTCGGCGACCACAATATATTCACCAAAAAAGCCGACTTCAGTTGGACTAACCTATTAGGTAAGCCTATAATTATAGAAGGGTGCAGACCCACCGTACCCCTAAACCGTACCACTGACCCAAAATTTGTATCATAAATATGAGGTAGGTTTAGGTTATGTTAGTTCTTCAGCAGGCCCGGAGGGCCAAACTACCCAGAAATAGGAGCTCTGCGATAGCAGAGCTCCGTCGACAACGTTAAATTCGATTTTAATAGTAATAATTGGTCAAAGTACCACCAGTGGTACGGCCGAGGGGTACGGTGGGTCTGGAAGGTTATAGAAGTTATTTCTTGCGTTTTTAAGGCAGTTTTTTATTTTGTTAATTTTAGTTTAAGGACATGGGCTCAAGCGGTTCTCCCAATTAGTTACAGTGGACTTGGTATTCGATGCTCTTCTGTGGGGCTAAAATGCCGTAATGGGGATTAATGTCAAATATTATAATGAATTTTATTAAAATGACAACCACCCGGGGTTTAAGTTGCTTAGTAATAAAAGGATTCGAGTCCCACAAAACACACTTTTATTTTAAACGTTTTACGTTGGAGTATGGAATATACGGATTACAGTACCTAGCCTATGTCAAAATCTTGTCCCGTTGCAGCATGTTAGGCCGTTTCATTGTTGACACCACCGAACGGCACCCCTGGGGGTGTGGTCAGTAAACATCATATGTTAACGACACTACCAGTGATTAGTGTTGTGCAATATATCGAGAAAAATAAAAATGATTATGTTAGTCAAAGTGTAATAATAATAAGGAATAATACATTACAGTGGATAAGCCTACTTTGTAGTATTGTACGCCCGACAAATTTTAGTTACTACGCAGTTGTTCTAGAGCGCTTAAGACCCACCGTACCCGACATTACCCCTGGTGGTACGTTGGGTATTTTAAAGTTAAACGATACCATTGACTAATAGTGATGTCAAACATCTCTAATAGAATACGTAGGTAGGTTTAGGTTATGTTAGTTTTGCAGCAGGTCCGGAGGGCCAAACCACCCAGAAATAGGAGCTCCGCAGTAACGGAGCTCCGTCGACACCGTTTAATTTCAAATCAATAACCTGTCGACGGAGCTCTGCTTACGCGGGGCTCCTGTTTCTGGGTGGTTTGGCCCTTCATCCGGGCCTGCTGCAAAACTAACATAACCTAAACCAACTTACGTATTTTGGCCTAATTTTAAGTGAGAAAATTGTAATCGCAATCAGTGTCTCAGCCCTGCGGTGGTGTCGTTATCAAATGATGTTTGTTAACGACACCCCTAGGCGTGCCGTTGGGTGGTGTCGTCAACAATGAATCGTTAGGCCCAATGGTGAGGCACTACCAGCTTTCCTGTCTTCCGCTTATGGTTTGTTGCCTCTCACCAGTAGATAATATTTTAAATCTCCCACAGATACTTGACGTTGAGATTACGAACCTGGTGGAAGCCAGGGATGCTTGGTGTGTGTTGTGCCATGGAGTGGATATGCCAGTCAAGGGGCATATTTGACGACACGCTAGCCTAGTTGGTAGTGACGCTGCCTTCGAAGCTAGGGGTCCTGGGCTCAAATCCCGGTAAGGGCAGATATTTGTGTGATGAGCACGAGTGTTTGTGCCTGAGTCTTGGATGTTTTTTATGTAGTTTAGTATATATTTCTCTATATAAGTAAGTTTATCGTTGTCTAGTACCCATAGCACAAGCCTAAAGCTTAGTTTGGGACTTGGTCAATTTGTGTGACATTGTCCTGTGATTTATTTATTTATATTCATAGAGCATGGCATACACCTCGTCTTACATAAATTATTGCATAACTCCCAGGAAATAGTCCAGACGATTCAGATCGCACCCGCCTCCTCGCTGTTTCGGCAGGCGAATAGGGTCATTGGCTTTACGCGCTTCCATCCCGCAATATAGGCACAGTCTTGGACCCAAGCTGCTAGCGCATAGCAATAAGCTTGTGGCTTATACCAGTAGCGAATCATTTACTACAGGCACATCACTGGCTTCTGCATGTACTACCTAAGTCTTATTTTTATGAAATACGAGAGGACGCCCGTGACTTCGTACGCATGGTGGATGGTGGTGGTTTTTGTTACCCTCCCTATTTTAACCTCTTAAGAGATGAATTTTCTCCCGTCTGCCGATTGACGACGATCGAGATGGCACTAAATACAAATTGTAAGAACCTATTACGATAACGCGGGTCTCGTTTCATACCTCAAAAGGAAATAATGGAACCTTTATAAGACGCCTAGTGTGGCTGTCTTTCGGTCCATCCGTAACAGCCGATTTGCTCCGAAACCATAAAAACGACACTCATATTTATATTTAGACATTTTTACCCCATTGTAGGATTCCACGTTCACCACGTAGGATTTTAAAATAGTTTTTTACGTAATCAGCGACCTGATAAACCATACAAACAACACCCATGTTGATTTTCAGACTTTGTCTCAGTTTAGCTAGTTTGAAAGTTATTAATGTCTAAAGCTTACTATAGGGTCGAGGATTATCTAACAGACAAAAATGCTTGGCCTAAGAAAACTAACGTAACAGCTTAGTACCTATCTAGTCTAGGGGACACGGTTTCTGTAGGAGAACGTATCAAAACTTTTTTTTTTTATTCAATTTAGTTAAGCATCGTCATGGGTAGGTATAAACATTATTATTATTTTATTTATTTGCTCTTGTGTTTATTAGAAGTTTCGATACTTTTTACTGCTGAACTACGCATGATATATATATTTTTCAATTTTATTAAATGATTTATATACCTACTTAATGCTAGGTTAAGTTCTATCATTGTCATTAAGAAATATTAAAAAAAAGACTGAATGTTGAGTTTCTTGTGGCGCTTCTTCTCAGCAGTTTTGACATGTAAAAGTGCCCGTGCGGCCGACTTACTGAATAGTAGTCGAATTGATAAGATTATCTGTTTTTGTAGTTGGTAAATATACCGCATTCGGCCGAATCGAATGATCAATAGGTACCACTTGTTTATTAAAGCACTTGAATCAACATACGAAATGTAATTTGTCATACAGAGAAGTAAGGAGACTTCACACACTAGAAACTTTACTTTCATGTAGGTATATTATAGCTACACTATGTGTGTAGCAGGAACTTACAAATGTCAGGCTTTTTAAATATTACCTAAATATGTTATTTCAAGTGGCACCTTCATTACTATTATTACGTTTTCAAATAAGCTAATATATTTTCTATAAAGTAATTTGTACTACAATAAGATACCTAGCGACATGCCCTCGCTTCGCTTCGGTTTATGTGAGTTTTGTAGCACATGTGCCTCGTGGCCAGAGATAAAGATAATGCAGATTTATTTATCTTTAAATAATGTATACCTGTCTATCAATCACTATGACACAAAGAATCATAAATAAGGTAATGAAGTGTCTTAACCGAAGCAATACTAAATTCGATTTTATTATTACTATGAGGACGTGTCGAAACAACATAGGATAGATCAGCGACACTAACGAAGCTAATTAAAATGCTTAAAATATTTGCACTCATTTTTACCACAATGTCGCTTGTGGCGAACGTGAAATATCTTGTGGTTCTTATTCATTAAGAAGTAAGACTACATTAAAGCATATAACGATAACCAAAAAGTAAGTAGTAGTAAGTAGTAAGTAGTAAGTAAAAGTAAGTAGTAGTAAGTAGTAAGTAAAAGTAAGTAGTAAGTAAGTAAAGTATCAAGGATTATTCCGTGTGGTTGCCGGGTTAGAATAGTGCCACTCCATGTCGATACCTCCTACGTATACTGATACAAGTGACAATTTTGAGTTTTTCGTTTTTTTGTAGATTTATGACTAAAATATTTAAATATACCTGCCACATAAATTTCGTATGAATATTTCCATTAGTTTCGGAAATAAAGTGACGTATAAGAATACATCTAACACCTATTTGTCATTCAGTACGATGAATACTGAGGCAAGTCGCTTGTACCACTATACGCAGCGCTGATATTGTAGAAGGGCGGTGCGCGTGTGGTGTAGCTGGCAGTTGCCTCAGTATGCACGCTCGCCGTCGAAGCGTCTCAGTCTGCTCGATATGATAGTTTACGAGGCGTATGTCTAATAAGACTTCTACGTGCACAATTAAGTTTATATTATGTTAACTTGACATTTCTTATTGTATTTAATTACTAAATTATTGTAAAATAAGTAACAACATTGCGAAATGAAGCCGACGAGAGGGAGAAATCTGGTTTCTATGGTTTTAAATAAACCACAAAACCGTGATTCGAGCAGTAAGTAACTTAAACGACTTATTATATAATTGTTCGCTTAAATTTACATTAAAATTTCATATTTAAAAGTGATTAAAATGTTTGCTGTCAGATGCACCAGTATACGTGTTCAAAATTCACATTTGTAAAATGTGGTTTACCCGCATATATAGTTGTAAGTGAACTTATCGTTATATAAAATTATTGTTTTTAGTGTCGTCGCTACCGCCAGGAGCTGAATCTTTACGGGATGAAATTGAGTTTTTAGAAAAAAAAGTTTTGATTCAATTGAACCAGAAGACTTTTCAGAAACAGTACTTTTCGGGAATATTTCACAGCAGCAAAACTGTGCTTCACCTAATTCTGCGGAGTATCAAAGGATTTCTGTAGTTGTAGATGTGCATGAACCAAAATCAAGCAAGCCAAACATACAACAAGAAAATTCACCAGAATTAGATCTTATTCCGATGTTGTCACCTGCTGCAGAATTTTCTCAAGTACATGCCAATGATTCATTCGACATTTATGGTAATAATTCACCTTTACCTACTAATTATACCAACTCAAATCTGTTAGGATCAAGCATGACACAGGTTTCAAAATCTTCTCAAACCGGAAATTTGTACATAGAAGAGTCACCCGAAAAAGAATGCCCGACTCCGATGCCATCATCACCAATGGATTTTTCTCCAGTAGGTACCTATAGCTGTTTGGAGTTTGATAATTCACCTTTACCTACTGATTATACCGACTCACCAGTAAGTACACCAGGTAATCGTAAGAGGAAATGTCAAAAGAAAAAAGATTTAGGTGACTTGCGGGAAACTTATAAATATTTGTGGATAGACGAAAAAAGAAAGCATAATGTAAACCGCGGCTTAAAATACACAAGTAGAAATGGTAAAATCAAATCAGAAAAAAATAATAAACAGTCATGCCCCATAAAATGTAAAAAATAATGCACGTTACCTAAATTTGACCGAATCTCAACGGAAAAAATATTTGATATATTCTGGGAGGTAGGCAATCATACACGACAGTGGGACATTATTACTAAATATGTAAAACGAGAAAACACTTCACAACCCTCGACATGGGTTTACTTCAGGATAACTGTTACTGTTGGCATGAGCAAATAGCTAAAAAGGGTGCTAATGAAATTGCTAGTAATTCAATTTGAATTTGTTGATTCAATCAAAGATCCCAAATAATGTAAAAGAGTTTAGGTTTTGGTCAGACAATTGCGGAGGGCAAACCACAACAGGATCGTGTACCTTATGTACATGTACGCGTGCTGGAAATATAACATAACAATAACACATCGTTTCCTTGTAGTCGGGCATACCCAAAATGAAGGACATAGCATACATGTTTTAATTGAAAAAAGAACAAACATCGTTACTATATATACACCTGAGCAATGGTACATGGCTATGCGTATGGCCAAAACTGATAAACCGTCCTATGAAGTCATAGAAGACTCCCAAGATTCAATATTTGACTTTAAAGTTTGTCTGCCTCTTTGTAATAATTGGAAAAAGGGCACTAATGGGCAAATCGTAATGTGGAGCAAAATGTGTGAAATACAAATATCACCCGAAGAGCCTTTTAAAATAAAATACAAACACACGTTTGAACAGTTATGAATCCATTGACTGTACTTCCATTAAAAATACGAGGGGTCGACAAAGTGAGCTTGAAGATGGATTAAATAATATCACTGTAGCTTACCTTGCACCATTACCTATTGATAAGCAAAAATATAAAGATCTCAATGATCTTTGTCAGACTGGTATAATTCCTTCTCAACACCATGACTTCTACAACAAATTAGTCTCGTAAAATGATAAAATAAGGAAAACGAGCTTATTTTGCAGTTAAGATGTTCTATTGTGATCGAAGTGAGTCAAACGAGTGTTCATTGCAATTAAAAAGTAAATAAATGATTAAGACTGATTTTTAAAACATTCAGAAATATTTTAAATATTTAGAAAACAGAGGTTTATTTTTTACAACATTATTTGTGTTTATTTTAAAGGATGCTAAATCACCTGTTAGTTATTTTTTTGTTAAATATAAGGTCAAGGTGATCTCAGTTGTGTTTTATGTATCAATAATGAAAACATATTGAAGTAAATAAAGGGCGAATGTTAAATGTAAGCTTTTATGCTGTTAAAGATTTTTAGTTAAAAATTAGTTCAAGGTGATCTCAGTTGTGTTTTATGTATCAATAATGTAAACTAATTGAGGCAAATTAAGGGTCATTGTAAAGTTATATGCTATTGTGATCAAAGATTTAATCTTTATAGATAACACGGTGTCGTTCCTATTTTTTTCATAGTTGGTAAGTATGTACCTAAATAAATAATCAATAAGACTATTAATGACACAGATTTTTTGTTATTTAATGACAATACGCTTTTTATGTAACCATCTTGATATAAAATGCCATGGTTCAATATTTTTTGATTTTAATAGGTACATGGCTTAAGGCAATTCAAAGTGTGTTATTATTATAAAACTGTGTACAATTTTCTCGCATAATAAAAGCATTGCATAAAACCTTTGATCTTTATTTTTTTAATTAATTTTTTAGCGTTTTTGCGCAGCAAACTTAAAAATATGATCAATTGTTTACTGGTACATGTGATATAAATCAAGCGTATACTGGTACAAGTGACAATTACGTTGATAAAAGTAATGATAAAGGGCAAAGAAGTATGTGATTTCTTTTTCTTTTCAATCCCTATAACCACGTCGTGCAATTATTTATATACAAAACAAAAATATATTTAAATTCAATAATTATTTAATTACGCCGTATACTGGGGCAAGTGGTAGTTAGCTTAGTATACCACACAACTACAACATGTCAAATACGCTCAAACAAGTGTATCTACGATTTTATCAGAAACTGCCTTTAATTTCAAAATTCCATTTATATAGACTAAAGTAAAGTACTTCTCTTACTACAAATCCAAAATTTTGTAAAGTTATCTTTACAGACAATAAAGTTATGGGTTAAGTAACCTTTGAACAGCTGTCCTGTAAAATCACAATTTTGCACTTGTACCAGTATACGTAGGAGGTATCGATGTCTTCCCGTGGATGTCGTAAGTGGCGACTAAGGGAATAAGGGCTTGTAGTACTTTTAGGCGATGGGCTTGCAACCTGTCACTAATACACTGGTAAACATCTTAGCCTGATTGTGCAAAATGTGGTTACAGATAAATTTCTCAACGAGTCTATTCATGTCTAAACACAGGCCAGCCTCACAGTCTGAGTAAATTCTAAATTTTATCCAGCACTTTATTTAATATAAATATAAGTCTGATAAAACATTCAATTAAATAGAGCGGTAACATCTTCTTCAGTTTTAGGAGTGACAGCCTTCACCGAAACATAAATCGGTAATAATCGCCACGTGGTACAATCAATCAGCATTTAAATAATATTTTGACTGGTTTCGTTGTGAATTTACCGAAAATGAGTATATTACTCATAGATCGATCAAAATAGAAATAATAATAAATTTAACATTTTTTAATAAGACTGTATGCATGTAGTTATAAGTTTGTTATTTTAATCTATTATGATCTCTTTTACAAAAAGGGAACAACGGCAACTCATCATTTTATCGAATTTCACTTCAATTTCATCGAATTCTAATTCATTGAACACTATTTTCTGCTGAAACCATTATGTTTTCCGGGTACTTAAACATTGATTGCGTGGGTAAGGTTAGATGATTAAGATACCCTAAAAAGGATTATTGTTTCAGCGTGATGCAAGGTGTTTCGGTGAAATTATAAACACCTGGAAACAACTGATTTAAAAGATCGGTAACAGAAACAATCGATTTACCCACTTAATTAATACTTTATTACAACAGAATACTTTTTTTTAAGTATTTAACGTGGTAAATATAAACCGAATATTCAATATTATCATATAAAAATAATCAAAATACTGTGACGCTACCAATATTCCTAATAAGTATGTTCAATTTCAAAATTGCCTTAGGAGGGTCGTTAATAGCTGTATTTACCTTAAACGGTTTTCTCACATATTATTATCACTTACCATTTTATTAGACAACACAATTACGGCCACCACCAGGTAATCGCCGTGACGACCGGCACAATATTAATGACGGCACTACTGGGCCTCTATTCAGGTGCGTTAAAACGATATCGTGTTTGACACGTTTAAGAATCGTTTATGTCATAGTCGCCATTATTGTAAATGACATAAGAGTTATCAAAACGTTGACAATACGGAAACAGGTCAAAAACGATATCGTTATTACCTTGTAGAATTCCAGCCCTGGTGTAAATTTACTTAGTCTGTGATCTAAACCATATCTGCACACATAAACGTTGTTTATATACGCAACAGTGTGCAACAGTGTACGACCATGACATTTTAGCGTAGCTGAAGCTATAGAACTGTCTCTTTTTGGCACACTGAATCCCAATAAGACTGAGCATATCAGCTATCTGTATGTTGCCTTTTATTTTATCGTTCCTTCTATGCCTTTAGTTCTTATTCTGTGACTTTAACGTACATACAACCAAAAGAGATAACAATTATAAAATAGACAAAAATATAGCACGAATGTATAAAATAATCATAATAATAATCATCTGCTCTTGTTCCACACTAAATGGAATCTTAAAATTATCTCCAATATATTATTAAGTAGGTAACGATTTCATTAACTACATCAAAGGATTTTGTGTATAAAGGAATCATAAAAATTATCACCATCTGCCCTTGTCCCACACTAAATGGGGTCGGCACACAAAGGAATTTCACTTATAATAACGTTTCTATGAACGAATTCAAAGAGTTTTGCCATGTTTCATACTAAAATCACAAAAGTAAATATACACATTGTTTTACTTGCAGAATAATATAAAATAAATGGAGACTTAAATATCACCTCCACAACCTTCCCAGCGCGTTAGATCGCTGGCAGTAAATAACCCGTTTACAGCTCTTGGCTGCAAAGAAGCTGTCTAGAGAGCTGTTGTGGGAAATTTATTCGTTATACAAAATTTATATGTCTACTGGCTCTTTGTGCAACTAATGCCCTACACTTTTGTTAAAGTTTTCGTGTAAAACGACGAAGTTTACAATCTTTTATTACAGTTTTTAGGGTCCCGTATCCAACTACAGCCCTTATGATTTTGCTATTTCCGTTCATCCGCGGTTTAGCTCAGAGATTCTTGGTACTACAAAGCTGTTATTTGGCATAGGCATACATTTGCATTACGCCGAAAAAAACTAAAACAAAATCTTGACAAAATAAATACATACATACTCGTACAACGAATATGTAACGAAAAGGTATTTTTTACACATTATCAACCAATTAGGTACCATTAGGTACCACTTAAAAAACCATAACGAATATATTTTTTATCAATTTTTAAGTTTTGGAACCGTTTAGAAAATATTGAACTCGGAAATAGTGATTTTCGTTACGGCGTCATTGGTTCCTGAGATAAGGTGACTAAAGTGTTTATCGTCACTGGTAGATCACGTGACTTTTCATATTACGTGATCTACCCGTGAAGCGATTGGTTTAAAGACAAAACGAATAGAAACGCTAGTTAGCGAACGCATCTTGGCTGTAGGTTCTGGTCTTACCTCTCAAACATCTTACTTTTTAAATGTTGCGTCGTTTTCTTGGCTTTGTACTAAAGTGCTTGTGGCTTCTCAGCTCCCAAACGTAAATACTGATTTCGTGAGGATGGTTTTTTAACTATAATAATTGAAATCGATGATTACATTATAATAGCCGTTTGGCACCGTATCTGCCCTTCTAAGCAGTATCTCAAATTCAAAAGTCAAAGAAGATTCAATCGTATCTTGTTGGCAATAAGGTTGCATTTGCTACAGGAGTTTTGTCTGAGATACTGCCATTTGTGTTAGCAGGGGAGCTATGTCGTGGTTAGAATTTGCGCGTTATTGTTCCATACATTAAAAGTCAAAATATATTTTAATAATCAAACAATTCAGTCTATAATGGGTTGAACCGTTTAAAAGCTTCAAACAAGCTCCAGTGCACTTTCCATCATCAAAATTGATCAATATAGTTCAAGTACATCGGGAGTTTAGAAATATCAAAGCTGTTTTCACAGCTGCACTATTTCAATCAAGAGCTATCGGTAGGTCGATACGCAATAGTCACAGGTGGTCGGGTCGGGATGCAATCCACAACTCCAGTGCACCTGATGCTTTATTTGCACAAAAGTTAGTTTGAGTGCCGCTGTTATGACGTGAACGAACATTCGTTCGGTGTGGGAAACATGTAAGTGTACTTAATAGAGTGTGTTTGCGACCTCCCCGCTAGTTAAATTGACATAGCACGATTGTAATGTACTACGTTTAATTAGTGGGGGTAGTAAGGGTAAAAACGAGACCCTGTTACTAAGACTTTGGTGTCTGTCCGCCCGTCAGTCTGTCACCAGGCTGTATCTCAAGAGCCGCGATAGCTATACAGTTGAAATTTTCACAAATTATGTATTTCTGTTGCCGCTGTAACAACAAATACTAAAAACAGAATAAAATAAATATTTAAGGAGGGCTCCCATACAACAAACTTTATAACGGCAACAGGTAGACATTTTAAATATTCACAGAATATTTAGTTGTACATTGTCTTCAGGAATAAATAATAAAACTAAAATTAAATTATTATTTAAGGGGGGCTCCCATACAACAAACGTGTTTTTTTTGCTGTTTTTTAGCGCGACCTTAATACAGACACCGTGGTTGTATAGATAATGGTACGGAACCCTTCGTGCGCGAGGCCGACTCGCACTTGGCAGGTTTTTTTATTAATGGCGGTCCACCGCGGTATTTCACAGTGATTTCGCCAATGTCAAGTGAGTAGAGTAAAACAGTAAACAGAATAAATCAAAAGTAAAAGCCGGACATCTTTCAATCGGCCATCTTCCCTCCTCGAAGGTTACCGGGAAACCGGGGACTCCTTCGATTGGTACGACTGGTCATATAAATTATTGACATACTGAACATCTTATTAACAAATTATTATTATTTTATTTTATGATATTTAAATTACCAAAAAGTGTAAAGACTATAATTTAACAAGAGAGACTAGTTCAAAATTAATCTCCAAACAAGGTATCGTAATATTTTTTTATAAAAGATTGAATACCTAGCCAGTCAGTTATACATATTAGATACTTAAAGAAATTTCAAACGTATAATGTCTCTGCCTACGTCTCTGGGAAACAGGCGTGATTTAATGTATGTATGTTCTTACATACATGAAAAACATGTCAAGATTATAAAGTTTAAGTATATCATTAAAACTGTTATTAAATACAAGAACCATGTTTAAATAAGAGTTTAAACCATTCCCTTCATATGTAACGGAACATTAAGAATAATAAATCGGAAAATTCGACACAAACCCAATTTTTACGTCAAATAAATAATGTACAGAGTTCTAAACCCCGAAAGCACATAAAAACTTACGGTTCAGGTAAATAAATAAGAGGTTTTACGATTCGAAAAGCTCGATTTTATTAGTATCGATAAAAAGGTAACTATCGTGCCGACTTTCTTAAGTGAGTTCAGTATTTCTTCATACAATCTTTTGTCCGAAACATAACGTTTATTTCCAAACGTCCCGTTCACGTTTTTCCTTTCCTTTGACCTGGGGTCTTATGAAACGATACCAAAGTCCGATAAAAAAGTACAGTAATTTATCATCAAGTTTTCATTCGCCCAGCTGTTTAAGGGATCGACCACACCGGAGCTTAACGGTGTGTAAATTACGGTCCGACAAAATTGACGCCATGTAATTAGTATAACCCATTCTTATGATTACGCAATGACACCGTATGCACCGTATCGGGAAAATGTAAAAGCATGTAAAACATAATACACTAACTTTTGACTCGTTTATATTAAGATTTTATATAAAATCAAAAGTTGATAAAATTTAAAAACTTCTTGCAATGTTTAGATGGCAGAAACATAGTAGTTTACGAAATAAATGCAAATTTCTTTATAAGGTCCTTATATTTCAAAACATGGAACAACAGCTGTGACGTCATTCCTGTCGTCGATTTTGTAAAGTGTTTGTGCAGGGAGTCTGAACTATTTATTCATTTATTCAAACAAAAATTACACAAAGGACGCGATCGTGATTTTGTTTTCACAGCATTACAGTAGTAACCAATGCACTGAGAAACTTAATACTATATTACAACAGCACAGTTAGTTTTCGTTAAAAATGTCCACTTCCAACCATTCTCTCACAGAAACTAAGACACTGAAAACACACATCAGACCATCGTCTTGCAAACACATCAAAAACATCAGGTGTTGATAAAAAGAGCGAGTTGAGGCCCGCAATAGCCCGAACAAACTATGAACTATGACAATTAAAGCTTCCTATCTTATGAAAAAATTACACGACGACTATTTCCAGGGCATAAGAAAAAAATACATGTTCCCTATTACCTAAGGAGCGAATAAACTAAGAGGATCGATAAAGGCCCTCTAGGACTCTCAATTCCGCATTATTTCTAAGACCGCAAGATTGGTACGCAGGGAAACTACTTCGTATAGCTACGCTAACACGCGCCAATTAATAACGTAAGAACACATTTTTTTTCTGGTCCAGCTTTGATTAATCTACCCATTGCTTATTAACCTTCGAAAGAAAGAAATACCTCGGGTCAACAAAAAATAAAACTTAAGCATGAAGGTAACGGCAGCGTTGATATGGGCTTCATTTTCGTGCTATAGTTTCTAAACTTACCTTTGGTACGGGGAACATTTCAAATCCATTGTATAGACTCAGGCACAGTGATTACAAACTTTAGGTACAATAAACACGGAGTTTCCCGAGCTCAAACGAACTTCGCCGAACTCTTAGAATTACGAGTATTTTGATTAACAAATTCACGGAAACCACGAAGTTTCTGAACTTGAATATCCACTTTTTGTCTTAAACATGCATAACCCCGGTTTCGGATTTCCGTAGAAAGTACGACACATTTGAAGATTTTGGGGTCCAACGCGCTAAAGATTGTGTTTATTGGTCAAATGATTTGATTGGTAAGTTTTGCTTAATTTTTTTATTTTGTATGTATATGTTAGGTGTAGGTAATTATAATGAACTTTGAAACATAAATAAAACTTAGTTGCTTAATATAAACGTCAGGATCAGGGTTCAATATAAAGCACGATCAACGTTTTAAATTGTATCTGACGCAAATAGACTCGGTTATAAAGCGTTGTTCTTATGTTGTGTTCTTCAGTTTGCCATACGAGAAATTGAAAAAAAATTGGATACTTCAGAGTGATATGTTTATAAATATTTTATCTCAGTAAATAAGGTTCAATGAAAAATAACTTTTGCATTTCTTATTTATTCTGCAAAGAAGACCATTGTATGGTACATGTACCTATATGTACTCATACTTACATGGTTTATTCTCAGTCTACCAATGTTTTTCAGACCACATAATGTATCACCTCTACAAATATTTAAAAATATTTACTCGTAAATAAACACCAAACAAAGTAAATAGACAGAGGCAAATAAATTAAAAATGGTGTTTTTATGACGCCACGATCCTAACATTTTAATTAAGTATAAGTACCTAACTTATTTTTAAATTTCCACATTTATTTAAAAAAGCAGTCCGTAACCACAGATAAATTTAAAAAAATATAAAATTCACCCTCGTCACTTTTTAAACCGTTCCATTTTGAAACTCGAAATGCTTTTTGTTCTTAATACGAATTTAAACGGCGGTCCGCGCCGGCCCGTCGGCCGCGGCGAATGGCCAGTTGTGTTGTGTCAGATACCTATCACTGGTTGGGATGCCTCGAAATACAGGATAGAGCGGGAGCGGAGTTTCTGCAGAAAGCGCTTTTAACATTTTTTTTTATGGTAAGGAGTTTATCCTAACCTACGGTGCCCAAACTTGGTCATTGACTGAAGCCCAAAAATCCCGACTCAAGATTTGCCAGCGAGCAATGGAGCGCAGCATACTCGGGGTTCGTAGAACTGACAAGATCAAAAACACCGAACTGCGCTCCAAAACTGGCATTGCTGATGTGGGTGACAAGACCGCTAGGCTTAAGTGGGACTGGGCTGGACACGTCTGCCGAATGCATCCGGAACGGTGGGCCAGGGTTGCCACCGAATGGACTCCGCAAGATGGCTACCGGAGCAGAGGCGGACCAAAAAGGAGATGGCGGGACGACTTGGACGCGTTTCAAAGCGAATGGCGGGAGCATGCACTCAACCGGGAGGAATGGCGAAAAAGAGGGGAGGCCTTTGCCCAGCAGTGGGACACCAAAATAGGCTAATAAAAAAAAAAAAAGGAGAAGGCACACGAGCACTCAGGCCACCTGATGGGAAGTGGAATCTGAGACCCATAGACATTTGAATTCTCAAGACTATAACCTTAAGACTGCAATCCTAAGACCACGAATGCGTTGCCAACCCTGAGGACTAAGATAGAATGCCTCTATGCTAGTAATGT
Organism: Acleris holmiana; assembly: GCA_949316455.1. Classification (NCBI taxonomy): domain Eukaryota; kingdom Metazoa; phylum Arthropoda; class Insecta; order Lepidoptera; family Tortricidae; genus Acleris; species Acleris holmiana. The sequence continues at coordinate 8,067,003 of OX438782.1, read as the reverse complement.
CACCGGTTGTTTTATCCCCACACCGGAACACAACAATGCGAACACTGTTGCTTGGCGGGTGGTTAATGGATAAGATGGTGGTAGCGATCCGGACGGACCCTGCACAGCCACTAAAACGACAAAACAATTGAAGGTTAATTGTAGGGACACTTTGCTTAGTTAGAATAAGTACCAATTTCACCATACGATGTTAATTCTTAATAGACTGTTAGTTCATACATTTTGACAGCAGAGCTGTTAACACTCGAATCGTCTATTAAAGTGGTTGGTGAAATCCGACATAAATTATGTATAGGTATCTATCATAAATATGATTTCTATACTAAAATTGCTGAAAATTATATTTATTTACGTTTTCTGGCTAATTGTACTTGTATTACTGGAAAAAATCTGGCATTAAGTACACCAAAACAAGTCGTTGTAACAACTATCCGCTATGAAAGTAACAGAGGTAACGTTGCAAAATGTCGGTCAGACGGTTACGGATCAATAGCAAAGTCTGTTCTGGCTAACTACCAGTAGGTAAGTAGCTTGTTTGGGGTCCTACACAAGATGCCTAAGACTTACATACTTACATACTATATTTATCACGCCTTCATTCATTCCCAGAGTGGGGTAGGCAGAGCTACAGAAATACCAACAACTATAAAAATACTTGTTTGTAATTCTGTAACCACATTTTGCACAATCAGGCCAAGAAGTCAAGAAAAGACTATGGAATTGACATAAGCGCTCAACTCGACCGTCCGGCAGCGGTTTTGTTCCATATTTTACATTTTCTAATCCCGTACGGTGGCCGGGTTAGAATAGTGCCACTCCATGTCTTCCCGTAGATGTCGTAAGAGGCGAGGCGACTAAAGGCTTGCAACCTGTCACTAATACACCGGTAAACATCTTAGCCTTCGTATGCAAAATGTGGTTACAGAATTATCAAAAAGTCTTTTTAGAGTTGTTGGTTAGCTCTGCCTACCCTGCTCGGGGAATGAAGGCGTGATTTTATGTATGTTTACATTTTCGATAACGATAACGTTCACCAAATGCATTTTTTTCAGTCATAATATGTTTTAGGTCATATTTATCACAAGTCATATCGTATTTTTTTAAGAAGCAGTTACTTTTTCTCATGGATGTCGTAAGAGGCGACTAAAGGAGTCTTGCAACCTGTTACTAATACAGTGGTAATTATATCAAGTTAGTGTAAAATGTGGTTACAGAATTATCAACAAGTCTTTTTTAATACAGTTGCTCAAAAACTCGAACTTTTCATATCGTGCGGAAAGTTGATATTTTTTTTGAACTAGTGCTTTTTCCTTTTTCTTAGCTGCACATTGTTGAAAGGAAAGTTGGCTATTTCCCACTAGTGTGTTTTACTTTTCCATTTTTTATGGTTCCGTAGTCAAACTTATAGTTTCGCCATGTCCGTCCGTCCGTCCGTCCGCAGCCTAGTGCAAAGACTATTAGTACTAGAAAGCTGCAATTTGGCATGGATATGCATATTAGTCACGACAACAAAGTGGTGCAATAAAAAGTTTTTTTTTTTTTACTGTTCCTCCCCTACACGTAACGTGGGGATGTTTTATTTTTTCGTCTCTCTATAGTGTGGGGTTTCGTTGGATAGGTCTTTCAAAAATATAATGGGTTTGTGAAAACAGTTTTTTAATTAAGTAATCCGTTTATAAAATATTAAGAGTGCGCCGAGGCAACGATACGTAATTACGAAAAAAATGCGTTCGTTTGATCGCCTGCTGCATTGTTTTTACTGAAGCTTTAGTTATGCAATTCATATGTAAGATATTTAAGGAATCACTCTATTTATCATATACTTTAGAAACACGATTACTTGTACTTCCCTCGATAGAAAACACATCCAAAGATACCTCTACATAACAAAATAAACACTTAGTACGGCGTAATTACTTCACGGAAGATCATCAGTTTTGGATTTACAACAAAACTACACGTCTTCTATATATTCTATACTTTAGATTTGAAAATGTGTTTTTATTTTACTAATATGAAGGAAATACCTAAATTCGCACGCGTTTCATCCATTTTAGCCAGAGCCGTCACGTTTCCCCCATGTCCGCATTAGTCCTGCTTCGGCCGTCGGACGTGGAGGCTGTGTCGCTTGGTGGTTGGTTGCGTTTATCGCGATTTTTGTGATTATTCACTTTATTTTAAATGGGGAACAAACACAACCAAGAAAGGAAGAGAAGGGGTTGGCAAAAGCACAATGCTAAACGCTTGCGTGAAGAAATGAAGTTAGTTAAAATCGTAAACCTACTGATAGTGGAGTAGTTCTAAGAAACCTGATTTGACAGTTGTCAAAATGCCACGCTAAGGGAGGAGAAAATAAATCGGTAGCAACATAGACTGATTTTCGAGATGTATCGATTTGTATTACTAAGACTTTGTAATCGTTTAGTTGTAGTCTTGATGTTTTGGGCCAAAATTGGTTTATTTACACAAGTAATTTCCAACAACACGCGAAGTTCTTTCAATTAGTAGGTAGGTATATAAAAAATACACTTTTATGGTGAATATTTACCAAGATATAAAAGTAGTTTAGCTAAAAAAATACATTTACAGGCAAAACAAGCTTCTTAGAACGACCCGAGGTTTTTTTTACTATAATTAATTATATAATATTGTTACTTCTTGGGATGGTTTCAATATTTCTAGAGCAAGACATCTCCAGAAATCTGAATAGAAAGAGAATACTCCGTAAGAATACTCAGTACCTAACAACTATATTTCAACAAATGAGTAAAATTGCAAAATTATTCATATTTTTTTATTTATAGGGTTAATGTTTCAGTTGTTGGCACTTCGCTACAAAGCGAAGAGTTAGGTACCTAATGAACCGGTGAGGTATGCGTAAAAATAGTAAGAGGTGTATAGGAAAACATTTTAATAAATTTAGTATGAATTTTCACATTATCTTTATATTTTTTCAATTTACAAAGTAAATAAATTGGTTGACATCGATTATAAAATTTACCACACAATGGAATTGTAAGTCCCAAATACGAATTATTTTTATAGAATGAGGATTACAAAATTTCATCCAAAAACTAATTCTATTAATAAATTAATTATAGTTAAATCAAAACGTTCTGTTTTATTACAGGATGCCAATGGACCAAATTTTTTGTCTTTCAGTGGATGGAGAAATAGACAATGACATTGCTTACTCACACAGACAAAATAATGCCGTGAAGTAAAATCCGATATTGATTATTGTTGTTACTTATGTCCTAATATTTTTTTCTAAAGATACCTGCGTACATTATTCATTACATTATATACATACAAACATTAAGTAGGAACTTCTAAATATGTGATTGATACAGCAGCTTTAAGTTTTTAGTTTTTTAAAACATCAATTTAATTTTATACTTTATAGTGATCAGAATCAGACATTGAAGTTTTTGCGGAAATAATCATGGATAAACATTCGTACAAACTAAGATCCTTTTTTTAAAGACGGTTAAAATACCAAAACCTTCTCCTATGTGAAACAAATACTTTTCTGAAAACCGCATTAAAAACGGTTCAGCCAAACGTGAGATAATCGCGGACAAACATACATACATACATACAGGTCAAACTGAGAACTTCCTTTTCTTTGAAGTCAGTTATAAATAATATCTTGAAGAAAGGGTCCATGACTGGGATTTTTGCCCTACTCAGCCGTTCTTATTACTTTACATTAGGTATTGAGTTCACTTTATTTTGTGCTTAGAATATTGTCAATAAAGGTAATTAGGTTTTATTTCATTTCAATATACAGTCACATTAAATCACGGGGTTGTTGAGCCACCATAGAACTCTGTCCTAATGACAGCGTCAAGTCACGCAAAAGAAATTATTTACGTCAAAATTTACCGTCAACTTTCTATGAAAGGGTTCTCCCGGTAACCTTCGGAGAGGGAAGATGGCCGATTGGAAGATGTACGGCTTTTACTTATGATTTATTCTCTTTAGCCGAACAATTTGCCCAATAAATATTATAAATAACTTAACACTAGCTAAATACACCATAGATGTACAAACGACATTAATTAAAAATTATCTATCTATCTGTGAGTGGGTTCTAGAGTGGCTCAACAATCTCGTGATGTGACTGTACCTCAACAATACAAGTAATTCAATCCTACCTTACCTACCGACAGTAAACAACAAATTTAAAAAAAATGTAGACTGAAAAAAGTTTTTAACTTCTTATAGTCAATATTTGAATAAAAGTATTCGGAATCGATTATGTTTTTTTATTTTGTAAACATTGGTAGCAACCTCCGCGCCTAGTGGACCGGCGCACGGCTCGTCAGGCGCGGCGCGCGACCGGCGCATGGCTCCAGCTCGCTCCTTGCTGGTGTGCTATACGCACACATACACAGAGTGCATAAAATACCTAAAGTTAATGAGCGCAAAAAGCTCGGTGCCCCCTTAAGCTTTAAAGCGTTAATTTTTGTTAGACTCAAGTGTCTCCCCCCCTACAGCCAAAACTACAAATACTAAAAATCTGCAAAAAATCTTAAATGAAAGAGCATAATTATAACCAATTTTAAAGGAAAACTATTACGACTAAGGAGACATCATTGGTTCTTGAGATACAGGCGATTAAAGTGTTTGTACCTACTAAAATCATATACGACGGCACCAATTGATTTTTTTATGTTTGTAGTACTTAACGGCTTCGGAACCCTACGCTGAGCATGGACCGACATGCTCTTGCCCGGTTTTTTAAATATAATTTTGTTTCTTCTTCCAAGCCGTGCATCCAACAAGAGTTTGTATGTTCAGCCACTTTATTTGTTATTTGATTACGTCACTTTAGACTTTTAAAAGATTAAATTTGCTTAAGTACTTGACTTATCTAATGTTAAAAATTCTTTAAAAAATGTATTCTTAAAGATGACTGAATTAATATTAAGATGGATTCACGTTACTGAAGCCGGATCCGGCCCCAGCGTGGCGTAACGTTACTATGTGACATTAAATTGCTTCGCCAAATGTTTTTTTTTGATTTGGCTGTATGATCACAACCGTTGCCATTTTATAAAGTCTATGACAATTAAAAGTAAAATTGTCTTTTGTTAGGAGATGATGATGACGTGATATTATGTATGGATGAATGTCTCTTGTAATAGTTTTATTTACTGATGTATTTTTGTTGATATTTTTTAGCAAATGTATTAAAAACATATAAAGTTTGAACAGTCGTGTGATACTCGTGCAGAACTGTCATTTTCACTCGTCCCGAGTCTAGTAAAGACACCTCGGGATTCGTGTAAAATGACATACTTTCCGCACTTGCATCAAAATGTACTATTTATAGTTGTTGGTATTTCTGTAGCTCTGCTTACCCCGGTCTGGGAATAAAGGCGTGATATTATGTATGTATACAATACAAAACACTTTATTGTCCACCAAACAAAAACATTACAGAGAAATAGCACAATTTAAAGATCCATGTAAACAACAGGCGGTCTTATCGCTGATTAGCGATCTCTTCCAGACAAACTTAGAAAAGATAAGGTGTCAAGTTAAAACAATTTACACAGTAGGTGGTGGTGGTGGTATGTATGTTACTAAATCAAACTTAACCTAACCTAGCCTTGTCTACACGTAAGATACCTACAAGAAAATCTAAAAAGTTCACGTTTTCAGCGATATAAAAATATGACAATCGGGAACGTTTTGAAAAAAAATCATACTTAGTGTAACGAGAGTTACCCGTTTACTTTGTATGACTAATTTTCGTTACACAAAGGACAGGATCGTGATTTTGTTTTCATTATCACGGCACGTTGGCCTATACTCGTATTTGGGAGTGACCCGGCCTAGAAGCCAGCAGTCTTGGGTTTGAATGCCAGTATTGGCAGATAATTTTGTGTGATGGGCGCGAATATTTATTGCTGAGTCTTGGATGTTTTCTATGTATTTAAGTACATGTTTCTCTATATAAGTATGTTTATCGTTGTCTATTAACCATAGGGCAAGCCTGGAGTTTAGTTTGGGACGAGGTCAAGTTGCGTGCGATTGCCCCCTGATATTTATTTATTTTATCAAACCAATTCAATTTTTTTGATAACGTCCTGTCAATAATTAATTCAATAATTAAATTATGTCCATAAAAAATATGGGAAACCACGGGCTACACTTTGACACTGCATAGTTGGGGGCCCTTAGCGACTCTACTTAAGTCGCTTCCGCCTATGCCGTAGTCCCCGCTAAATGATCATGCGTCACTGTCGCCCGCGGTTGACGTGTCCCGACCAACCCTATGATTATCTTTATGATATTGTCTGCACTTTGTGTATCGTCACACACACATAAACACTCAACGAACACACAGCGTAAAATTACTCTTATTTTATGACAGTGTTAAGTGTCGTTATTAAGTTGAAACTTTCTAGTAATAGAATCTCCCCAAAAACATTTTATTTATTTATTTAATCTTTATTGCACGAAAGAATACACTTAATATATAAAAGGCGAACTTAATGCCGTAAGGCGTTCTCTACCAGTTGACCTTTGGGCAAAGCAGAGATTGTAGGCGGTGTTCAGTTAACTGTCTACTTATCAAACAATCAGCCCTTAGGCCCACTATTTTTTTTTTTACTTTTTTGAGGTTTTTTTGCAGACTATTTATTTTGTCAGGGGTGTCTATTTTTCTCCTTTTGAGACAAGGAACCCTAAAAATACAAAATACATCTTTTACCCAACGCTGTTATAAAATAAACCATAGATTATTTTTATTTATCCCGCCAACGGATACAAGACGAAAGCAAAAGCTCAATTATAATTCTAGCATTAATCACAAACACCTTATTTTCACACAGTAATATTCTAACTTACGGGTGCGAAAGGGATCGTAGATATTTCCATTCATAAGGTCCGTATTGCGCACGTAGCAAAACTATTGTCTCAATGCCTTTATACGAAAGAAGGGTGACCATGCGATTCGCCAGACAGGTGTTTGGTCTATCAAGACTAGCCAAAACGTTATCTTTCAAAAACCAAGTTCAGAAATGAAGTGAATAAATAAACAGCGTATCATCAACACTAGGGGCACCTCTGGACGCACTGCTAGTCCTAACACCACTACAAAAGAAGGCAGAGCTGTGAAACACTTACAAGGATGACTTGGCGCTTTCAAGCAAAGACGAAATACACGGCATCTGTGTTTAAACAGAAAACCCGGAACAGGACAACACTTTACTGCCTAAATCATCACCAACGACCCCTTACAGTGAACTTTAAAGAAGGGGTACTACAAAAGATCACCAATCATCATATAAGCCGATAGACGTCCACTGCTAGACATAAGCCTTCCCAAAGGACCTCCATGACGGCCGGTTTTGCGCTACTTTATAGTCATAACATAGTGATAAGAAAAACTATGTGGTTGAACCTTGGACATAAAGTCTACTACTGACCCTTTAGAAATGATCACATTGTATATGTGACAAACCAAACCAAAAAAACATTGTGTGCATACTTCTAGTCACTTTCATTATTGTACGTTTGGCTATTTGATGTTTTCAAACATTTTGCAATCGCTCAAAGGTTAACTGGGAGAGATCCCTTAAAGGGATAAGTTCGCATTTACACATGCCTTTTGTGTTTCAGTCTATTTTGTGGTTTTTTATTTTCCTGCTTGTATACATACATACATATATTATGTATTAGGGTGAGGACCATAAGGTTGGACCAAAGTTAAGCGAAGGTAACCATACAAACAACGAAGGCGGAAAAAGTTCAGTTGTGCGACGAAAAGTAACCTTACAATTGTATGGGAAATTTTCATCGAACAACGGAAAAGTTTCATAGAAAATTTAATTGCGCGAGTTAGAATGGCCAACTTTTTGGTCCTTACTCATTACATTAACCAACCCAAAATAGAAAGTCCCAGATGTGTCCCTTAAAACAATACATCATGGAGCCGCTACACCACCGCGACGACGAAGCATGCCATCCTTGTCTAATTGTTAATATCGCGCGCGACAGCTTTATTAAACTACGTGCCGACAAGTAACGAGGTACCGGTGCAGTTGCCAAATATACTCAGGTATTTCCTGTATTTCGTGAATGTAAATGGGTCACGGGGACTTTAAGTTCGTTATACACCGTTTTGTTACAACTTTTTTTAGGGTTCCGTAGTCAAACTAGGAACCCTTATAGTTTCGCCATGTCTGTCCGTCCGTCCGCAGCCTAGCGCTGAGTCTCTTAGTACTAGAAAGCTGTAATTTGGCATGAAAATGCATATTAGTCACGCCAACAAAGTAGTACAATAAAATGTAAAAAAAAAATATTTTTGGGTACCTCCCCTACACGTAACGTGGGGATGTATTTTTTTTTCTCGTCTACCCTATAGTGTGGGGTATCGTTTGATAGGTCTTTCAAAAATGTTATGGGTTTGTAAAAACAGTTTTACGATTAAGTAATCCGTTTATGAAATATTCTCAAGGACTATCAGGTGCCCGTTTGTCTTTGACGTTCCGTATTGTCAACGTTTGATAATTCTTATGTCATTTACAATAATGGCGACTGTGGCATAAACGATTCTAAAACGTCAAACGCGATATCGTTATAACGCAGTAGAATAGAGGCCCTGTTCGTACATGTATATTATTATAATTTGCGCGCTTCAAAATTAGTAAGTCCATTTTGAACTAGATTCCGTTAATGGCTGAAATTTGGAACAGATTAATAAACCCGATAAGTGTCGCCGAATCTGAACGCCTTTATAAGAGCACTATTTATGGCGAAAATAACTCGTCATTATAGCACTGTAGACATTAAACAACGCATGGAACTCATATTTCCTAATAACCGCGAACTAATCCTTCGCTTCCTAAGAACAAAAGCGAGCGTAAACATGAAAAATATTTCTGCAGCCGAACAATAGGACGCGGGAATATTCCGCCGCCATTGTCCGAAGGCATGTCCACGGCATCCTACGTAAAGATATTGCTTACGTATAGATATCGCAACGCATCTAATAGCGCGAGCGGTGGCTGCGTGAACTGGACATCCATAATGCTGCGTTTAGACCGAGAAGAAGTCTAAAAAAACCGGACAAGAGCATGTCAGACCATACTCAGTGTAGGGTTTCAAAGCCGTTAAGTACTACAAACATAACTAATTTTCTGTTTAAAGTCAATTGGTACCGTCTTAGATGATTTTAGTAGGTATAAACACTTTAATCGCCGCTGTATATGCTCTTTTGTTATATGCTCTATTATTTAAGTTTTTTTCTGATTTTTATTATTTTTAGGGAGGAAGTGTGCTTTAAAGCTTAATATTTCATAAACGGATTACTTAATCGAAACATTGTTTTCACAAACCCCAAATATTTTTGAAAGATCTATCCAAGAACATCCCACACTATAGGATAGATGACAAAAAAAAAAACCCACTTACGTGCAGGGGAGGTACCCTAAATATTTTTTTTTTAATTTTATTGTACCACTTTGTTGGCGTGACTAATATGCATATTCATGCCAAATTACAGCTTTCTAGTACTAAGAGTCTTTGCGCTAGGCTGCCGACGGACGGACAGACAGATGGACATGGCGAAACTATAAAGGTTCCTAGTTTGACTACGGAACCCTAAAAAATGACGCGACAATGTTTTGAGAAATGGCGCGCTTGAGACGGACACGCATTCACTACGTCACGTCAGAATATGGGATAAGTTCACCTATGTGCACTATCTATATTAATGCAAATTCTTGTAATTATTTATGTGTAATGATGTGTTTACATAGATAATACTCGTACATTAACTATAGTAATAGCGCAGTAGTAGCGCAAAGCCAAAAGAAAGAAAGGTATGAAAGTTTAACAGTCTACAATGTGAAACTCTACATTGTATGTATGTATGTGATCAAAAGTCACTTTTCCACTCAAGCTCCTGAACTATAGGGCCAATTGAAATAAATGGTGTTGTTATATGATTTGTCAAAGGCGCATTTCATTAGCAGTCGCTAGTTAGTATTATTTTGTTTATGTTTGGTTTGTTCTTCCCTAGTGAGTAGATGCCTGCATCTCGACACTTGCTCGTTTACGCGTTGTCCTTGGGCGAAAACTCCCACATTTGGCAATCACCTTTCTCACCCGGTTGTAAAACGTTTCATAAAACGGACCGACCATGAGCGGGTTCCTTTTAGTCCCATCTCGTAGCCTGATTTGGGAGCCAGCTTCGAAATGGGAAATGCATTTTCCCGTCTCGTAGCTAGATATGAAATGGGAATGATTTTCCCAACTCTGAGCCAGGTTTGGTAGCCAGCTTCGAAATGGGAAATATAATCTCAATTGGAAGCTGACTACGAAAAGGGAATCCTTTAGTCCCGTATCTCGTAGGTATTTGGTTATTGAAACTATATGTTTATTTGCGAAGGTACACTTTTTTAAAGAAAAGTCTAATTTTACCTTCTCACGTTCGACATGACTTAAAACGTCTTCGAGTCCACCAAGTCGTCTATTAATCGAGTCATGTCCACAAAATTAGGACTCCAAAACTCGAGTCTTTTACAACACTAAATGAGAAACTACATTTCCCAATTTGAAGATGGCTACCAAACCTGGCTACGGAAGGATTCCCGTTACGTAGTCAGCTTCCAATTGACATTATTTTGCCTATTTCGAAGCTGGCTACGAGATAGGACTAAAGGGCCACGTGGGCCACGTGGGAAGAAGCCCTCATATTTGTGCCCTCGTTAATCTGTGTGGCACATTGCCCTAAACTGTTATCGATCGACTTGCAGATGTTCTAGCAAACACAGCACATTCAATTGTGGTAGGACCCTGTGCAGGGTCCGTCCGGATCGCTACCACCATCTTATCCATTAACCACCCGCCAAGCAACAGTGTTCGCATTGTTGTGTTCCGGTGTGGGGGTAAGACAACCGGTGAAATTACTAGCATAAAGGCATTCTCCATCTTGGTCCTCAGGGTAGGCAACGCATTTGAGGTCTTAGGATTATAGTCTGGAGAATTCAAATATCTATGTGTCTCAGATTCCACAGGTGGACTGAGTGCTCGTGTGCCCTCTCCTCAACATAAAAAAAAATAAAAAAATGTCGGGATAAAGTGCTTACCTGCCTTGCCTATGACTTGGTGTGAACAAGTATGCCGCAAGCACGTGTTTGTGTTTAGGGCTTGTACTATTATCTATTCTGTGGTGTGGTTTTAGGGTGGTTATATACATCCCGCTGTACATTCTAAAATTATACATGTCGTATTTAAACTGGACGTATCTATATATGATTATATTTTAAACTAAAATCGTTATCAAAATACCCATATGTTGGCAATCGCCGGGTCAGTCGTCATGCGCGCCACCTAGCGGCGCCTGCAGACACCACGAGTAACGTCGCGATGACGTCACGTTGGCAGTTGCAGCGCCATTTTACCGACTGTGACGTGACAGTGCCCCGCCAAGGCAGATCGAAGGGAGGGATACGGTGGGGATCCCGAGAGGATAAAAGGGACGACATCACCTTCGGGGCGGGCTTTTTGGGTGATTAGCAGCGAATATTATAATTATCTTGTTATTATTAATTAATAACACCGTTCTAAAGTTCAGTTGACGTTTTATTCCCTTGCCTATACTCATCGCTTACACATAATTAAGTAGGCATGTCTATTCAAATTCCAACCTAAATTATCAGAAGCGGTAGTGCGCGCCATGTTTTCTATTAATGGTATTTTACATAGATAAGGAGCCAGCGAGCTGCCTAAAACACAACGCGTAACACTAAAATAAAAAGTAGTTAATTTTTTCATTACAATTACCTTCACATAAATAGTTTCACACGGATGCTAAGTTTTAATAATACCCACGGGGTTCTTGACTATATCGCAGCTTCAGAACAATAGTGACCCAATTCGAAATTTCAGCTTTCAAACTTCAAGTCATAAATTTATTACTAGAGAGACTTAATTCGAAATTTAAAAATAACGTTACTATTTTTCTGTTGATGCGATATATTACGCTATATGGCTTGTTTCACATCACCTCCAACAACAACAACAACATCACAAACATAAACTGTGTGTGTGACTTTAAATCGACTGTATTTATTTATTCAATTAGTTACATGCTATATAACCGCTACAAGAAACCTTTGAGAGTTTATACTATCGTCGGAGAAATTTTCTTTTCCTCCATGAAATTTCCTATTTTTATGTGGTAAAAAATATTGTGTGCACGGGCGGTACTAGAATAACAAACTTCATTGAAGAAGTCAAATTTTGATACACATGCACGTGTATATGTGATATATATATATATATATACTTTGAGAGTTTATACTATCGTCGGAGAAATTTTCTTTTCCTCCATGAAATTTCCTATTTTTATGTGGTAAAAAATATTGTGTGCACGGGCGGTACTAGAATAACAAACTTCATTGAAGAAGTCAAATTTTGATACACATGCACGTGTATATGTGATATATATATATATATATATATATATATATATATATATATATATATATATATGTGGTTAGATAAAGTTAAACTTGTAACAAAAAAAAAACATGCTGTAAAAAATGGTTCTCCATGAATTAAAAAGAATTCGTAATGATACGTCTGTTGAAATACCTAAATTTAATATATCAATTGCTGCGACAGTATATATATATATATATATAAAACATACTTATATAAGAAAATATACACTTAAATACATATAAAACATCCAAGACTCAGGAACAAATATTCACGCTCATCACACAAATATTTGCCTTTACCGGGATTTGAACCCAGGACCGCTGACTTCAGAGGCAGGGTCATTCCCAACTAGGCCAACTTGTCGTCTATTACTATTATTGTTAAAAGTGAACTAGATTTTTTTAATAATAATAATAATAATAATAATCATTTTATTTCAAACCGGGGTCCATATTTTATTAGTAACATTTTCTTAAATTGAAGAGCGGTCATTTATAATCCATAATGTTATCAATGTAAAGGAAACAGAAGGCCAGTATACAATAATAAGTAATATAAGGAATCGAGGTATGTTTTATAGTATCACTAATAGTTAGGTATTTATTTATACAACGAATAACTACTCTTCAAGAAAATACTTTAGTTTATAATGAAACAACAATATATGAGGGTGCCAATGAAAACTCGGCGTTTGCTGGATTCAGTCATAAATCTAAAATAGCAATAAAGTAAAACGCAATTAGTTTCCCAAAAATTTTACGCCGGAATCGTACCTTCTCCGAAAAAATAATAAGACTTGTAGTTTTTAAAATACTGCTACGTCGCATGTTACTCGTAGTCAAACGCTTGTATTGAATCAAGCTATCTATCGCACACACGCTCATTTTTCGTATGAATACATTTGCTAGTAAATAACAAATTAATGTAACCTTGGCTAGCATGTTATATATATGTTGACATTCAATTTCGTAAGGCAGAGACCATTAAATTTACCTTGCGAAATGTCGCTCTTGTTAATTCTAATGCTAGGATTTAGTACATCAAAATGTTCTGGCTTAAATATTTTAAATTCAATATCTGAACCGATCAAGACATTTTTGGACGATGGAAAAGATTTTATTGATGTATCTTACGAAGATGGATACATCGCAGAAAGTCATGAGGTTACTACTGAAGATGGGTACATATTAACCGTGCACAGAATACCACCTGGAAAGAACTGCACCAATAAAACACCGGTGTTGATGGTCCATGGGTTACTCGTATCATCTGAAGTCTTCTTAGCCGGCGGAATTGAGGCACCACCGTATCTTTTCGCAAATGAATGCTATGATGTCTGGTTAGGAAACGTACGAGGAAACTTTCATTCACGGAGACACGTTGCCTTAAATCCTGATAAAGACCTTAAATTTTGGAAGTTTTCTTTTCATCAAATTGGCTTGTACGATATTCCGGCCATGGTGGACCTTGTTTTAAACGCAACAAAATCAAAAAAGCTGATTTATGTTGGATATTCCCAAGGAGGTAACACCTTTTTCATCATGAATTCTGAAAGACCTGAGTATGCTGAAAAGATTAGTCTTTTTGTTGGTCTAGCTCCTGCATCTAGGCTGCTAAACACCAGGTCTTCTCTTTTTCGGGATGGATCTACAAATACAAATACTTTTCAAGCCTTTTTAGAAGCTTCAGGAGTTTGGGAGATCCTGAGCAAGGGTTTTCCTGCTCAAAGAGTTTTAGGGACTGTTTGTCAAGTGGAGGCTTTAGCAGCAATTATTTGTGGTGCAGCAACAGCTGCCTTCGATTCTCCCCATCCCGACTCTATTACACCAGAGATAGAGAAGAGGTTTTACCAGTTCTCTCCTGCCGGCACTTCTGTCCAGAATTTTGCGCATTATGGGCAAATATTTAACAATGGAAAATTCACCAAGTTTGATTACGGTCCAGAGAAAAATGACAAAGTGTATGGAAGTTCAGAACCTCCAGAATATGATCTTAAAGCAGTCACATCGCCAGCTGTAATTTTTCAGGGTTTAGGAGACCATGTCGTGGATGTCAAGGATACTGATTGGTTAGTAGGTCAACTACCAAATGTGCTGGAATATGTAAAAGTGAAAGACCCGTTATGGAACCATGTGGATGCGGCTTGCAGTCGATACTGGAAAGATACTATATTTGTACCTTTGAAAAAATATTTAAAGAAATTTGACAGTTCTTATGGTTCCTAATTTGTGTTTTCTTTGAATTATATAGTTCGTCACAAAAAATACAAACGGGTAGCTTATTAACTTGCAATACTTTATAAAAATCGATATATAAATATGAAAAAGAAATTGGTGTATCAGTAAATAAGTAAACAAATGTCGTATTGCAATTTCAACGATGCCGTCCTGCAATGCCATATTGATATTATCGCACCTTCGGTAGGAAAAGGGCACAATTTCCCCTTTAGTAACATTGTACATTGTGCTTTTGTTCTACCGAAGGTGCGATATTGATAATGTTATCATTATCTGCAATGTTTAAAAAGCTACATTCAAACGTGAGTTTTGAGCCATTTGCTTTATTTAGTTGTGAAAACATGCAACGTCAATTTTGAAATTAACACGATCGGTTTAAGATGACTGACTTAACGTTAACTTTGTATGATTATAGATACGTTATTAATTTTCCTTTCCTATTTATAAAGACACAACTATATTACTTACTTGATTTCTATTTCAAAGGCTGTCCATATGATTAAATAAAGATTTTCTCATTTTTCTTGTTCAAGAATCTTATGTTAGTGTTTTATTTGGGGTCCTTCTAAGCGCTGCAGTTCATAGCGGCAGAATGTTCAAGGGAAGTCCTATTCAATGTCGTGTTTTTTGTTATTTATTTTATTAAACATACCAAATTGATAAAAAAGGTGGCTGTGTCGACGGCGAACGCTCTCGAAAATAATGTTTAAAAAAATAAAAAACTGCCTTAGAAAACGCAAAAAATTACTTCTTTTAAAATTGTAGGTACCGAATTTAGTTGGACTACCTATAAGGTAGGTACTTACAACTTACAAAAAAAAGTATTATTGTGCGTGTTTGAATGCAGTGTTTAATTTTAAAACGTTTACTTTATTTTATACTTTTTAGTGATCATAATGCGCTGGTGGACGTAAGTAGTCCCACTTCTTAGTTGATTTATTTATTTCAAGCGCGCCGCAAGCAACGGTACGGGAAAGTCATAGTCATAGAAAGTTGTAGTCGCTCAACTATCTTAATCGAGATATCTTATCGCCACCCTTGAAATAGGTACCGTTGAGGAGTTCCGGTGGCCATCTATGGTCTTCATCATCAGTTCCCCTTCACCAAAATACTAAAATCGCTATATGTTTGCGTACAATATTTGAGGAGTTCTCTCAATTCCTCAGCGATCCCCTCATCAGATCCAGATTTGGTGACAATGGGACTGCCTCGAAAGTATATTCTAACTAAAAAATAATTTTCTAAATCGGTTTACAATTAACGGAGTAATCGGTGAACAAACATTAAAAAAAAACACACCTCCTCCTTTTTTGATGTCGGTTAAAAATCATTCACTCTTCTAGACGCACACGAGGCGTAAGGAAAAACGCTACTACTAATAAGACTGATGTTGTTGTACTTAAAGGAACAATAGGATGCTTAAAACCAGGGATTGTTATTCTACCGGTTCTAAATAAGGTATAACCGGTTATAATGGCATTTCGCTATTTATAACGCTAAAGCTCTGATTGTAATCAATACCGGTATTCGAGTAGGTTATCGGTTAAGCAAAAATGTATGGCGGAGCCACTCATCATGCACTGAAATATCGTCCGCACCTTCACATTTTTTTTGGCAAGGAGTAGGCACACCAGTTCTCAGGGCACCTGATGGTAAGTGGGATCTGACACCCATAGACATTTGAATTCTCAAGATTATAAAACTTAAGACTACAATCCTAAGACCTCAAATGCGTTGCCAACCCTGAGAACTAAGATGGAATGCCTCTATGCTAGTAATTTCACCGGTTGTCTTATCCCCACACCGGAACACAACAATGCGAGCACTGCTGTTTGGCGCTAGGTTATGATAAGATGGTGGTACGGACGGATCATGCACAGGGTCCTATCACCACCAATCATGTACATATTTATCTCATTGATTGTAACAGCTAACCAAACTTCATGGCGGTGCCTAGGTGCCGGCCGCCGCGCGAGTGCGCGCGCGACGGCTGTCTAGGAAAATGATTTATTCGGAGAGCCGGCTGCCTCGATAATATTATTATAACGACATTTTTCACAATCAGGCCAAGAAGTTTACTAGTGTTTTAGTGACAGGTTGCAAGCCCATCGCCTAACAGCACTATACGCCCTTATTCTCTTAGTCGCCTCTTACGACATCCACAGGAAGACATGGAGTGGCACTATTCTAATCCGGCAACCACAAAATATACAAGTCTTTTTAGAGTTGTTGGTATTTCTGTAGCTCTGCCTACCCCACTCTGGGAATAAAGTCGTGATGTTATGTATGTACTTATGTATGTTTTTTTTATTATACTCGTAACATGAATTTTGGGATAGAGTAAGCAAAGCGAGCCGGCGACCTCCCGTTCGAAGCGTTAGTCTGGCGCGAGCCCAGTTATTTCGGTGGTAATTTACTATTTTTGGGTTAATTTGCGCACGTAAATAATGTTTTACACACACATACATAACGTCACGCCTTCATTCCCAGAGTGGGGTAGGCAGAGCTACAGAAATACCAACAACTCTACACTGAAAAAAATGATTTGTTGAATTTACCAAACTAGCAAAGGTTAGCTGATTTACAGGGAAAATTTAATAAATTAAGCAAGATCCACGCTGTTAAGGTTACCAAACTAAATTGGTTGAAATCAAAGTATTGCCGTTATCAGAGTTCTGGTTTAAATTTACAAAAAATATTGTACGTTTTACAAAAGTTGCACAACATTTTTGCCTTGTAAATTCTATCAATGTTTATAGATTGTTTCAACCTGGAAAGCAGTTAAGTTTACCCAGAACGGATTATTGTAACTACGAGACCAATTTAATAACAGTGTTCCTTTTACCGACGCATGGTGGCGCTGCAATCGCCACCTGACTACCGGTAAAAACAACTAATAATTCTTGTAACTTTTACAAAACTAATACAACAATTTAGATTGGTTAATTCTATCATATTACTATGGTAATTGAATCACAAATTGTGGTTAGTTTTACAGAAGCACATGTTAATAAACAATAAACTTGTTTGGTACAAAATACCAAACTGAAACGGTTGAGATCAAAGCATTGCCGTTATCAGAGTGTCGGTTTAAATTTACAAAAAATATGGTACGTTCTACAAAAGTTGCACAACATTTTTGCCTTGTAAATTCTATCAATGTTTTTAGTTTGTTTCAACCTGGAAAGCAGTTAAGTTTACCCAGAACGGATTATTGTAACTACGAGACCAATTTAATAACAGTGTTCCTTTTACCGACGCATGGTGGCGCTGCAATCACCACCTGACTACCGGTAAAAACAACTAATAATTCTTGTAACTTTTACTAAACTAATACAACAATTTAGATTGGTTAATTCTATCATATTACTATGGTAATTTTAATCACAAATTATGGTTAGTTTTACAGAAGCACATGTTAATAAGCAATAAACTTGTTTGGTACAAAATACCAAACTGAAACGGTTGAGATCAAAGCATTAGCGTTATCAGAGTTTCGGTTAAAATTTACAAAAAATATGGTACGTTCTACAAAAGTTGTACAACATTTTTGCCTTGTAAATTCTATCAATGTTTATAGTTTGTTTCAACCTGGAAAGCAGTTAAGTTTACCCAGAACGGATTATTGTAACTACGAGACCAATTTAATAACAGTGTTCCTTTTACCGACGTAAGGTGGCGCTGCAATCACCACCTGACTACCGGTAAAAACAACTAATAATTCTTGTAACTTTTACAAAACTAATACAACAATTTAGATTGGTTAATTCTATCATATTACTATGGTAATTGAATCACAAATTGTGGTTAGTTTTACAGAAGCACATGTTAATAAACAATAAACTTGTTTGGTACAAAATACCAAACTGAAACGGTTGAGATCAAAGCATTGCCGTTATCAGAGTGTCGGTTTAAATTTACAAAAAATATGGTACGTTCTACAAAAGTTGCACAACATTTTTGCCTTGTAAATTCTATCAATGTTTATAGTTTGTTTCAACCTGGAAAGCAGTTAAGTTTACCCAGAACGGATTATTGTAACTACGAGACCAATTTAATAACAGTGTTCCTTTTACCGACGCATGGTGGCGCTGCAATCACCACCTGACTACCGGTAAAAACAACTAATAATTCTTGTAACTTTTACTAAACTAATACAACAATTTAGATTGGTTAATTCTATCATATTACTATGGTAATTTTAATCACAAATTATGGTTAGTTTTACAGAAGCACATGTTAATAAGCAATAAACTTGTTTGGTACAAAATACCAAACTGAAACGGTTGAGATCAAAGCATTAGCGTTATCAGAGTTTCGGTTAAAATTTACAAAAAATATGGTACGTTCTACAAAAGTTGCACAACATATTTGCCTTGTAAATTCTATCAATGTTTTTAGTTTGTTTCAACCAGGAAAGCAGTTAAGTTTACCCAGAACGGATTATTGTAACTACGAGACCAATTTAATAACAGTGTGCTGGGCCGGGTTGTTATGTCATACTATTTAGAATAATTTTTAATGTTGCCAACTTGCCTAAGTCGCTAATTTGGGATATAATGGATCAATAATTTATATATAGTTACCGTGTTATATTTTATTATATAAGAGAATCCTAGACTTAAGTATTACGGATTTTAACCTTTCAATTACGGACTTGTAAGAAGTCTTAAATCTTTGCGTCATTACGTAATTACGGAATGGAAACCCTACCGGGAAGTGGTTCATATCTTCCTTGCAAATTTTGACGGACAACTTACCTACAAACATATTACGTAGGTACCTACTTACGAGTACATACGAACAGTGCAAGTTGCTTGTAAAAACTCATATACCTATACCTACCTACACCAAAGTGAAACGAGGGCGGATCACATTATCTAGACACGCGGGAGCGTGTCAAGCCAAGTTCAAGAAACAGAACTGGCGAGCCGCACCGTGTGTAATATTACACGAACCATTTGGAGCCACTTTTGACCCCCTCATAAATCAAAAACTATTTTACATAAACGTATCAAATTTGGCTCATATATTGAGACTTGCGAGATACATATGTGTTCTAAATTTCATAAGCTTATCTCAAACGGTTATTTAGATATTAATGTCCAAAATTCCTCATTTTTATCACTGACTGACCTATAGACCAAAACTAACCCAGTTCCAGATGACCTAGAGAGTTAAAATTTGGTATGCAGATAGGTAATTAGATGAATACAAAGGAATAAATAAAAAACTGGCAATTTTTAAATAATTAGATTCTATTATGAACGCTTAACATAAATACCTAATATTACTTACGGTACCTACGTTATTAACTGGGATTAATTATTATTTTTATATTTAGCGCACATCAATAGTGTAAAATCATTACCTACTCATAAATAATGATAAAATAATAGGCATTTAGATTTTCGGTTTAAACACGACGCGCGCGCGCCGAGTGACGCCGGAGCGGCGCGACGTGGCCGAGCGCGGCAACCGCGCTCATAAGCGCGAGCGCCGTCTTGCTGTCCGGTTGTCTCTAGACATCTGACCTATAAGGTTGCGATTTATGCTGCGAAATTGCTAAGTTTTCTTAAGGAAAACTTATAATTTGTAGTAATATTATTATTACAATTTCTTTAATAAGTAGGTACGTACGTATAGTATTATAGTATAAGCAATAGTTTAAATAAATAATAATTTTATAGTTATAAGTAGGTAGGTGTATATACTTATTATTATTACAATTCCTATAATAAGTAGGTACGTAGGTTTAGTATAGTATAGGCAATAGTTTAAATAAATAATAATTGTAAAAATTATTCTCTGCTGTGGGCTTGGCAATGCAATTGTTTTATATTTATAGTCTACTTTTAGTTTTGAATTTGTCCTTTTAAAAGGACCCACGGCGTTACGAGGATATGTACTTACCTACAAAAAGTAATGATATCCCACCAAAAACATAAATGTAAAAAAGGAGAGCCAAGTTCAATACAAAAATTATTCTCTGCGTTGTGGGCTTCGCCGCAAAAAGAATGGAGATCTGAGATTGAGTGCCAAGTTCTATGCAAAATCCAAATATGTAGTCTAAGGGCTGACTTGGCTGGTTTTCCCATACGAATTATATAGCCTTCGCATGTTCTAAACCTGTTACCTTTCGGTTCTTATTTTATTATTCCGAAAATTTGGCTTGCTGGTAGAAACTACCCATCGAACATAAGGCTCTTCCATGACTGTGTAAAAGTAGGTACTTAATAATAATTCGTATGGGAAAACCAGCCAAGTCAGCCCTTAGACTACATATTTGGATTTTGCATAGAACTTGGCACTCAATCTCAGATCTCCATTCTTTTTGCGGCGAAGCCCACAACGCAGAGAATAATTTTTGTATTGAACTTGGCTCTCCTTTTTTACATTTATGTTTTTGGTGGGATATGTATAATACAAGTAATAAACTTAGGCAGATAAGTAAGAATTTAACTACGGAACCCTAAAAAATGGTCCGCTGCAATCGCTACCAAACCTATGGTTAAAGTGACTAAAGAGTAGTAGGTAGGTACATGTAACTAAACAAACGACACTGCACTTTGGTTTGGTTATTATATTATACCTACTAGCGGCCCGCCAGCGGCTTCGCCCCGCTGCAAATTTCCGAATTTTCCTTTTTTTATTTTTTTGCCAAAGAACCTTCTCCTGACAATAACAAGCACAACATAAAAAGAATTAGCGAAATCGGTTCAGCGGCTCTCGAGATTTGCGCTTAGCAACACATTCAGCGATTCATTTTTATATTATAGAAGATAGTCAGTTCATTGAGTACTAATTGGCTACGTCATAAAAAATAACTGAATGTTTGTCATGTTGAGGAAAACATTAAAAAAAAAAAGCAAATTCCATTTATCAAAAAATAATAACCTGTAGACCTGTACCTGTACCTACCTGTGTGATAGGCTTGTACCTAGTAGGTACTTTTAGGTGATGGGCTAGCAACCTGTCACTAATATACACTGGTAAATATCTTAGCCTTATTATGCAAAATGTATTTACAGAATTATTAATATTTTTTTTAGAGTTGTTGGTAATTTTGTAGCTTTGCCTACCCCACTCTGGGAATGAAGGCGTGAGTATATGTGTGTATGTATGATAACATTGATAACATTGATAACCCGATGTAAATATTTAATTATAGGTACTACCTATATTCTACACTAGACTCGCGATCCAGATGTTTTTCGTTAGATGATTTATCGTTTTTGAGACAAACGATTTTAATTATAAATCTTTCGCGGTCTGGATTTAGTTGCCCTTTTAAATGCCATGAATTTTCATCGTTATGTGCTCCTATCGTCAGCCATACAAAATTACACAAACCTAGTGCTTGCCACCCAACAAACAAAAATTCCTCTTGTAGTGGCTTTTAATGCCAAAAATAATACTCTTATAAGAGCCATATTATCGCTAATAAGGGTGTATTTGGGCACAAATTATAAGGACAATAACCTTGTATCCCCCTTATAGTTAATACCTGTTATAATGTACCTATACGGTTTCTTACATTGTTCTTTTTGGCATTAGGTACGGGCTAAAATTCATACGCGCCCTGGTGGGTTAAGTACCTACCTACTCCGAAACACCAATTACAAAACATTCAAATTCAAAGCACCTACTCCACAGTTAGTTATGTAGGTGTGACGTGATTAACGTAACATCGAATTCGATTTGGGGTGAAACACTGGGCGCGATCCTCTCATAGCCATCTTAATTATGTTTGCGTTATCAAAACAAAAAGCCTTTCGAAATACTTAAAAGTAGTCTACCATTGATTTTTTTTGTTATTAAAACGTTTATTATGTTATGTCTCTGTCGTACCTACTGCAGGGTAAAAAACTCTCTTAATTAATTAATCAATCAAATATGTAGGTATATCAATACGTCATTACGAGTACATTTTCAACGACAAGAATATTTCGGAAAGTAAATTATTATGACAACTCGGTTGTCAACTCTCATTTTATTTCCACGGAAAGTGCTGTTCATCATCAAAAAGACAACGTAGGTACCTACATACTACCACTCTACATAAACAATAATTAATTATGGAGACGATGATGATTAAGTACTTAAGTAGGTATATAAATAAATAATATGACCAATATGACCATGCTCAAACTTCAAAAGTACCTACCTACGTGATTATGGACTAATAATGGTAAATTGAATTGATTTGTTTATTGAGTTACGAAACTAAAGTCTAAAAGGTACCGACTTTAGACAACAAATTTACTTTGGTTGAATTTACCATTATACTTTGTCAAAATCTACTAAACCTAAACGCAACCTCATAAAAACGTCTGTCCTACTCTCACATATTTCCATCGATCTCAATCGATGAATGGTAGAGCGAGATGGAAGTAAGGTTCGCGTTCACGCAGTTATGATACTTATGACGCAGGCGCAGTCAAGTCATTTCAAGGCGTCGGTCTGGCGCGCGCGCCGAACGAATTTCCGTTCCATTTCGCTTCCGGCTTCCGACCGGCGGCGTGCCGTGTTCTGCCCCCTATCCCAAGTATCCCACAAAACTTACCAAGTGTAAAAAAATTTACTAAATTGTAAGGTTTTCCATAGAAAATTAGAAATTATGGAAAGTGATACCGAAGACGATATTGGAGTCGCATATCTAACGGAATGGGGTTTGTCTGAACCCACCATAAAAAAATTTGAAGGTTAGTAGATTAAGTTTAGTAACACCTCATTATCATTATATTACTTACTGATAAATTTGTATGTTGTATGTATTCATATATTATTATTACTACCAGTACTAGGTACCTACCTACCTATTATTTTAATTTCTATAATTTTAATACCTATTTGCTAATGCTACTAATATTTATACAGCTAATTTAGCTGTTTAATAGTAGGTACCTATAAGTGTGTGCGTGGTGTAATTAATTAGTGCCAAAAGATAACCCTAGGTACCTAACAAACCGAGATCTTTATAATTTTATTGCCAGTGAAGCTGAAGCGTGTGATAGGTGTTGGTTGATTTGATCGTGGCTTGAGATCGAGCAATTGATATTTATGATGATGGTTTTTCTTTTAAATAGGTAGGAATTTAGCTATTTGTTTCAATATTTCAATTTAAATACCTACTCATTTCTACGTTTATGTGGTAACTAGGTAAGTATCGTTTTTTACATGAACGGTAGGTTAAGTATGTATATAAATTATAATGCTACTTACCAGTTTCATATGATAATTTATAGTTTCCTCACCTGCATACAATACCTACCTACTATAGACGCGGGCAACCATCTTGTAGGTACTTATAATTGCTTTGCTGTTATAATAGTGTACAACGGTACAATATATCAATCAATTTAAGTCATTGTCTGTCAAATACCCAATGAATGTATCAATCAATTAATACAAATAATTGTGAAAAGAAACATTTTGGCGTAACAGCGTTAAATCGCCCTTGATGATGATGATGAATCATTTTACAAAGAGCGCGGCTCTCGTGCAGGCCCCGACATGCGCCCGACCCGCGCATGCCGTGTGTAAAGGCATCCATATACCTACTTAGGTAACTTATGAACACCCGCCGCACTTCTGACATCCCGGCGCCCGACCCGCGCCCGCGCTCTGTGTGTGTTTTACGCTTTATGTTTGTGGGTTAGGTATACCTACCTACCTAGTTAATGCAAATGCTTGTAACTGCCTGTTTTTTTAGAAAATCAAATTACATTCACACTTCTATCGGACATAGAAGAAGCAGAACTAAAGGAGCTTATTCCGAATTTGAAGGAACGAGTACTGTTCAAACGGGGGCTGAAGAAACTGCAAAACATAATTCATGTAAGTACTTATCTCTTGCTTATTGCTGTTTGGTTCTGTTTGGTTCCGTTCTGTTCGTGAATATATCACTACCTGACCCTACAAACGTTGTTCTGCCATATAAATTCACTATTGGTCGCAGCGTGATGTTATTACAGCCTAAAGCCTTCCTCGATAATTGGACTATCCATTGGATTCTTCCGAATCGTTCGATATCTTGATGGCAACGGGCGCGCTCCCGCGCGCGCGCCTCGCGCCACCCGTCACACCAAACGCAGCCGCGAAGCATGAGCAACACGTGCACGCGTTGAAGCTGCCGCCGGCCTGCAGTGTGCCGGGTGCCGCGTCGCCCACGAGATCCCAAGTTTTTTTATTACTTTTAGTTCTCAGATGAAATAAAAAAAAAATGGGTGCATTATATTAATACCAGACGGGAACAATACGGGTAATATCATCGTCTGTGTAGGGCGCTGCAAAGCCATGTAGATCTCTCTTTCAGTATTTTAGAATATCATCGTTTTTACAAGTCCCTGGCTCGTAGTAGGTACTAATCCTATGACCGAACTCGCAACTTTGGACCACTTTAGTTCTTAAACGGGCAAGTTAATAAAAAAAAAAATCAATAAAAGATGCTTATTTTAATGTATTCTTTAAAGTTTTAATCAAAAAAGTTGCAAAAATGCGAAAAAAAAAGTTTCTAAGTCCTATTCAATGGCCGCACCTCTTATACCTTCCTACCAGTTTATTTTTGAAGTCGGAGACCTCAGTGTGCCTACTGGATACTAGCTAATAGAGAATATCTCAAAAACATTTAAGAAAATGCATGTAATAGAACGCATTACGCGGCAGCGAGATTACGCGACATTTCATGCAATTTCATAGAAAAATATTTAGTCGCGTCGCTCCGCTGACGCCTAGTGCGGTCCTACCCTACCTTAAATGAAGGTTTTGTGTGTTAACTTAATAAAACTTATACCTATATATTATTTCAGGACACAGCGTCTGATGACACGTCGTCATGTTCTAGAGATTTGTCATCACCAAGTCCCGCGGCCAGCACGAGCAGTGCTGAAATTGCTTCTTCCATAAATGCAACATCTCATGTAAGTGATTTTATCCTTTAATTTTATTTACGTCATGGTTCAAGCTAATGTCAAAAGATAAACTTAGGCGGTCATTCTTCGTCAGGTTTCCTTCACAGCAAGGCTAAAAAATAAAAAAAGTCAAAATTTGTGACATTTTTTTTTTTTTTTTTTTTTTTATGTTAAGGAGAAGGCACACTAGCACTCAGGCCACCTGATGGTAAGTGGAATCTGAGACCCATAGACATTTGAATTCTCAAGACTATAATCCCAAGACCTCAAATGCGTTGCCAACCCTGAGGACTAAGATGGAATGCCTCTATGCTAGTAATTTCACCGACAAATTAAGTTGATTTAAAATATTTTTTTTGTTTAGGTATATTCTGATGTATGCTTTTTTTTTGTTTAGACTGATGATTTAAATACTATTTTAAAAAGCAATAGTGCTGGAGAATTGTGTCTAGCATCGTTAAAAAAAAATTCCAAGTTAGATACTTCAGCGCGAAACTACTTAGTTAAATCAGTAGTTGAATATTACATGAAGCATTATGGCACGATGAAAAGACACCAATTTGAAGATATTTCTTTTCAAATTGTTTCCTTAGTCCCAACTGAATTCAAGGTACCTACCATATTTCAAACTGAGACCATCCATAGATGCGATTTCACCAGTGTAATCGGACAATGCCGTATACTGACGGAAGCGTGCCTTTAGATAGTGTATTGAAAATAAGTATTATCAGTGCACTTTTAGAAGGAATCTTTCCTTCAGACAACACCCGCCTTATTGGTGAAAAACTACCTTAATGTCTGATTTACATCAAAGTACTAAATCCCTAGATCAACACTCCTATCCGTTCCTTCGTGATTGTGCACTAGTAATACATTAGGTAGTTAGTTCAGTAGCTAGTTTGTTATGCTGCTATGAATTATTTTTATTATTTTCTATAGGCAAGTAGGTATGTATAAAGTTATAAACAGCCTTAAATTTCATTATTGGTCATTGACATATATCTATATCACAGGTAAAAAATACTGTGAAGTCATACATAATAAATTGATGAAATATATTATTTATCCTTAATTGTTAAGATAATGTAATTTTATTTACATACATTGATGAATGCGTGTTTACGACGTTTTGAGCTAGTTGGTAGTGTACGCTGCCTTTGAAACTAGCGGTCCCGGGTTTGATTCCTGGTAATGGCAAATATTTGAAATAATGTGTGATGAACTGATGAGCATGGATATTTCCTTCCGGGGCAGTGGTCCAACTGTCTTTGCAGTTGGACCGCGGCACCATTATAGAGTTCCCAGGTCCAATTAAAATAATTTCAAATAATACAACTGCAATTGTAACCACAACACCTTATTATATTTAACTAATTAGTTTTACAACGTTTCTGATACAGAACTTATAAATAGTAAAATCCTTTTCTCTTAAAAAAATAACAAAACAAAACTGGAACAAAGTATTAAAAAAAGTATTAACAAACAACAAAGTATTAATAGTAAAGTATAGGTATTATTTCATCGTATTTTTTCTAAAGCATGGCCTATACATATACGTATATAAAATGACACCTACATTAATCTGGGTTTTTCCTAAGTTGGGTAGTGATTGCAATTGAATTATTTTAAATTATTTTAATTGAACCTGGGAACTATAATGGTGCCGTGGTCCAACGGCAAATATAGTTGGACCACGGCCCCTAGTAAAGGCCCGTAGTCCAACTAGTTGGACAGAGCAGTTGGACCACTGCCCCGGAAGGGGATATTTGTACCTGAGTCTTGGATGCATGTTTATAGTTGTCTAATACCCCTAACATAACAAGCCTATAACTTTAATTTTGGACTTAAATTTGGACTAAAATCAATTTGTGAAAGAAGGTTTCTTGATATTTATTTATAAATCCTGCCCAAAACCTTGTTATTTATTAAGTGCAATTTCTCTTTGTGTGTTATTATTGAAAGTGCAATGAGTAGACAGATGCTGAGCGCGCAGTTAGTTGTCAGCTTAAGTTACTTTACTAAGCAACTTGCTTATATTTCTATAGAGTTAGTAAAGTAACCTGAATTTGTGGTATCATAAATTCAGGTCACTTTAGCTCTATAGAGGGGTCTATATTCATTATAATGTTTGCCCTAACGCATCGTTTGCCATAATGATCATTCGCCATAACTAGTTTTCAGCTGAGTCAGACTTTTTAATATTTTCAATAATTGTTAGAATACAACCCTAACCTAACCGATGGTATTTTTGGAAAACTGAAAAAGTTGTCTGACTCAGCTGAAAAATTAGTTACCTATGGCAAATGATCATTTTGGCAAACTATGTGTTAGGGCAAACGTTATTATGGATTGCGCAGGAGACCCCTATAGAGGCTTTTTAAGGACTAGCCTTAATAGTCGCTTAGGTAGGTACAAATTAATTAATGTTTTAATTTCATAGGAAACTTACTATTTACCCAGTCAAAAGTATGGGATAAATAAATACATTCCAGCAAGAGGGAAGTTGGTGGATAAATTTAACAATTATAAGAGGGTATTGCGGAAGAGTGGATTATTAAGCAGTAGAGCCGACACTCCATCTGATACTCCATCGGCGTCAGCAACTACCGATGTTGAAGAGCAAACTGGTATTTTTTTTTTTCATTTTAAATCTTGAGTACCTATTCGGAAATAAACCATTTTGCACTGATAGACTTACAATACAATTTAAAGTAAGTTTTTGTGTCTTCTCTGTTAAATGTTGCACATATTGCAACAATATGTTGCAGATAAGTTCGCCGTTGTAGGTACATTAACTTTTATTAGGGTTCCGTAGCCAAAATGGCAGAAACGGAACCCTTATAGTTTCGTCATGTCCGTCCTTCCGTATGTCGCAGGCATTTTACTCATAAACTACAAGATGTATATTGATGAAATTTGGAGTATAGGTGCCTTGTACAAGCCGCTACTTAGTTTGGTAGTTAAATAACAAAAATATTTATAGGGGGGAGCATTCCATACATGTAACAGAAACTGTTTTTTTTTTCACCAATCGTTTTGACAGATAATTGTTATAATTATGATCTATCGTTTGCCTTACCAGTATCCCATGAAGAATTCGAGGAGATAAAAGTTTGGCTAAAATATAATAAAGAACCAATAGGAGAAGTAATTGAACATTGGAAAAAATCGTCGACTTTGCGCCTTAAAGAATTAACACATAAATACACAAATATAACCGACATAATAAACGATTGGCCCGCATACAAGTTGAGTTTTGGATATAAGTTGGTAAGTTGTTTTTATTGGTTTCAAAGACGCGAGTTTCTTATAAATAAATTATTATACCTACTTACATTATTTTAGTATGTCGATGCGATTAGCCTAGTTGGTTGGTAGTGAGCCTGCTTACGAAGCTAGCGGTCCCGGGTTCGATCCCGGGTAAGGGCAAATGTTTGTGTGGTGAGCGCGCATATTTGAGCACGCGTAAATAAATAAAAGGTATTAATTAATGAAATTAAGTATTTGTCTTGTAAGTATGTTGATCGTTGTCTAGTACCCAAAACACAAGCCTACTAGACTAGGTTATTTTGTGTAATATAAGATTGACCCTTGCCATTTATTTACTTACTTATTTATTATTTATGCACAAAAACATTTAGGCTCGAACGATTTCGATGATATTAACTAGCTAACTAGCTAGGCAAGTTAATTTTCTCCGTGTCTCAGTAGAAAGACACCGAGTGAAGCTCCGTTACGCCCAGGTACTTTATTTTGAAATGACCAAGTTATGCTTTTTTCAGATTGAATTGGATTTCGAAAGTAAGTTCAGAGGATCTGAACTACTATTATACGTGAAATGGCCTGAGTTTATGCAGAAATCACTAGATCACTTTAGGAAAATAAAAGCTGCTTCATCATATATTCAGTTGATAGACGGAAATCCAAGTGAAGGTTGGTTGTTGTTATACGTGTATTATACTTACGTTAGTACGAGCATTATACTTACGTTACATGGCCTTTCTTGGAAGTATAAATAAAAATAATGTTAAATGGCTTCTAATATAAATTAATGTGTTGTAACACAAATTGAAGCAAAACTATTTTTGTGGTTGCTTAACCAAGAATTATTATTAACTACGTACTTTTTTTCAGATGTTAGAGACTTCTGTTTTTGCGCTTTAATTGGCTACAAAATAGTACCAACCGTAAGGATACAGTGCCAAGACACAGATGGCAAAAAAAAAAGCCTCAAACCCAGTATTCAAGAAGCCATGAATAGTTTTATTCTTCATGCAAAGGTATTATTTACTTTAAAATATCGTCTTTTTGTTATTATTTTTGCTGATCGTATATTTTAGCACTCTAACTAGAAACTTTTATTTTCGCCATGGCCGTCTGTCTGTCTGTATGTCATATTCACTTTTTCTCAGAAACTATTAGTAAGAAATCTAAAAAAAATAGGGTTAGGGTAGGTAAATACATACCTCCCTAACATGTAAAGCAAGGATAAAAATATTTTATTTTCTTTACGTCTATGACATGGCGCAATAGCTATTAAAGAACTACTTGTGTGTATGGCATTATAAATTTTTAGTTCATCAAATAATATGGACAACCAGTGTTTTAACGATATTGCTTTTGGCATGTTATTGTATTGTTTTGAACTCTGCCGTAATTAGGGCGCGAGTACACGGTGCCGCCCCCGCACCGACACCGCACCGCCGCCGCACCTCTGCGCTATGTACACAAGACGCGTAAAGCCCGCCACCGCGCCGCCGTCGGTGCAGAGGCGGCACCGTGTACTCGCGCCCTTACTGTCTAGTTTAAGAATTATCATAAAGTTGACGATACGACAACATGTCAAAAGCAATTATTTTGACAACAGGAACTTTTTTAAAAGGTGTTCTGGAAAAAATCATGCTTATAGAACTTTGTCTCCAAAGCATACTATTTTTTTTCAAATATTTTGATCATTACTTACCGAGAAAATAATATTGAATATTATCAGCGTTTGAAAAGCCCGCTTTGGACTAGTGGCCGGAATGACGTTATTTTGTTTGTAGCCGCGTTTTGTTTTTTCAACTCTAGCACTAGCTGTGACGTAAGGTGTACCATATGGCGTTTAAGCTCTTTAGCCATTATCAGATATATGTTTATTTATTTCCTCAGTAAATAATGAAAAAAAATTAGTATGCTTTTGAGACAAACCTCTATTTATAAGTATGATTTTTTTCAGAACACCTTTTAAAAAAGTTCCTGTTGTCAATTGTTTTACCGCGTAGAATAGAGGCCCAGCACCAAGTAATATTAAATAGAAAATTAGTTCATAAGTACTCGGTTGTTTCTCGAGATAGTTTTTTTGTTTGCCCGGTTTTTCATTAATAAAACTTTAATTTCCAGAATCAAAGTGAAGTTCTCACCCAACTGAATTATCGGCAGAAAACACAAATGGCTAAAGGGCTCCGCTGTCAACCAATAATTGTCGTTGTCGGAGCCACAATTGACACGCTCAAGGATTTTTATGTTGCATATGACAACATTCTCTACAAAATTGACTCGGTTTTAAAAGCCCTCGATGTATGCTTTAAAACTTTTCACTGCCTGGACGCGGAGTATCCAGCTGAAGCGATACATATTTGGACATTCATACAAAAGTATTTCTACAGCATCCACTTAAAATCTGATAAAAAACTGTCGGGAGTTTCAACATTTCTCTCCGACCTAAATTAGTTAACCGACATTTCTCTCCGACCTACATTAAAATTTGTTTCTTTAATATTATGTTGTCAATAAAATTAGAATTAAAATTTTAAATTAAATTTAGCTGACCTGTAGGTAGGTCAAGGGTACATAATATATAATTATAAGACGAGTTAATATTGTTTAAAATAAAACATACATGATGTTTGTTTGCTTCAAATGTTTCGCTTCAGTTGAAGATTACAAAGGCTTTTGTGAACATTTAAAAATTTATCACAACTTAAGTTCTAACGCAACATATCGTTGTAAACAGTATCTATGTGATCGTGAATTTCAAAATGTAAGATCTTTTAGACGTCACCTTATATCTCAGCACATGAACCTGCAAACCACATTAAATCAGGAGGTCGCTATAAATGTTGACACTTTAAGTGAAAATCTACAGGATTCGTTTTTTTCTAACGAATCTTCTGAATGTCATATTGTAAAAAATGTTTGTCGTGAAGACGCTTTAGAAACTGCCCGGAGTATGTTAAATAAATCAGCCGCAACATTAGCGCTTTCATTGTACAGTGATGCTGGAGTGAACAGGAAAACTGCTCTCAAAGTAATAGATAATGTTCAACTTCACATTACACAAGTTATAGATGATGTTCTTAAATTTGTAATGCCTTTGTATAAAGAGTTTAGTCAAGGTGAAATAGATAATATACATGAACTGATTTCAAATCCTTTTGGTGACATGTGCTCAGAGTATAAAATTATAAAATACTTTACAGACATCAATTGCTACATTCCGCCTGAAAAGTACGTTATTCATGAAAACGTTGCTGAAAACACAGTTAACTCTTCTGTAATGCTTGCTCCTAAATCCTGTACGGGCGCTAAGGTGCCGCTTAGGCTAGCATTCAAGAAAATATTTGAATTACCTAATGTTCACAAATTGATTTTCAATTCATTACAACATTATGAGGGCGCTTTTCCAAATTTTGCTCAAAGTTTCATTTGGCAAAAGAAAATTGCAAATAAAGAAGGCAAACTCTGTTGTCCTTTTTTTTTATATTTCGATGATTTTGAGTGTAATAATCCCTTAGGTAGCCATGCCGGTGTACATTCTGTATCAGCTGTATATTATCAGTTTCCTACTATGCCACATGAATATCTTTCATTGCTGGATAATGTGTTTGTTGCAATGTTGTACAATTCGTCTTATAAGATACATGGTAATTACTCTGCATTTAATGAACTCATTAAAGAATTAACCTATTTAGAGGAAGAAGGCATAGAGTTAAATACTGAAAATGGTAATATAAAAATCCATTTTGTACTTGGAATGATATTAGGTGATAATCTGGGATTAAATACAATACTCGGGTTTGCAAAATCTTTTAGCAGTAATTTCTATTGTAGATTATGTAAAAGCCACAAATCTGTAATGAATACACAAACCAAAGTAGATAATGCATTGTTAAGAAATCGGGAAAACTATGCTCGTGACGTTGAGCAAAATAATGTCACGGAAACAGGAATAGGTGAATATTGTTGTTTTAATATTATTCCTAGCTTTCATGTGGTGGACAATTGTAGTGTTGATATTATGCACGATATTTTTGAAGGGGTATGTCATTATGACTTGGCTAAAATTATTTTGCATTATATTGACATATTACATTATTTTGATCAAGATACATTAAATAATCGCTTAAAATTATTTGATTACTCCGTTACAGAGCTTAATGATAAGTCTATTTGCATCAAGCGAGAACATTTAGTTCGTAGTAAGTTTAAAATGTCTGCTTCGGAAATGTTAATGTTTGTTCACTTGTTTCCTCTCCTTGTTGGAGATTTAGTTCCGGTTGACGATCCTGTTTGGCAATTTGTAATCGTTTTACTAAAAATCATTCAGATTATATTATGTAGTGTTGTACATGCCCCAACTGTAAAAATGTTAGAATCTTTAATTTCTGAACATCATGAAAACTACATTAATCTTTTTAACGATACATTAAAACCTAAACATCATTTAATGCTTCATTACCCACATATTATTGAGCAGGTGGGCTCCTTAAAACAGTTATGGTGTATGCGATATGAAGCCAAACACAAAACTTTAAAAAACACGGCTCATATCATTACTTCTAGAAAAAATATAAGTCTAACATTATTAATAAAAGAACAATTAGCATTTGCGAACAGACTCCTTTTAGCAAAGGGATTGGACCCTAGACTGGAATTCGGAAAAGTCAATTTACGGGAGCCGCATGCGGATATTTCCCAAACTAACTGTATCCACGAAAGAGATGTTGATTTATCATGTGATTTTCAATGGGTACGTTTCAAGGGTACGAAATTTATACCCGGAATGATAATTGTTACTACGAATGACGAAGATTTTATTTTTTTTAAGTTGGAAAGTATTTTTCGTTCTAAATGTTCTGAGGGATTGTATTTTTTATGTAAATTATTAATATGCTCTGGGTTTAATGATCATTTTCAAGCTTATCAAATTGAAGGGGAAGACAACTCTACGGAGGTGTTGAAGCCGGAAAATTTAATCATTTCTCCCACTAATGTTCATGTTATTGCCACAGGAGAATCTTATTGTCGTTTTAGTTACTATTAAAATATAAATTGAATAGTAACTAAAACATAAATTTAAATTTCCACTAGTCCATGAGTGTGGATTAGTGGGAATTTATTTTCCAGTTCGCAGAGCAGATAACTAGTTCACTCGTTTATTAATTATTTGGATTTAGTGATAATATTAGTTTTTTTTTATTATCACATGTTGTAGCAGGCAGAACTCACGTTTATTTAAAATACCTACGTCTTGCTTACCCATTACCCTTAAAAAAACTTATCAACATTTAAAACATTTTAAGGGACCATTTTTTTATAAGTCTTTAATGTTCCCAAAAACAGTTTTTGCAGACTGGGAGAGTGTTATTTTAAAAACATGATGTATTTATGAGGGCACCGACCGCCCAGTGGCTGTCATTATTGAGTTCAATAAACTACAACATGTTCTCGAAATCTATCGGTTTTATTTTGTTACACAACTCAAAACTCAACTAATGCTATATGTAACATATAGCATGTATATGCTATAATATTCAGATCCGTGTATAGCGACCTAAACGGACCGAAGTGGCCACCATTTTACGTTTAGGTCACAACATGAAACAGAATTGTTATAAAGCTTTGTTATATATCGTATTAGTTGTGTATTGAGTTGTATAACAAAATAAAACCACAAAATTTCGAGAAAATGTTATAGTTTACCATAAAACACAATTATAGTAATGAGGGCGCCAGAGAGCGGTCGGCGTCTTCATAAAATATTTTTTTGATATATTTTATAGTGAATAGAATAAAATACTGTTTATTATTTTTAAAGGTAAGGCCTAGCGCGCACAAGAGCCAGGCTGTGGCACCCAGTCCAATTGGACTGGCTACCGCAGCCAGGCTGCGTCAGCAATCAACATTGTTGTTTACTTGTTTGAAATTAATATTTAAATTATATGACATTATGGACCTACCCTGGTATTTAATTTTGAACCACAGTTTATAATAATATGAATCCCTTATTTATATGCAGATTAAAAAAAGCGATGCTTGAATTTTGTGTATAATATTTAATTCATGTTATTTTTTCCATTACTTTAGTAGTGTAACTTACCAGATGTGTACCTAATGCAGTTTTCATCAGTAACTTTAACTTAGTACCAATTTCACCAAACGCTGTTAAATGTTAATCGACTGTTAGTTCTTACATTTTGTCAGTTATTAACACTAATTATTTGTTAAGTTGTTGGTGAAATTCGACGTAAGTCTATTTATCCAGATATAGTTTGTTTTAATCCGTTTATGTATGTAAATGAAATCTACCTGAGGTGTTATGCAGTTTATTAAAGTTTGAAGTGTGCAGTTTTCATTAGTAACTTAAGTTTATTTAACCTGTATCAAGTTAGCAGTGCAGCTCATACCAGTCATTTACGAGCAAAATCTACTAATATCTGTTTGCATTATTTTTGTACCAAGCCTGGTACATTTTACATGACAAACGTAGGTAAAATTAAATGATTTTACTAGTAAAGGACTGGTCAGAGCTACACTACTAACTTGATAAAAACAGGTTAAATAAACTTAAGTTACTAATGAAAACTGCTTTACACATCTGGTAAGTTATACTACAGTAACTGATGTAAAATGCATTACACATCTGCTAGATTATACTAAAGTAGCTGGTGAAAACTGCATTACACATCTGGTAGGTTATACTACAGTAACTGATGTAAAATGCATTACACATCTGCTAGATTATACTAAAGTAGCTGGTGAAAACTGCATTACACATCTGGTAGGTTATACTAAAGTAACTGATGAAAACTGCATTACACATCTGGTAAGTTATACTAAAAGTAACTGATGAAAACTGCATTACACATCTGGTAGGTTATACTAAAGTAACTGATGAAAACTGCATTACACATCTGGTAAGTTTTACTAAAGTAACTGATGAAAACTGCATTGCACATCTGGTAGGTTATACTAAAGTAGCTGATAAAAACTGCATTACACATCTGGTAGGTTATACTAAAGTAATTGATGAAAACTGCATTTCACATCTGGTAGGTTATACTAAAGTAACTGATGAAAACTGCATTACACATCTGGTAAGTAATACTAAAGTAATTGATGAAAACTGCATTTCACATCTGGTAGGTTATACTAAAGTAACAAATGAAAACTGCATTACACATCTGGTAAGTTATACTAAAGTAGCTGATGAAAACTGCATAACACATCTGGTAGGTTATACTAAAGTAACTGATGAAAACTGCATTACACATCTGGTAGGTTATACTAAAGTAACTGATGAAAACTGCATTATACATCTGGTAGGTTATACTAAAGTAAGTGATGAAAACTGCATTCCACATCTAGTAGGTTATACTAAAGTAACTGATGAAAACTGCATTATACATCTGGTAGGTTATACTAAAATAACTGATGAAAACTGCATTGCACATCTGGTAGGTTATACTAAAGTACCAAATTAATTCCGTACATTACTAACCATAACAGTTTTGTAAAATCAACCAAAATTCGTGATAGGACCGAAATCAACTGTCAACTTTAATAAAATTTACTAGGAATCTGAAACATTGTTTGTCAGAGTTGACAAAATGAAAAAGTAATAGTTTGGTAAATTTTACAAGTTAAAATTAGTAACATTTATAATTTTGTTTTGTAAAAACTACATGTATAGGTTTGGTAAAGATAAGAGTCTACTAAAGAATTAAGTTCTAATCTACCAAATTAATTTCGTACATTACTAACCATAACAGTTTTGTAAAATCAACCGAAATTCGTGATAGGACCGAATTCAACTGTCAACTTTGATACAATTTACTAGGAATCTGATAAAACCAACCATACATTTTTTTCAGTGTAAAGACTTACCGATATTTCTGTAACCAAATTTTGCACTAACAGGCTAAGAGGTTTACTAGTCGATTAGTGAATAATGTTTTTATTATATTCATCATAATAAAATGGGGTAATGCTGCGAGCTTCCTCGGCACGATGCCGCAAGTGGGTGCAATGGAGGTTTTACCTTAAAAGTTAGTGTTAATTAAAATGTTTTTTTTTTTTTTTATACATTTGTGTTTCTAATGAAATATGAGGTTTTACCGGGTAGATTGAGTATGTGCCCGGAAATACCATTGATTATTGAAATCTAAATTATGCGGTAGGTCGTGAACAAAAACTGTGGCGATGTTTACCAACAGAAGACCTGCCGCGTCCATTGCTCGCCGGCGACTGAACGAGGACCAGCGCATGCAGTGATACCTGAACAGAGTACTCTTACAAATAACTACTGTCATATACATGCACATGGTGTCCCGTAAAAGGTCGATAATCCGTTAACAGTTGATAGGACTGCTAATTACCTACCTCTCAGAAAATTTAATTTGCGGCCTAGTTAAAATAGCTGAGTTTTTGAAGATTTGTCAATTTTGTAAAGACCTAATTTCAGATTGTTTTTACTGCCATGACTTCAGATCTAAGAAATTTTTAAAGTAAGTTTTTTTATTTATTCTTGAAAAGTAAGGCTTTCACACGGCAGATTTGAAACAAAAACACAAGATTTAATAATTCTTACATTTGTATTCAGGGCATTAAAAAAATGAGCGGAGGGAGAAAAAATCGGATTTTACATAATTGATAAAATCTCAAAAACTAAGCCATTTTTACCCAACATAGAATTAGATTTTCTGTGATGTAATTAGTAGCCCTTTCCACTATCGACAGATTATCGTCGGTTTACGGGACACCCAGTATATACTTTACTGGTAATTTATATAAACTGGTGCGCAATTTCTTGACACTTATCAACTGGTTTAATATACATAGAAGTCTTTGAAATAAACCACTGTTTCCTATGGAATGATCAATACTGACCCGTTCATTAAAACATTTGAATCAACATAAAGAAGCATAACACGTCATTTGTAGAATAAAGGATACCGTTCACAATAGAAACGTTACTTCCATGTATATTAGCAAAACGGTGTGTGTTGTAGGAACTTATAAATGTCAGGCTTTTTAAATGGTGCCCAATACATCATGAAAAATTTTAAGTACGTAAATACATAACATCACGCCTTCATTCCCAGAGTGGGGTAGACAGAGCTACAGAAATAACAACTTCTTCTTGATAATTCTGTAAACACATTTTTCACAATCAGGCTAAGGTGTTTACCAGTGTATTAGTGACAGGTTGCGAGCCTATCCCCTAACAGTACTATAAGCCCTTATTCTCTTACGACATCCACGGGAAGACAAGGAGTGGCGCTAATCTAACCCGGGATCCACACAGTATTTTTTAAAACTATTCGTTTATATTACGACTAACTTTTGCCAGTGACTTCGTCTTCGTAGTAATTCTGTCAGTACAATTTTCGTGGATGAAAAATACCCTTAGTCCTTTCGCGGGGCCCAAGCTATCTTTAAATCAAACTTCATTAAGATCGTCAACATGTCAGCTGTAAAAACGTGGAAAACAGAGTTAGTGCAGCGAAGCGTGACCACAATTTAAACTTGCTAAAAGAGGGTAAAAAAAATATTTTTCTTGTGATGTATTTTGACAGGTACAGGTACTGTTTTCGGTTTTTTTTTGTGGTCACAGGTCTAACCTAACCTACATTAGCTCAAGCTTAAGATAATATAAAAACATTAAGGGATCAGCAGAAATTAGCTTTCTATGAAACGAAAATTCTGCGAAGTCATACATTCTATGAAACGAGTTTCTGTGAAACAAAGAGACACCATTTTTACACGTTGTGTAGTTTGTGTAAGCAATAAATAATCTTCTAAATCTGAATTACGGCGAGCATATGTCGTACGTCG
The DNA here is from genome assembly GCA_949316455.1 of Acleris holmiana. NCBI lineage: Eukaryota > Metazoa > Arthropoda > Insecta > Lepidoptera > Tortricidae > Acleris > Acleris holmiana. The sequence goes on along the minus strand of OX438782.1, from coordinate 8,028,284 downwards.
TCAGTGCATTGGCGCCCTTATTACCTCGCCTTGCGCACCTATCGGTATTGTTTAACCTTTGCTTGAGCCACTCGTGTCTACCTTCTGACATGGTAAATGCTCTGGTTATGCCCTTAGCCAAGTGCAAGACGGGGATGCATCAAACAAAACTAGAGGACAATCTGACTGGCGATTGTAGCGAAAGTATTTTGGTTTAGCCATGTAAACTTGCATGACTCCAATTTTGGCTCTAAGGCTTTTGACTTGGTCTGATTTGACATCCTCTAGCAAAAAAGGAAAAGACTGGGGTAGCGCCGGAGCTAAAATTGCCATTACAAAATTTCGTGTCCGCAAAGTATATCAATCATTTTTAGGTCAGTGCATTCTTTCCTATAATAAATTACCCGACGCAGTTTTGAAGTTACCATTTTCAGCACTTAAAAATTACTTGAAAAAGTTATTAATGTCTAAAGGGTCAAGGATTATCTAACAGACAAAAATGCTTGGCCTAAGATACCTTACGTAACAGCTTAGTACCTATCTAGTCTAGGGGACACGGTTTCTGTAGGAGAACGTATCGAAACTTTTTTTTTTTTTATATCTTTTAGTTTAGCATCGTCTTGGGTATAAATATTATTCTATTTATTTGCTCTTGTGTTTATAAGAAGTATCGATACTATTTCCTGCTTAACTACGCATGATATATATATATATTAATACATTTTATTAATTGGTTTATATAATGCAGCAGTGGTCTCTTTGAAGCGCCAGTAGAGTTTTGACGTGTAAAAGTGCCCGTGCGGCCTACTTACTAAATAAACAACTTTTAACTTTTTTTAACCTAACTCTTATTAGGACTTGAATCAGGAGAACCGAGTAGGGTGGGCGGGAGTGTTCTCGGCCCCTGCTGCACGCGTAAGAGAGGGCGGGCTCAGCTCGCCATTGCCTTTCTGGGTGTACGCGGACGCGTTGATTGAACAACTCAGCAGAATGCATTTCTGCAGCTTTATTGACCGTGTATGTGTAAATAACATCAGCTATTCGGCCGACAACTTCTGGCGGCTCTGTTCTGTGTTCTGTTGGCAACTTGTGAGTCGTACATAGCTTATATTGTGAACTGAACAGAATTCATGGTTTTTAAATCGGGAATCAATTGTTTAACATTCATCACGCCTCTAATTTAAATAGAGTCTCTCTAAGGGCAGTAGACCACTTTTAATATCTTGGACGTTAGGAGACAGATGAACTACGACATGCATATGGAGAGAGAGCGCAGGTCGTTGTCAAACCCGGTGACCATGCTGGCCCGCAGATTCGCACGATGTACAGATGCAATGAAGGTAGCGTTTTTTAAGCATACTGCGTATATACTCAGAAAGCTTACAATTCTTTGCGCGTCAAATATAATAATGCTTTTAGAGTGCTGTTGCTCCTGTGCTTCTGTAGTATATCAGCAATGTTTTTCAACGCACGCCTTATCGGGTTTGACGCTATATTACGCAAAAAAACTGCCTCACGCTGGAAAAAGTGTGCGGGAATGATAACATTATACTAGAAATGATAACTGATAATTTTGATAGTCCTCTAATATGGATATTGCTCTAGAGGTCTAAGTCATTCTTCATTATTAAATATAATGTATTAATATAGAATAACTCATACTAACAACCATGGATCTCTGTTTTCTTCTAATAACTACTCTTCAAGAAAATACTTTAGTTTATAAAAAAACAATAATATAAGAGGGTGCCAATGAAAACTCGGCGTTTGCTGGATTCAGTCTTAAATCTAAAACAACATCAAAGTAAAACGAAATTAGTTTAGCAAAAAATGTATCCGTAAAAAAGAATACGACTTGTACTTTTTTAAATACCGCTATTTCGCATGTTACTTGTAGTTAAACGCTTGTATTGAATCGAACTATCTGTCGCACACACACGCTCATTCTCGTATGAATAAATTTGCTAGTAAGTTGCAAATTAATTTAACCTTGGCTAGCATGTTATATATATATGTTGACATTCAATTTCATAAGACAGAGACCATTAAATTTTCCTTGCGAAATGTCGCCCTCGTTAATTTTAGTGCTAGTATTTAGTATATCAAAATGTTCTGGCTCAAATGTTTTAAATTCAATATCTGAACCGATCGAGACATTTTTGGACGATGGAAAATCTTTTATTGATGTGGCAAACAAAAATGGATACTTAGCAGAAAGTCACCAGGTTATCACTGAAGATGGATACATATTAACCGTGCACAGAATTCCACCTAGAAATAATTGCACCAATAAAACACCGGTGTTGATGGTCCATGGGTTACTCCTAAGCTCTGAAGTCTTCTTAGCTGGCGGACTTGATGCAGCAGGGTATCTTTTTGCAAATGAATGCTATGATGTCTGGTTCGGCAACGTACGAGGAAACTTTCATTCACGGAAACACGTTTACTTAAATCCTGATAAAGACCTTGAATTTTGGAAGTTTTCTTATGATCAAATGGGCTTGTACGATATTCCGGCTATGGTGGACCTTGTTTTAAACACAACGAAATCAAAAAAGCTGATTTACGTTGGATATTCTCAAGGAGGTAGCAGCTTCTTCATCATGAATTCTGAAAGACCTGAGTATGCTGAAAAGATTAGTCTTTTTGTTGGTCTAGCTCCTGCATCTAGGATGGTTCACACCAGGTCTATAACTTTTCGGGATGCATCTGTAACTGTAAATACATTTCAAGCCTCCTTCGAAGCTTTAGGAGTGTCGGAGATCCTGAGTAAGGGTTTTCCTGTTCAAGGAGTTTTAGGTACTCTATGTCAAGTGAAGATTTTGGCAGCAGTTATTTGTGGTACAACCACTACTCTCTTTGATTCTCCCCATCCAGACTCTCTCACACCAGAAATAGAGAAGAGGCTGTATCAGTTCTTTCCTGCGGGCACTTCTGTCCAGAATTTTGCGCATTATGGGCAAAGTATGAATAGTGAAAAGTTCACCAAGTTTAATCATGGTCCAGAGAAAAATATCAAAGTATATGGAAATTCCGAACCTCCGGAATATAATCTTAAAGCAGTTACATCGCCAACTGTAATTTTTCAGGGTTTTGGAGACCATGTTGTGGATATAAGAGACACTGATTGGGTAGTAGGACAACTACCAAATGTGCTAGAGTATGTAAAAGTAGAAGATCCATTATGGAACCATTTTGATTCGATCTGTAGTCGATACTGGAAAGATACTATATTTGGACCTATGAAGAAATATTTAGCGAAATATGACAGTTCTTAATGTTATGATTGTGCCTAATTTGACTTTATTTATATAACTAGCGACCCACCCTCGCTTCGCTCCGGATTAAGGTATTATACATATAAACCTTCCTCTTCAATCACTCTATCTATTAAAAAAACCGCATCAAAATCCGTCGCGTAGTTTTAAAGATTTAAGCATACATAGGGATATAGGGACAGAAAAAGCGACTTTTTATTTTATACTATGTAGTGATTTGCCAATGCTTCGGGAAGCGAAACATATACGCCATATTTTATAAGAATCGTAATAAATATTTAAATTTTAATTTGTTACGTTTTTGTCACGATAATAAGTATTTTGAGGCTGTGTAATGTTGGTGCGTCTAAAAATAAAATGTTATTGCACTGCCAACGATGCCGTCATGCAGTTATTATTTAATATGGATATGTAATTAAATTATTAATAAATATTATTGTTTCGTGTTCTGTAAATAAACGAATTTCTTGTTCTTCTTATCCATGAATGAACTGGCCGCGTTATAAAAATATCGCGTTTGAAGTGTTTTAGAATAAATAAATAAATAAATAAATATCAGGGGACAGACTCACACAAATTGACCTAGTCCCAAACTAAGCTCAAGGCTTGTACTATGGGTACTAGACAACGATAATCATACTTATATAGAGAAATAAATACTTAATTACATAGAAAACATCCAAGACTCAGGAACAAATATTCGCGCTCATCACACAAATATCTGCCCTTACCGGGGTCGAATCCGGGGTAGAATCGTTTATGACTCGGTCGCCATTACTGTAAATGATATAAGAGTTATCAAAACGTTGCCAATACGGAAACACGTCAAAGACAATATCGTTATTACTGTGTAGAATCCCAGCCCTGAGCGCTCCTGAGAGAAGTTCCAGTTCCTCACCTCACGCTTGCCTTTAGCGGCCTGCCTGTATTTACTGATCAGACAAGAGAGTGAAGTCGAGGGGCAGATAATATGTTGCATAAGTTTGCGGATGCGGATGTATTCGCACGGTGACTATTTAAATAATTAAATTTTAATTTTATTCAATGTAGACTTGGTTTTAATTAAGATTGTAATGTGTCGTTTTATCTGTTAATTACAATCCTATAGTAACAAAATAAATAAATAAGTAGCGAGTGGGCAATGTATAATCGTTTTGAGTTCAGAAGCTCCTTTCCACCCTTAACGCCTCTGGAATTGTTGCCTCTTTGCTGTCATGTATATGCGTCTAATTTACGAGGCCCACGTTGAGTTGGTGTGTCACCGCCGTTTTAACCAAAGTAATTAGCACTGACCAGGCAGAAGTCAAAGTTGCCTCAATAGCCTGGTTCAATAATCCAAATCATGTAATTGACATAACTTATTATTTTAGATATTTAGTTATTTTTATATAAGTTAGATTTTAACAATAAACATTCAAATATAAAACTAAAATAACAGCTCTAACAAAACATATACATTATAAGTTACCTAACCTAGCAGGGTAGGGCTTAAGCTGCCTGTGGTTAGGGCTGCAGAGAGAGGAACCTCCTCACAATACGTGCCGCATCGATAAGTACTATTTTCTGTATCTGGCCCTCGATCCTGCCATCTAGCGAGACTCTCTTAAGGTGTTTGTTGGTCGAGACTCTTCGCTATAAGACCGTTCGCCGAAACAATTATCGGACCAATGAGATCGTCGAGTCAACATCAACTTGGCGATCACCTCGTGAGCCAAGTCAATAACCTATTATTACTATTAAAAACTACCACCTTACTATGAAATGATATGGATCGCTACCACCATCTTATCCATTAACCTACCGCCAAGCAACAGCATTCCATATTAGTCCTTAGGGTTGGCAACGCATTTGAAGTCTTAGGAATGCAGTCTTAAGATTATAGTCCTGAGAATTCAGCTGTCTATGGGTCTCAGATTCTACTTACCATCAGGTGGCCTGAGTGCTCGTGTGCCTTCTCCTTATCATAAAAAAAATATATATGGAATGGTAATCTAGGCTATTGATGAAACTATGGCGCCTGCCTGGTCAATGCTCCAAGTAAGGCAAGTAAAAATTACAATAAATAGCAATAATAATGTTATTTGTACGACTATACTAAATTAAAGTTGTCTAAAGGGCCTCTGCGTGTTGGCTTCGGCTCCATGCACGCCTTCCAAAGGTCCAGGACTCTTATAGTCCTGTGATTGGTAAAGAGTTAAAGACATACAAATAATAATATAATGCTTCGTAAGCATTAGCTAAAAAGATATTGCGTAGATTATTATGTGTAATGGGTAAGAATCATATTTTTTTTTAGATTCTGGTTGTATTTATATATACAAACATACATAAAAAAACGCCTTCATTCCCAGAGTGGGGTAGGCAGAGCTACAAAAATACCAACAACTCTAAGAAGACTTGTTAATATAATCACATTTTGCACAATTACGCGAAGGCACGGAGTGGCATATATATATATATTCTAACCCGACAACCACACGGGGGTATTTATTTACATATTTATACATATATTATTGTATTTATTAATATATGTATGCTTATATTTATATAATGCATAAATAATTTACATATAATGTTTTATTAGTACATTATTTTAATTTTGTAAATATGTATTATGTTCTTTACTTTGTTTTCTGTCTTTATTTTTCTGTGTAGCATTGCTTTGTTGTTATATGGTGTATTATGGTAAAATTTGAGTCCTTGTATACATAAATGCGCAATGGCAAAAGTATGCTTCAATAATGATTTATCCTTGTCATTGTGACATTTGAATTTGACAGAAAGGGAAAAGTAATACTTTAACTAAAACATGTTTATAATGCGTTTATGAATAAGGGGTTAAGCTTTTTGTCTGAGTTAGATTACATTTATTTTTGACGTGGCAGCTGGATCATATATATATCTTTTCTACTAATATATAAAGCTGCAGAGTTTGTTTGTTTGTTTGCTTGCTTGAACGCGCTAATCTCAGGAACTACTGAATCAATTTAAATTAAATTTGGTATGGAGATAACTAAGGACCCGGGGAAGGAGATAGGGTTCTTTTTAAACGGGATATTTGATATAATATAGACGAGACTATCAAATTGTGATTTAATAGTGTCGTCTACATACACATAGGGGGAGCAGCGGAAAACTAATTCCACGCGTACCACTTCGCGGGCGTCTCCTACATATAGGCGGGTTTTATTTTGAGAGGTCAGTCCCTGTACGTTATAATGAGACTGTCACTTTATATAAACCATGCTCATCGTATAATTACGATCGGCCTGAATTCGGCTCATCTTTATTTAGCGGACAATGTCTGTGCGACCTAGTTCCAGCGATCGATGCGGGGGCAACGACCCGTCGTGCCTCAGCCTTCAAACACTTGATTTGATGTGCATTGAACACCCTGTAGTTTCTATAACGTGTTAATCAGTGTACCTGAGTAAGAATGTATATCTGTGTCTGTATGTCGGTGCATCGTATCTCCCAAACGGATGGGCCGATTTGGAAGCGTTTTTTTAAAGAATGCTTACAAGGAATGGTACAATTTCCGCCAATAGGTGGGGTTTGAACAGCTAAAAAAAAATACGTGTCTGTTATTTTAGGATACTCTCTAAATAAATCAAATCGGTCGGGTCAGTTGGGTACCTTTGGTAACTTTGGAAACTCAGCAGAAGACCACTCCGATGCATTATCGGTGTGTTTACTGGGCACTTCGGGGTTAAACACCTCCTGCCTTTATGATCACACAGATTGTTGATTGTGCGGCGAAAAGGTGGAGACAATGAAACACTCACTGTGTGAGTGTGATGCCCTCGCTGGAGTAACAATGAAAATCCTTGGCTGTGGCCACCCAGAACCTAAGGACTTCAAGGCACTGCCATTGCAATTCATTATCCGCTTTCTGGAAGGAGTGGAGGCTGCATTGGATTAAGCGCTTATAAAAAGAGGGGTAATTACACAAAAGATCCCATAGGGTCGAGGTGTATCCGGAAGGACCCATCAATAAGATATGATAATATGGTTATTTGGGATAGGTCTTAGCAAGGTTTTATAAAAATAGGTTGAGCCAATTTAGAGATATCGGCTCTACAAGAAGGGGATGCCATTATAATTTATATCGAAGGTTAAGACGTATTTGTTCGTAAGTGTTGGATGTTGTTTATACAAGGTTACGTAATAAATTGTTTAATATTTATATGTATTTAAATATTTCATTGATTAAAATTGATTATGTAAAAATAAATGTGTGACATGTAGTGAATATTACAAATGCGTGCAAAGAGGTTTAGATAAGTTTTCCTATATTTTCGTTGAGCGAGAAAGCCATACATATATATATATACATATATATTTTAACATATTTTTTTTTTTTAAATAATGCTAGGTCAAGAATTATCAATAAAGTAGGTGTTTTAAAAATGACTAACTGTAGATTTTTTTGCGATGTTTCTTCTCAATAGTGGTGGCGTAAAAGTGCCCGTGCGGCCTACTTACTGAATAAAACATCTTATATGACATGACGTGTTGAAAACTCCACGGTGTACCGCCGTTTCGGCAAAATATTTTCCGTCCAACATCATTTTCCTAATATTAGTTTTATAGCTATATAAGTATGTTACACTGGAATTGTTTTATATAAATCGACCAATACAGAACTTATTCCAGTACTTCTATTTAACAAACAAATCTCTAGCACAGTTTCATTAAAAAAATAACATTTGGACAAAAACTGCAAAACACTACGGGAGCTATTTGTATTATTTTGATGCATTTTTTTAAAGAATATGAAAAACATAAATAAAGTAGTTAAGTACCTACGTAAATAATAAACTTTTTAATTCTTTAACATTGAAGTCAAGTTCTGGGACACCCTGTAACTTTCTACTTTTTTTCTATGGACATTTCTAAACGGAAACGGTTGGTAAATCTAGGTTAAGAAGCGGACTAACGAACTTTGACCTAGTTCGCCTCACGCGCATAAATTCGGAACAGGAGGGTGTAAGAAGGGAAAATTATTCAAGTAGGACCCCCAAGGACTTTTTTGTATGCTAAGCTCTTCTAACTGAAATTAATGTAAACTTAACCCATTTAAGGAGTCCCCTTGTTTTACCGACACTCATTTCATCGAATAAATCATTTCACTAGCTTTTAATTGATTGAAAGTTTAAGTTTAAAGTTTAGGCTACCTTTAATATTAATATCGTAGTTCAGGTTCGATTTGTGAGTATCGCAAAATTTTACCCCCCGCGCCTATAAAAGCCTGTCGATGAAATAAAAATTCTGTAAAGCGACGTTTTATTCTATGATTCTTGCCAACAAGGGTAAACCTATATGTAGGTAAGTCAGCGGTTTTCTCTTCGAAACACTAAAAACTGAACCAATTCAAATATTTCATATTTTTAGTTTACTTATTTTAAACAACATGCTGTACATTTTAAATAGCCAACTCAAAATTCACCCTGTGGTTTCTACCGAGAATGGGTTTCATCAACAAAATTCTCGTTCTATCAATAAAACTCTCGTCCATGAACACAATTCTCGTTCCATCGAAAAAATCCTTATTCCATCAACAAAATTCTCGTTCATCAACTGAATTCTCGTTTCATCAACCAAATTCTCGTTCCATCCTCAAAATTCTCGCTTAACGCCATTTCGATACGTAATTTCTCTTAGTGTTACCGATAGTTTTAAACTTTTTACTTATTATCTTAGGACTTGGATTCAAATAACTTTATACAATCTCGCATCGAAACAATTGACAATAGCTCGATTACATTTATAATTGTTTTAGTGAAGCTTTCAGAAAGTTCCTTCCGTAATTTGTTCACTTAAGGACATTGAGAGACTTGGAACGATTTAACACTTAGGTACTACTTCTAATTGAAAAATGGAACGATAAAAGATAAAGATCGTTTATTTGTATAACACAGGTAGGTACATCAGGTCTACAACAAAACAAGTACTCGTATAAGGTACACAAGGTAGGTACGTGTTACAATTTATTACAATAAACTTCATACATACATTCATAATATCACGCCTTCATTCCCAGACTGGGGTAGGCAGAGCTACAGAAATACCTCTAAAAAGACTTGTTGATAATTCTGTAACCACATTTTGCACAAGTAGGCTAAGATTTTCGTAGCAATTTTTATGTGTCATAGACTTCTCGTTTATCGACTTCCGATATACATCATTTTATCGATACTACATTATAGAACACAATACAACATATCAATGAAGATTAAAAGTAAAGGTAAACAACAGGCGGTCTTATCGCCAAAGAGCGATCTCTTTTATATAACTTTTGAGCGGCTGAAAATGTTAAATAGAGATTTGCAATGAAAAGTTAATAGTTAAACAATTCTACATTTAATCAGTTCAGTTCAGTGTTTTAACATTTATCAATTTCACGTTCAAAGTCAGTTTTAGTGCTAACAAGTGTTTCATCATTAGTTAATCTATAAAATAATTAGATAGTCATAATTTTATCTCGTCTCGAAGAGATCGTTCGTTGTTTACTTCTACTCGTAATCATATCAAATTCCAAAAATGTATTCTGTATTTATCGATATATCGGAAGTCGATAAACGAGAAGTCCCTATGACAGCTCAAAATTCTACGAAAATTCCGGGCTCTGCTTATAGACCTTAGTCGCCAAAAGGCCACTTTTGAATTGTCCGCGATAAAAATAGCCTATGTGGGCGATTTCCGAAAAAATGTGTACATCGTTAGATAAAATTGAGAAAATTTAACTTTTTTCATTTTGTCACGAAAATTAACCATATGGTTAATTATCGTGACGAAATGGAAAAAGTTAAATTTTCTCAATTTTATCTAACGATGTACACATTTTTTCGTAAATCGCCCATCTGTTAATCCAGGGTATAAGCTATCTCCATTCCAAATTTCATCCAAATCCGTTTAGCAGTTGCAGCGAGAAAGAGTAACAAACATCCATCCATCCATACAAACTAAGTAGGATTTCTTAAAATAGATCCGAAATTAATTAATTAATAATTAATAATAATTAATATCAGGGGACAATGTCACACAAATTGACCTAGTCCTAAACTAAGCTCTAGGCTTGTACTATGGGTACTAGACAACGATAAACATACTTATATAGAGAAATAAATACTTAAATACATAGAAAATATCCAAGACTCAGGAACAAATATTCGCGCTCATCACACAAATATTTGCCCTTACCGGGATTTGAACCCAGGACCGCTGGCTTCGGAGGCAGGGTCACTCCCAACTAGGCCACCGTGTCGTCAAATTGAACAATCATGAAGCGTTTCTTACCCTAAACTATAAAACATGGTATATTATTCAACATGGCGGCAGTGACCTCTCTTTCACCGCGGCATTTCCAAGTCAATGTGAAGGCTGCTTGATAAAAGCTATAAATTGGTTACATCAAAAGTTTTATTTCATGATCGAAGTAATATTAAGTTTAGTTTGTGGTTGCCAATTAGAATAGTGCCACTCTATATCTTCCCGTGAATGTCGTAAGAGGCGACGGGAATAAGGGCATGTAGTACTGTTAGGCGATGGGCTCGCAACCTATCACTAATGCACTGGTAAACATCTTGGCCTGATTCTGCAAAATGGGTAACAGAATTATCTATAAAAACGAAATACATTATCTGTGAAAATTTCAACTGTCTAATTATCACGGTTCATGAGATACAGCCTGGTGACAGACGGACCGAATCTTAACATCAGTATTCTGATGTACGTCTTGGGGCACCGCGCCGGAACAGTGCTTTGGCTGACGCACGCAGCACCTGTGCACACACTTCTGCCATACAACAAGTACACCAATAAATAAACGGCTACGCACTTATTTATTCAACCACGAAATAGGGTAAATCCTCTATTATTAGCCATCGCCCGTAACCGGCCACTTTGCAACAATAAGTGTACCTAAAGCAAAAGATATGCTGATAATGATGACGACACGTTGGCCTAGTTGGGAGTGACCCTGCCTCCGAGGCCGCGGTCCTGGGTACAAATCCCGGTAAAGGCAGATATTTGTGTGATGAGCTTAAATATTTTGTTCCCGAGTCTTGGATGTTTTATATGTAGTAAGTTTGTATTTCTCCATATAAGTATGTTTATCGTTATCTAGTACCCATAGTACAAGCCTAGAGTTTAGTTTGGGATTAGGTCAATTTGTGTGAGATTGCCCCCCCTGTTTTTTTTGTACGATAAAAATAGATTACCTAGATCCAGAAAGATTATTTGGAGTACTGTTCAACTTTAATTACTGATAGCGTCAGTAGCTATATAAAATTAGTGGCTAGTAACTGAATGACATTTTCTTAACTGGCCGGTTATTGACGAATCACCCAATACCAAAATAAATACAGAAATCTTATGCATATAAAATGTAAAACAAAAGAAGCCTCCTTTTGAATATAATATAACTGTTGTCACGCGGCAACTAGTTATTTTATTCAATTACATTCAAGTCCATGTCGTGAGCGTTGACTGTAAGGTTATTTGTTTTCTGCAGGTGGATTGAAAGCCAGTAATTGGCAATTCACACGAGTTTATTGTCACGGCACAACTTAAATTACAGAATAATATGCGTTTAACAACAAGATGGAAGGAGCTGGTGGAAGGCGTACAAAACTCAGTCCGGAAGGAAGGAAGTTCCCAGTAGTTAATCAACATAAACTTGTGTTGCCAGAAACAGTAAAAAATATATCAGGGGACAATCTCACACAAATTGAACTAATCTCAAACTAAGCTCTAGACTTGTATTATGGGTACTAGACAACGACAAACATACTTATATACAGAAATAAATACTTAAATAAATAGAAAAAATCCAAGACTCAGAAATAGATATTCGCGCTCATCACACAAATATCTGCCTTTACCGGGATTTGAACCCAGGACCGCTGGCTTCCGAGGCAGGGTCACTCTCAACTAGGCCAACGTGTCGTCAAACAGTCCATAGTTAATAAATAAATTTAATATCATGGAACAATCTCACACAATTGTCATAGACCCAAACTAGTTAATCAAAAAAAAGTTCAAAATTATTTACTCATAAAAGCCATTTTAAATTTTAAAACAGCTTAATTAAACTTTATACTCATTAAAATATAGTTTAAATTAATTAAGATAATTTATGAACTTCCTATAGCAAACCGGGTCTCACGAGGTTAAAGAATCATGACAACAGGGCCTCTATTCTACTATCAGAAATCAGAAATTCAAATGTCAGAAATTATTTATTTGCATAGACACAGTAGATTATGTTTCATGTATCTAGCTATCAATTAAAATGTCAAAAGAATAAAAATACATTAAAATAAAAATAAGATGTCAAATTCAAACAATAGAAAAGGTTGACATAATAGGCATATTATTATCACAATTAAATGAATTAATTCAATTCAATTCAATAATTTATTTCAGAAACATGTCCATAGTTGTTAGTTACATAGTTAGCCTAACTCTAGTTTTAATAAAGAAAATAATTAAACATATAAGACAAAAATAAAAAAAAAACATGTCAATTCTCAAAAATTCTAGTGCGAACAGTGTAAATTATTCTGCAGTGCTTCTGAAAACGACCCTGGAATCTGTCGGCAATGGTGTTGAGTATGCTGTTTGGGCTGCCCCGAATCCTCCGCACGAGGGAAGCAACTCTTTTGCGCATATGCAACAACTCTTTTGCGATGGCCACAAAGCCATCGGTGTGTGCCTCAGCGAACATCCCCGATGCGTTACAGAACCGTAGCAGCCCAAACAGCATCCTAAAACCATTGTTATATTAAACTCGTAAGGCACTGATGACCTCCTGCGTATAGTTTTGTAGTTTCCTCACAATATCAACTCGTAACCAAAGACTGAGGATACGTATCCACGATAAGCGGTTATTGCTGCTTCAGCTGACAGTCTCACTCAGTCTTTTGAGCGCAAAATCAGAACAGCCTAGTTTGTTTCAGGTTTTGTTTAGATGCTTGTCTACTGTGATTCCGAGAAAATTAATCGACTCAACTTCATCTAATGCATTTTAATTATGGTTAATATTTAATGGTACACTATTTGCATTATATGATGAAAATAATTTGGCTAGCGGTCAGAATTTAAATCGTGTTCCACGATTGCAGATGCTTGTGGCACGGATTATTGATATGATAATGCGTGATCTGAACCATCCCATTACTAAGCTTAAAGATCTGTCCCATAAATCCCATTATACATCCAGTTCATTATATCTTGCAATAGTAGTCTTAGTTATTTATCAGCGTACATAATTGTTTTTTGGGTTGTCCCCTTCGATAAATCATTAATGTATAGAAGAAAATAATAGTGGACCAAAAATGCTACCTTGTGGGACTTCACTTTTATTAGTTTTGAATCCATACCTAAAAACATTCTTGGCAATGACATTGTTTGAATAAGCAATTCTTTTAACTTCAGGGAATTGCATTCTGAGCCAGTCAAGTGCTTTACCTTTGACTTAATAATTCTCAAGCTTACGCAGTAGTTTACCATGGTTAAATCGATATTGCCTGTCAAGTAAATAAGAGTTATCAAAACGTTGACAATACGGGAACACGTCAAAGGCAAATATCGTTTTAACGTATCGTTTAGTAGAATACGCGACCTTGGCAACCGTACCGTGACATTTCTCGTTAAGAGAACAAAAGTATATTGGCTGACGCAGGTAACACCTAAGCACACAATTAAATCGTATAACAAAGTAGATCAATACAAACACAGTCATCTTATACAACCAAAAACAACGAATTTCTCGCTCAACGTATTAATTTAACCATTCAAAGAGGAAATGTTCATATTTGGGTAATGCCGCGGGGGCCATTCTTAGATTTTATGTTTTAGTTTATTTTAAGCTAAGTTTTAGTTTTAATTTTAGTTATAGTTTCATATTTCATGAATTGTTTTTAAAATTAAAAGTATAAACAAACGTGGCCTTTTTCAGAGTGTAAGGTCGTTGGTCCACCGCACGTCGTCAACGACACGACAACGATAAAGAGATTTATCTGGCTGATTCCAAGATATCGTGATGGCGATCGTTTGTCCACCGCGACGATCTCGGTGGTTCAGTTAGTTTAAAAAACCGGCGCCGAGCGACGTCAGGATGACGGCGTGGGTTGACAAGTTAAAACGTATTTTTAACCGACTTCAAGAAAAGGAGGACTACGTTCTCGGTTATACGTTCAATTGTATGTAATTTTTTTATGTATGTTCATCGATTACTCCGTCAATTGTGGGCCGATTTAGTTTTTTTTTGTGGTTTGATAGAGTATATTTTCGAGGTGGTCCCATTATCATTAAATCTGAATCTGATGAGGGGATCAGTGAGGAATTGAGGGAAATCCTCAAATATTGTAGGCAAACATATAAAGATTTTAGTATTTTTAGTAACAATTCTATCATTTGCATTCAGATAGTATCACTTGGGGGAGTGTATCTGATGATGAAGACCACAGATGGCTATCGGAACTCCTCAACGGTACCTATTTCAAGATTCAGATAGTTGAGCGACTACGAATGTATTGACTTGTTGAAATATGACTATGACTTTCCGGCGGCGTTGAATGCGGCGGGCTTGAAACTTAAAGTTTCATATAAACTAGTAAGTGGGCCTACGGAAAATAAAATAAATGTTTTACAAAACAAAAAACCGCCTACAAAAATGAAAAAAAATATTGTGGTCGCCGACTTCAGTTGGACCAACATATTAGGTTGGTGCCTACAATTTAAAAGAAGTTATTTATTGCGTTTTTGAAGGCGTTTTTTTGTTTCTTTGTATTGCCGGTACATCGACCCGTCACAATCTCAAAAATCAGCGTCCGGGATGACGTCCCTCGGGCGACGGGCGTGCGGTGGACAGGCGGCCATAGTAAATGTAATGTGTCGCTACTTCGGCGCGGTTATTTCGTTATCACTGTCGTGCCCTTAACGGCGGCGGTGGAAAAACGGCCTAAGGGGCCAGTTATACGTGCAACATTTTCACGGCGATGTGTGGCCGGCAACTTTATAAACGCATCTTGCGCTAACATACGAAGTAAGCGTAAGACAGCAAGACATGGCCGAGAAAAGTTCAACTTGAATGTCATTAGGTATTGTTCAGTTTTTGGTAGTGACCCTGTCTACGATGCTAACGACCCCGGTTTCGATTTCTGACGCCATGGGTAAATATTTGTGTAATGAGCGCGAGTATTTGTTTCTGAAATGGTTTCTATGTATTTATTTCTCTTTGCAAGTATAAATACATAATAATAAAGAGGTAATTTTTTTTAATTTTTGGTGTTCAATAAAGAGTATTTGTATTGTATTGTATTGTAAATACTTATAGTATAAGCCTAGAGCTTAGTTTGGGATTAGGTGAATTTGTGTGATGTCCTTGCTATTTACTTATATTAAAAGTTGATCGTGTACCAGCCCCTAAATTTTTGACACATGGCAACTGTTTTATAATAATCCAGACAAGTCCATACGTACCACGGATATCCATACTATAATGTTATACTATACCTACTATACCAGATACTACTATAATAGTAGATTATACACCGAGGGGATAAAGCACAGTTTTATGTCACGGGCGCGATATTGAATCCTGAACGTAACGAAGGACTCCAGATTTAACTCCCGAGCGCAGCGAGGGTAATATGAGTTAATTCCCGAGCGAAGCGAGGGAATTAAGAAGAGCCCTGAGCGCAGTGAGGGGTTCAAGCGCGCCCAAGACGAAAACAGCTTTATCCCCGAGGAGTGTACTCTACTTTTCTCACCTTTTGCGAGATAATAAAAAAGCGAGTCTACTAAAAACAGCGTTTTATTATAGTAAATTAAAATTAAAAGTGAAAATTGATATTTGAGACATTAGTCCAGTTGTGGAAAGACAATATTTATTTAAAACTTTGCAGTTATCACCAATGTATTTTATTGCAGCGTCTTACAATACTCGCGGCTTTTGTTTAATTTCAAATGTGTTCCATTCAGCTTGCCGTGGCCAGCTCGATTTTAAAAAATGTTCGATTTTCAAATTAGGTTCGACGCGGCGGTGGCGGCGGCGCCGCGCCCGGCCTTCGAGTATTAGTTGATCTTTTATTACGAAAGTAGACTTTAAGGCCATTGTAATAAGAACTATGAAAAGTGAAAATATTACAACCCAGCGGGTTATAATGAGATTCAGTACAACATTACACCCCGGCTAAAGCCAAGGGCTTTAATGAGTTGGTTTGCGTAAGGTTTGCATGATATGTAATTTGGCATTGTCGAGCAGGTGGTGTGAAAAATAATATTACAATATGTTGTTGGCAACACTACATATAATGTTTATACTTTTACGTTACTTTATCTGTGGCACCTACCTAGAACGAACTAAGGTGTGTCGGGAGTTCTCCTTATTATATAATAAACTAGGTAATTCTCAGTTTGTGACTAATTACAAATTAACAAGGAGATTCTACACTGTAATAACACTAATAACGATACCGCTTTTGACGTGTTTCCGCATTGTCAACTTTTTGATAATTCTTATGTACTTACTTGACAGTAATGAGAGCCGATTTAAAAACGATATCAAAACACGTCAAACGTAATATCGTTTTAATGCATTAGAATAGAAGCCCAGGTCTACCACGTACACACTCGTACAGTTCACACAATCCTCACCAGTACCTTAACATGAGTCATAGTTACGACACTCGCTAGAGATTCTAATGCTCTGTCCCTTTCAATCTACTAGAATACTAATCTGATGTAGCAATATATTTTTGGAACAAAAAGCTATTCATTCATTTAAAATTATTTGCAAAAAACATTAAAGTACAAACGGCAGACTTAACGCCCAATGGCAACCTCTACCAGTTAACCAGTAGGCGAAACAGAAAAAACTATGGTCGGTGCAAATAAATTATATCGTTGTTACTGTCAGGATCAGGGTGTTATTCAACATTAATACATATCTTTATTCTTCCTGTATATTTATTTTCACGTCATCAATTGTACCGTTTCATCGAACGCTATTTTTTGCTAAAACCATGATGTATTCAGGATTTCTTGAACATTCATTACGTAGCTTAGCTTAAGTAAGACTTGTAACTACGAATTCTGGGAAATGGTGTCAATTTCTCTTAGAACCTTGACCGAAAGCACTTCTGGCTAAAGAACCGTGAATATTCCCGACCCACGGAGTACTTTTGAAGACTTCCCCACCCAGATAAGGCATGCCCAATTATTTCAAGAGCTTTCTAAGCTCCGGTACAACTTATTAGTCAGCTTTCGAAGTTGCCAAATCAAGCTGAGGTGAGCAGTATGAAAGTTTTAAACATGGATCGTTACCGGTATTCTGCCTACCGGTTTTAAATGAGGTACAACCGGTTATAATTGCATTTCACTATTTACACCGCTAAAGCTCTGATTAGAGGTCTAATGAATACCGGTATTCGAGTAGATTATCGGTTTAGCCAATTGACAACAATATTTTTTTTGATACTTTACCTCTAAAAACCATTAGCAGTAATACCTGTCAGTGTCAATATGCTCGTTTATTTGTATACCTATGTAACTGTTATCGGTGCTCTTATAAAAAACTTAGACTCGCCTTAGGCAAGTCTGAAATTACAGCTAATTAAAGTCTAAATGACATCTCACTTATCAGGTACAATGAATAGTGGTATTGAATACAGGTATTTACATACATACATAAACTCACGCCTTTATTCCCAGAGTGGGGTAGGCAGAGCTACAGAATTGCCAACAACTCTAAAGACCTTGTTGATAATTCTGTAACCACATTTTGCACAATCAGGCTAAGATGTTCACCAGTGTATTAGTGACAGGTTGCAAGCCCATCGCCTAACAGTACCTACTACAAGCCTATATTCCCTTCCCTTCCCTTCTTACGACATCCACGGGAAGACATGGAGTGGCACTATTCTAACCCGGCAACCACACGGGGATAAAACAAAAGCGGAATGACAATAATACCTCTAATTCGAATATAGGTATTATTTTGTGGCGACCTAGCGACATCTAGTGACAACTTGTAACAAACAACTCGCCAGCGCCACCAGCGGCAGACAGCGCAACTAAATCTGACAGTGCGCTACATCGCGCTAACGAAGTTTCTTCAGTCGGTTGACTTATATACAACTTCCAACTTCATCCAAATGGACTTCGGTCCCCAGGCACAACAACCGCCTGGAGAGAGATCTCTCTATTATTCTCTCTACCTACATTGGTGACCCCGACGTGATTGTCTACCTATATTGGTGACCCACGACAATGGACATTTACGCAACCTGACGACCTTCAAGCACTATGACGCAGTCTCACAGCAAGCCAGACAAACCACACTGTGCACCACTAGCATTCTGATATATCTCCATGCCTGGTGTCTACAGTGTGCACAATACTCTCATTCAGCAACGCGACTCACTGCGTCCTACTACGAGTACTTCACGGAGCAGATACACGACTCACTGTGTACTCTCCACTCCACTCCTCTTCTCCTGCTACGCTCGCCAACGCGGCTCTGAGCTCTACTGGAGACATCTACTACTACTGGCACTTGCAAGCGGCATTTTCAACGCACAGACTGCACGTCATCCATCACCATCAACCTCCGGTCTCAAAGGGGGGCTGGTGTGGCGACCTAGCGACATCTAGTGACAACTTGTAACAAACAACTCGCCAGCGCCACCAGCGGCAGACAGCGCAACTAAATCTGACAGTGCGCTACATCGCGCTAACGAAGTTTCTTCAGTCGGTTGACTTATATACAACTTCCAACTTCATCCAAATGGACTTCGGTCCCCAGGCATAACACCCGCCTGGAGAGAGATCTCTCTATTGTCCTCTCTCTACTTACAATTTTTTTGCGGTAATAATTTGACAATGTAAATACAGGTATTGAAACTCAATTACTATGAAATTGAAAACAACTCACTCTTATTTTCCGACTTGTAAAATTGTTCATACATATCGACTTGTAAAATTGGATTGTTTGACTATAGTAATTATTAAACAGTGTAGAACGGTAGTATTGGAATTATAATGTCAAGAGCTTTAAAGTTTTGGGTCAGAAAGTTATTAGAGTGCTTTGAACTTTAAGCTTATGGGCTTTGCTAACCTACTGCCCTTTTAGCAGGTAATATTGTCTTATAGTTTGCTTAATGAAGACCTTTAATATAAATTTGTTAAGGAAAACACTGGCTGGGTTGAATGGAGATCTCACACTTAAGTTTAAGTAATCATAAAAATATAAACCCTTAACCTGTTTACCTATAAACAAAAATATGTCAAATTTCGCTATTTCAAAAAAGAATCTTGTGTCAGTCTGTAAAAGTTTTTAGTCACTTTGACAAATGTACGAAGATAAATGTATTTTTCTTGCTAGAAAACTATATAACTGTAAAATCAGATTATTAAAGTACCCGGTTATCTATCGCGTTCACACTCTCTGGCGTAACGAATATAAGTGTGGCAGTGATAGACTGCTGAGCACTAATAATATTTCGGTTTTACTTTGTGTTGGCCAAAAAACTAGCATCTAAATCTAAAAGAACTAAACAAAAAAAAACGGTAAAGTAAAGAAATAAAATGACTAACGTGAATATTTTGTTAGGTACCTACCACTTCACACAGAATTGAGTTAGGAACTGAGTATTACTGAGTATTAGTTTTACCAGTATTGATATCTTAACCCTAAGGTAACATCTGTAATACACATTGTGGAAAAGCAATAAAGAATTGAGTATTGAGCAAGTGTGTATTCCTACTGCCGTTTTATTTGGGATAAGCGAAAAAACGCCCGTTTTGCATGACCGCCGCTTTTCACTCCCCAGGGTGAATTTGAGGCTCGAATAGTTTTTACCACAAAGTATACAATCTACATACGTTTACGATAAAGTTAGGAGGGCCACAAAGGCTTTTTTACTTCTTTATTCAAATTACTTACGCATTGGTGACCTTTTTTACGCTCACTAGATGTCTCTTTCTTCACGCGTGGTTACTCTGTATTAGGTCTATCTTTTGTATACTTTTTAGGGTAATGAACAAAAAAAGTAAACATTGTTTACTTACGAGTAGGCTTAACAGTTGTTTTAGTGTGTGGGTTTTTAATGAAAAGTGTCAAAGTTGTTTGGCTTAACAAAGGTCATTGTTACAGGGTTCTATGACAGGGCGACTAGAGTCTGTACTACTAATAGTACTAAGTCTAGAGTACTACAGTAGTTAGTATTAAAATCGATCTAAGTACCAATTTCACCATACGATGTTAACCACTTTAAGCGTTAACAGTTGTCAAAATGTATGAACTCGTATGTAGATTAATATTGATTTAATTTAACATCGTATGATGAAATTGGTACTAAGGCTTATTAGTCTAGTAGTAAAAACTGTGTAAGATTATGTACGTACAGTAATTTAGTTAAAGTATTTTTATGACTCGTATACGAAAAATGTTAAATGATTCATGGTTTTTATAATTAATAACCATAGTATACTCTCTACTACATAATTCTCAAGAGTCGGATATGCCAAATGAATCGAACCCCAAATTGACATAATTAATTGATTGAATACCTACTGTATTTTCAACTCCGTAATCAAATTGTGCCGTAATAAATATTCGAAAAGTAATCAAATTATGATTACTTTTCGAATATTTATTACGGCACAATTTTTGTTAATTTCACGACCAAAGCTATTTTGGTAACAATCTAGGCGACATGTAATTAAACTCAAGATGACCTTGCAACGCAAATAGAAAAATGTCTCATTGAATTTATATCGAATGGACGATTTCGTAAAATTTGGAACTACGAGGGGCGGCTGAAAAGTTCTAAGCCTAAGGTATGTTGAGGTTGCATATGCGTTAGCGATACTGGCCACTAAAAAGACCATTTAAAAAGTTAATAAATAAAAGAAAAAAATGTCGTCTTTTGTTTATTACATCTCGAGATATCCGACGCTAAAGGTCATCATGTGTGAATTATCAACGCATATCACGAAAATTGAGCACCGTGCAGTCATTAAGTTCCTCACAAAAAGTGACAAATCGCCGAAAATAATTTTTGAAGAAATGTCTAGTATTTACGGTGAATCTGGCCCTTCTCATGCCACTGTTAAAAAATGGAGTCGACTTTTTAAACTTGGACGGGAGTCGATCGAAGACGATCCTCGCTCAGGAAGGCCAATATCGGTTGGGACTGAAGAAAATACTGAAAAAGTCAAAAAGTTAGTATTAGAGGATCGGAGAATTAAGGTTTGGCAAATAGCTGAAGCCTTAGGTATTAGTAAGGAAAGAGTTGGAGAGATTTTGCATCAACATTTGCATATGACAAAAGTAAGTGCTCGTTGGGTGCCGAAAATGCTCACAGCTTTCGATAGAGAACGTCGTGTTCAAACTTCTCAGGCATTTTTAGAATTATGTGAAGAAGGTTTAGATGAAGTTTGTTCCCGCATAGTAACTGTTGATGAAACATGGATCAGACAGTATGATCCAGAGTCGAAGTCTGAATCTATGCAGTGGATCGAAAAGGGTGAAAGGCCGCCAAAGAAATTCAAGGTTCAAAGATCGGCGTCTAAGCTAATGGCCACCGTGTTCTGGGATTGCGATGGCATTCTTTTAATAGACTATTTGGCGAAAGGCTCTACAATAAATGCAGTTTATTATGCTGAGCTATTAAGAAAAGTGCGACAAGCCATAGTCGAGAAACGAAGGGGCAAACTGAGCAAAGGCATTTTGTTTTTGCAAGACAACGCCCCCGTTCACACCGCTCGTGTTGCCAAGCTTGCTCTGAAGGAAACTGGCTTCGAGGAAATTGATCATCCACCTTACAGTCCAGATCTGGCCCCTAGTGATTATTTTCTATTCAGCAATTTGAAGAAAGATTTAAGGGGAAAGCGATTTGGCAGTGATGAAGAGATGAAGGCGGCTGTACAGGAACATTTCGACAGCCAAAATAAAACTTATTTTTTTAACGGTCTAAAAGCATTATTTAAAAAATGTAATAAATGCATTGAATTAGAGGGAGATTATATTGAAAAATAAAAATAGTAAAAAAAATCTGAACCTTTTTTTTCTACCTTAGGCTTAGAACTTTTCAGCCGCCCCTCGTACGATAGAATCCGTTACTTTTTTATTAGAAAGTTTTCTATCAGGATATTTTTTATTCTCATTCAAAACATGCTCACCCTACCTGCCCATAAAGGTGTGAAATAAAAAACATATCTGCTGTCATACCAAAGAAGGTTAACCACATAGTAACAGTATAAGCATTTTCATTTTCATGTCGAAACCAATAGAGTATAGATTCCTTTGACTACTATATGGCAGTTAGCTGCCTTCTTTGGTATTATGGCAGATATAACGTGTCCCTTCTAAGCAGGGAAAAACGGTTTCGATTGTGATTACAAAAATGTATTCATGACGACTCAACCGTGTATCAATTTATAGGAAAAACATTATTTTTACCGCCGCCGCAACTGAACGACCCTTTTGTTGTGACATAAATTTTGTTTTTACACAGGACAGTATCCTACTAACATTATAAACACGAAAGTTTGTAAGTATGGATGTTTGTCACTCTTTCACGCAAAACTACTGGACGGGTTTAAGTGAAACTTGGAATGAAAACAGCTGATACTTTGAATTAACTCATAAGCTACCTTTCATATCGCTGTTACATCGGAAACTGATTTATACGCGTACGAAGTTGTGGGCGGAAGCTAGTTTGAAGTAATGCGGTTAGGTACATTTTTTTTTGGAAACTCAAAGTTCTTGGCAGAAGTTGTGCCCGTGTGGTTGCCGGGTTAGAATAGTGCCACTCCATGTCTTCCCGTGGATGTCGTAAGAGGCGACTCAGGGAATAAGGGCTTGTAGTAATGTTAGGCGATGGGCTTGCAACCTGTCACTAATACACTAGTAAACTTCTTGGCCTGATTGTGCAAAATGTGTTTACAGAATTATCAACAAGTCTGTTTAGAGTTGTTGGTATTTCTGTAGCTCTGCCTACCCCACTCTGGGAATGAAGGCGTGACGTTATGTATGTGTATGTCAAAGTTCTTGGCAGAAGTTGTGCCCGTGTGGTTGCCGGGTTAGAATAGTGCCACTCCATGTCTTCCCGTGGATGTCGTAAGAGGCGACTCAGGGAATAAGGGCTTGTAGTAATGTTAGGCGATGGGCTTGCAACCTGTCACTAATACACTAGTAAACTTCTTGGCCTGATTGTGCAAAATGTGTTTACAGAATTATCAACAAGTCTGTTTAGAGTTGTTGGTATTTCTGTAGCTCTGCCTACCCCACTCTGGGAATGAAGGCGTGACGTTATGTATGTGTATGTCAAAGTTCTTGGCAGAAGACTGTTTTGAACTCTTGTGTGTTGACACGACTCCTAAAATTAAAAAGTAATGTATTCTTGTGCCACAAACAGGGAGATTTTCGTGAGTAGAAATTTGAATTCACCAGCAAGGAAAAAAGTTCAATTACCTTTTCTCTTGCAAGAGCAAAACTTAAAAATGGCATTTATGGCATTTCAAATTTTAAACAAATAAAAATACTTTTTGTTCATTAAAAATAATTTGAATCCAATTGCCTGCATTATGTACCTCCTATATCACACCGGGTCTTAAGAGGTTAATGTTATGTATGTTTCATTATAACTTTCTAGTTCTTAAACTGATGCAAGTATGAATCTTTGTCATATCGAAAAATTTAAGTCACATTTTTTTTTAATCGGGTTAATTGCGTGATAATTTTTACCGGGGCATTATTTTTAGGGTTCCGTAGTCTAACTAAGACTTGATCGGTTCTTGAGAGTTTGACTAGAAAGTTAGTCCATACTTGTTGCGTTTTGAGATAGTGTTTGGTGTTTGTATTTTTTAACGTCTTCGGAACTATGGTTGGTATGTTTCGTGTATGCACAGAGCACGGTCCGACATGCTATTGTCCGGTTTTTGATTATTTATTCGGTATCAGTTAATGAGGTATGTTAGAGTTGACTAGACACATGTCATATTCTACTGCAACTATTGATAGCCTCTTTCATGAATAAGGAGCAACTAATTTAGTTCTAAATTAGACTGAGCAAGGACAACTATACAGAAACCAGAAAAAAATGTATTATTTTTGACACATTGCAAATAAAAATGCAGTTTTGCATTCAACGGTAATAAATCTGCTTTCCGATTCTTTGCACGAAAGGAATAAAGAAGGAACGCGACGATCTGAACATTCTTTTTAATTAAGTCCGAAGAGAAGTCATAGCCTTGTCACTATAGTTCAGAACAATTTGTTGTTTTGTCCGTTTGTTAGGCGTTTATTATGCTTACAAAGTTTTTTACTGAGAAAATAAGGATTTTATCCTGGTCTGTGTGTTTAGGACGGTCAACATACACGGGACGAGAAAAACTGCAGTCGGAGCGATACTTTTTTATGTTAGGGGGAAGCAAACGATCTCGGTCCCATGGTGGTAAGCAATCATGGCTACCGATGAACACCCCATGAAAAATAAAAGATACTGCAAATACGTTCATGGTTCTCATGATCCTGGGCAGCTGGTTAAAATACAATTTCGGTAAAAAAAAAATATATACAATAACTCTACTCTAATAACTACATAACTACATACATACATAAAGTCACGCCTTCATTACCAGAGTGGGGTAGGCAGAGCTACAGAATTACCATCAACTCTAAAAAACTTGTTGCTAAATCTGTAACCACATTTTACACAATCAGGCTAAGATTACCAGTGTATTGGTGACAGGTTACAGGTTCCATTAGTGAAATAATTTCTTTGTTTTCAATGCACAAAAGTACGCGCCACCACTCAATATTGACTGGCATTGAACGGTTGTGGCAATGTATGATCAAGAAGTAGTATAGGACTTAGACAATATAGAAATCGATTGTTTACAATATCATTTACACAATTTTAGGTCTGAAATTTCATACGGTAAAAACCATATTGTCCTTGACGCGTTTCCGTAATGTCAACATTGAATAGCTCTTATTTACTTTACTGTAATGGCGGACGAGTTAAAAATAATACCTACTAAAGCGCCTGCCTTAGACAGGCAAAGGAAATCAGGATGTTCTTCGTAATGATTTCAGTTAACATTTCACTTTTTGACGCTACCCTGTCCTTGTCTATCACCTTTAACCATCATTAGCTAAAGCGAGAGCACCCAAGTACTCCGACCAACCCTTCTTTCATCCAATATTTCATCACGAGCGTTTTGGCTTTTAACCTTTGGAGTACTTTGTTGCCTTTTCCGGGAATTAATCAAGTGCGTTACTGGAAGCCTTTTGCGTTTAATATCCGCTGGCAAAAATCCTGGAAAGGTTGGGAAGGGGTCATTGATCGAATTACCACAAAATCGTAAGAAGTAGATATAACACGCTCTTGGTCATGATGTGAGTTTGAGTTTGACACACGTCAAACGCAATATCGTTTTAACGCTGTGAAATAGAGGCCCTAATGGCATATATATTTTTTTGCTTTCTCCATGCCATAAAAACATGAGCCTCGTTCATACCTTGTTTGCCAATAAAATGGCCGAAACTTTTTCATTACCGATAATAACTTCCTGTCTGTCTACTACGTGTACAATACGCTTCCTGTGGGCCTTATTACCTACAGAACTCATATCCGGTTCCGCCGAGTTGCTAACGAGTTAGTGGTGGCGTTGTTGTGAATGTCAATAAAAATAGTTTATCCCCAGGTTCTAATAAATATGGATATTGAGTAATATATATATATATATATATTACTAATTGGGAGAGAGTAGAGCTCTTATGTAGAAAAAAAGAATATCTGCCCTTACCGGGATTTGAATCCAGAACCGTAAGCTTCAGAGGCAGAGTCACTACCACCAAGACTAACATGTCGTCAAAAATTTCATCGTACGCTATTTTCTGCTGAAACCATGACGTTTGATCTTAAACATTAATTACGTAAGTTAGGTTAGGTTACTATTCTAACTGCCATTAAAAATAAGTTTGTTGAAAGGTTTTGATAGCTCTTATTTACTTGACAGTAATGGCAGCCGAGTAAAAAACAATACCACAACACGTAAAAAGCAATATTGTAACTATTGTAGATAATATTGTACATAGCTCCAGGCAGTGACCGGGGCAGAGCTATGTATGTATGACACTACTATTACCCGGTCCCTTTTGCCATCTGTAAGTTAAGCTTGTACGTTAAAATATCGCTCGGTTAATGAAAGACATTTAATTTGTCATCCTGACATGGGCGACATGTGACAATTCGGTGTACATTGCAAAGTTATTAAGTTTTTACATCACTCAGTGGCATTCGTATAAGCTGCGCCTGTCACTTGTCACCTGTCATTGACAGAATGATGAAACGAAGGGCTGATGGTAAATAAGTGGTGTATCTGCGACCCACGCATGTTTGCAATCTCAAAACTGAAATCCTAAGACGACACGTTTGATTTTTTATATTGACCTTGTTAGCGAAAAAACTAGACTAAAAACTTCCAGTTCTACCGGATAATTAATCTGTCTTCGCTAAACTGTTTCAATTGTGACCAAAACTTGGCTGACAAAGGGCCGCCATTTTGGGACTGGAGAAACTTGGCGCTGGGCGATTAGGCGTTAATTGTGTTTTTAATTACGCCTATAAATACATTATGAGAAAACGCTGGCGCTGGATTAAGTAATTAAAAAGATAGGCCAACAATTTTAAAAGTTTTATTTTACTTTTTCAGAATGTTTGAATTTTTTTAAAAGTATTTTCTTTGCAAGAATTTTCGTTTTAGATGAAAACTT
Source organism: Acleris holmiana (assembly GCA_949316455.1). NCBI lineage: Eukaryota > Metazoa > Arthropoda > Insecta > Lepidoptera > Tortricidae > Acleris > Acleris holmiana. The sequence goes on along the minus strand of OX438782.1, from coordinate 8,001,230 downwards.
ACTAATTTAACTAACGCATCTTATCGACCTTCTTTATTGCGTGCAAGTGAAACTCACCCTTAGGGAGGCAAACCTAAAATTTTCGTACTCTTCGTACAAGTTTACGAATACTAGGGCTTAATTCTACTAGATAAAACCATAATGCTTTTAAATAACTATATAAGCTGTAGGCTTGTACTATTGGTACTAGACTGACTTATTTAGAGAGATACATACTCGTACTTAAATACATTGAAATTCTCCAAAACTTCACACAATTATCCGCCCTTACCGGGATATGAACCCGGAAGTGCTAGCTTCGTAGGCAAGGTCACTACCAACTAGGCACATGCCACCGTGCTTTTGACATAGTATCGTATTGTTTCATAACTCAGCTGCCATTACTATTGTAGAATAAAGAGCTACCATAACGTCAACAATACGATCGGTTCTATGGAAAAGAATAGAGTCCATACCATTACCATTCCATACTACCATACCATTACCATACCAAATAATTTCCTTACCATACCATAACATTATAATACCATTACATTACCATACCATTCCATACCACCATACCATTACAATTACCATACCAAACCATTTCCTCACCATTACCATACCAACATACTTTTACCATTACCATACCATACCATACCATACCATTACCATACCATTACCATACCATTACCATACCATTACCATACCATTCCATACCACCAAACCATTACCATTAACATACCACACCATTTCCATAATATACCACCAAAACATTATCATTACCATTACGATACTATACCATTACCATTCCACACCATTCCCATTACCATTCCCATTACCATTTTAATACTTCTTAAGTGTAAGTGTTATTTCTTAATAGGTACATGTGTCACTATCTAATAACATACCCGTTAACTGTCACACAGTTTGTTGGCGAGTGAATCGCTTAAACTTATAGCTAATCATGCAGCTGAGTAAAGCAACAAGAACTCTTATCAACAACTTAATTATATAAATACTATAAAATATCTACATTTTTACAGGCTACCTTTTCAACCTCTTTTTAAGGGCCGGATTACTTTATTCTATGTTTTTTCTGTGCCATTCTGTTTCATTAAAAAGCATATTTACAAGAATGAACAAAATTTAAAATTTACGTTTAATAGTTAATTAGCGCTCAACAACGTTCTTTAATTAATTTTCGAGTCAGAAATTAATTTATAATAATTTGTTACACATACATACTATCACGCCTTCATTCCCAGAGTGGGGTAGGCAGAGCTACAGAAATACCAACAACTACAAAAAGAGTTGTACTAGAGTTGTGTTGTTGTTGTTGTTGTGTTGTGAGTTGTTGTGTTGTTGAGTTGTTGTTGAGTTATAATTTGTTATTTATACATAAATACATAGTATGACGGTGCATAAACCGAATTTGTAATAACCCTGCTTACGAAGCTAGCGGTCCCGGGTTCAATTCCGGGTAAGGGCAAATATTTGTGCGGCGAGCGCGTGTTTTTGTACCAGTCTTGGACATTTTCCATGTAATTAATTGAATTCCGTGTCAATTGAAATTTGAAAATATGAAAACGCACCCAAGGAATCAACTTACCTATATTACTTGACAATCACGTACAGACAAGGGCATTCATATCTACACAGCCATCGCGTCAAATATGCATGGACCTTATTGCCAGTGGCATAAAGGTGTATAGATATTTTTGGCCTTTTGAGAACCTATATATATTTATGCCCCTTAAAACAAGAATAAGAATAAATGTATTGAAACAAAACACATGGTTACAAACACAGGCATTATCCGGTGGATATCAAACTAGGCTAAGCCTGAATCTTGAGATCCACGAAGTCGGTTCACAAACTGCCCAGGGAGACCACAGTAGGCCGTGGTGCAGGGGTGAACAAGTGAGGATCTTTTAAATATCAAGTGAGGTCTTTGCGATAATCTATAATACTTGGTCATTACTTTTATGAAAATACATACATACATATTATCACGCCTTCATTCCCAGAGTGGGGTAGGCAGAGCTGCAGAAATACCAACAACTACAACAAGAGTTGTTGGCAATTCTGCAACCACATTTTGCACAAAAAGGTTAAGATGTTTACCAGTGAAATAGTGACAGGTTGCAAGCCCATCGCCTAACAGTACTAGAAGCCCTCATTCCCTTAGTCGCCTCTTACGACATCCACGGGAAGACATGGAGTGGCACTATTCTAACCGGCAACCACACGGGCGAAATTGTTTTATGAAAATAAGTTATTTTAAATAAAAACATGCTTGATGAATATCGTCACTACTTTGAAAAAACCTCGTATGTCATATTTCAAGATGTACGATTTTAAACTCAAATAAGAAGAGAAATAAGTTTAAAATCGTGCAACACGAAATATAGAGATACGAGGTTATTTCATAGTAGTGACGATATGTAAGTTCATGTGTCGAATGGTTTTAATGTGTTTACATCTTTGCCAATTTCAATTGACACAGATAATAGTTCTCTATATAAGTATGTTTATCATTGTCTCATAGTACAAGCCTCTCCCAAATAGGTGATATTTCGTGAGATGGTCCCTTAATATTAATGTATGGACTTGAATGAATTATAATAAAAAAAGTTGCCAGATGACAACAGTCACATCGAAAAACAGACTTCTTTTTTTCTTTCACAGTTTGTATAATATTTCTGTGTTTGTTTTAGCTTGTTGTAGAATAAACAAAGTGCGTACGTTTATTTAATTGGTGTACTTTGTTTTACGATTGAAGTGTGTGCACAGATGCTGCGTGCGTCAGTCAATGTACTTGTCTGACTTGGTTCCCAAGGACGTACAAACGAAGGCACTGTTAACTAACCACCCATAGACTTTAATACGTTGCGATAAGGTTTATGTTCGATTGTAAATGTACAGTTAACATTGTTTTCGATTGTACACCAGAATACCACAGTATAATAATAGCTAAAGCAGTAGCTCAACTACGGACAAATGATATGATTGACAAGGGTTGTCAATCATAATATTTGATAATTTATGTATAATATACGTGTGTGCGTGTGTGTGTGTGCACTGGCCGCCATTTTCAAACTTTTTATATAAGTAACTATAATCAAAATTGAGAGGGACGGGTGGAACAGAGTCATAGATGAATAAGGAGTCGCACAGAATAAAGAAGTGGTTGCCATTTTTAACGTGTAGTCCTTGAACGGATTGCCTTCAAAATCGATAACTGGGCCCTAATTTATAAAGCTAGAAATTACAAATGGAAGTCTCTTTCTAACTCTTTTTGCTAGAAAGAGAGTTCCGCCTGTAATTTGTAACTTGTAGCTTCAACATCCGTGAACAGCACCATAAAATCGTCCTCGACTCATTTTACAAAATGATTTCGTAATGCAGGCGGTGCCCAACACAAAACAAAACTACTCGTGTCGTTATGACAACCGCAACTGGGCCTCTATTCAACTGCGTTATAACGATATCGTTTTTGACCTGTTTCCGTATTGTCAACGTTTTGATAACTCTTATGTCATTTACAATAATGGCGACTGTGACATAAACGATTCTTAAACGTGTCAAACACGATATCGTTTTAACGCACCTGAATAGAGGCCCTGATCGTCTGCCGAAGTTTTTGGCACCGTGTAGCGTCGCGTCTATGTGTGAGTAAACCGATACGAGCGTTTGTTCGAAGTTGAATCACTGTTTTATACTTACACTGTGAGAATACTGATGTCATGATTTCAATTGTTCAATACCTTCACTGCCACGTAGCAACACACGCTACGCTCGTAATTGAATCCAGAGTTTTTTTCCGCTTTGTAGCTTAAATTACCAATGAACACAGAACCCGACTAGTGTATTTGTTCTCAGTCTTGGATGTATTTGATGTATTTAAGTAAGTATTATTATATAAGCAAGTTTATCGTTGTCTACCCATGAACAAGCCTACTTAGAGCTTAGTTTGGGACTAGGTCAATGTATTTTATACTGAAATAACACAAATAAATCCTATTAAATATCTGTTTGTATGCCTGTATTCAACAAACGAAAAAATTTAAGAAACGGAAAATTATTTCTCTACGCCGTAGCATGCTACGACGTAGCCGCTACGAATCGCTACGAATCATAATACAAAATACCTTCGCTCTTCTATTGTGCATAAACTGACGTGGATCTTTATTTTTAACTGCGAAATATTTAAATTTAATTTTATACGAACTGAAGCTTGCTTCATGAGGCTGGGTTGTTTCAGTTTATTTGAATTCAATTACTGGGCTGAAATTTTACACGGCATAATCTTATAGTTTCTTGTTTCCGTATTGTCAACGTTGCGATAGCTCTTATGTACTTGACAGTATCGGCGGCCGAGTTATACAGGGTATTTTTTTTATCAGTGCACAAATTTTAACATATGATTTTGTATCGTTAATATAATATATTCCGACATTAAAAAAAGTTTTTTTTTTTTTTTCTAATAATCTCTGTTTTACCTTCTCGTGTGGACACAAAGTCACACTAGAAATGATGACATGGGTTATCAAGCTGTAGGTATGCGATACACTGTATTGATATTCGAAATTTGAAATTTCATGTACAGCTTATCAGACAACAAGCCCCTCTCCTACTGATATTCTAAATTTGAAATTTCATTTATTAACTTACTTTTCCTACTCCTGTACTATTATCTGTCATTTATATAGTCACGAACACTAATATAAGAATATAGATAATATGTCCGCAGAATATTCCGTAGAAAACTCTACTTAGTCTATTCCCCTTAACAGCACTTGTGCTTTTTTGAGCTAAAACGACATGCCTAGCTGCCAAAGCTTACACCTAGGTTAATTTGACCAATCAAAACACTTCACCAAATTAATCCACCAATCACAATACACATTGACTGTCAATCGGAACGTTAGGTTCTTTTTGGTATGTAAACTCTTTTACTAATTGAACTCTTTAAAAACATGGTATCAACCAACCAGAATGCAGCTATATTAAAATCGACCAATCAGGTAAAAGAACTCATTTCTCAAATCATTAGGTGTTTTTTAGTCCCTATTTCACAAGTTAAATCGTTTGTGCAACTGTTTTTAAAAATATAAAACCTGGCAAGTGCACATCAATTTAAAAACAAAGTTAACCATAGACACATATTTTGTCGTTTTCGAATGTTTCCCGCTCGTTTGTTGTTCTGTGCTTCGTTCGTTCGTATTCTAAATTCTAACCTAGGTTTATTAATATTAAAATTTTGTTAATTTAATTTTGCATTTTATTTGAAACCTAGTCGTAGAAAAAGTATTGTATGCAACGGTGTATAACTAAGTCAAAAAATACTCGTGGGGTCTTGCTTTACGATGTTGATGATATTCGACATATTTGAGCACGAATTATTGGTTACTGTCAATCTGTGGGGCTGAAATTTATTTCTAGAAAGTTCAAAAGAGAGAACATTAAATACATTAAAAGTATTAACAAAGGGTTGCATCTCATAATTGGCATAGTAAGACATTTTGCCACTTTTGCCGAAGTAATAAACTGGCCTCGAGTGAGATGTCCATCTCAAAACACCTCAAACACAAGTCGTAGAAATTCACCATGAATGCAGTAATTATTGTTAACAAAAATATTTTGAGTCTCGTTTGTGCAGAATCTATGACGAAAGTTATTGCGTATTTTCACCTATGTAGAAGTTATGGAAAGTATCCTTGTTTATGTATCTGACGAAACCTCTATAAATATACTATCACCTAACCAGCCAATTGGTACAACCTATATACCGCGAACCCTCGGTGCGCGAGTCTGCCTTGACCGGTTTATTACATGGTTTTTTACGTGCGTGAGCAAAGTTTCGAACAATTAGTGAATATTTTTTTTATAATTAGGATACACCCTCGCGTATGAATTAACGAATAAATCCTAGTTTCAATTTCGATCAGCAAAACGTCATAATGATCAGATAACCTAAAGAGGATCCATTCCCGTCGCTCAGAACGAGGGGTCATTCCTATCCGCAGCGGTAATGAGAGGTTTATCCAGGTCAATCACAATTCGACTGTTCATTCCGAACTGGAATCTCGCTAGCACACGGTATGCCAAAAACCACCTTGATTGGTTAGATTACAGCTCGATTTGGAATGATTGGGAGCGGGATTTAGGTTGTTGTGTAGTGAGTTGTGGTTAGATGATGGAATTGCAGCGTTGTTAAATTAAATTGGTGTTGTTGCTAAGGGTTTGATTTAGATACGATCTAGATTACCGCAGTGTTGCTTGTTTTGAAGGCAAAATGTGCTATAAAATACAAGTTGCGATTTGAGGTTAGTGGTGGTAGGACCCTGTGCAGGGTCCGTCCGGATCGCTACCACCATCTTATCCATTAACCACCCGCCAAGCAACAGTGTTCGCATTGTTGTGTTCCGGTGTGGGGATAAGACAACCGGTGAAATTACTAGCATAGAGGCATTCCATCTTAGTCCTCAGGGTTGGCAACGCATTTGAGTTCTTGGGATTATAGTCTTGAGAATTCAAATGTCTATGGGTCTCTTACCATCAGGTGGCCCGAGTGCTCGTGTGCCTTCTCCTTAACATAAAAAAAAAAAAAAATTGCAAAGGGTGCCAGACGAGAGCCTATTAGGCTGAGTTTTACCAAGACAGAAGTAACAACAAAAAATAAATGGAAGCGAAAGGAATACCGGAGCACTCAGTCTCAACAAGTCAAGCGAGTGAAGCAACCCACAGCTTAGACACCCGGGTGCATTCAGAAAGTGTTACCAGTGCAATTTTAAATTTTGCATGCGAAAACAGTATTTGATATATTAATTAATATAGAAAAGTTTTCACATTGAAATAAAGTTTCCTATTATTAAATTAAAACATTTCATCATGATTAAGATAAAGAATGTCTTTATAGAAACTCAATATCTTGAAACTTTGGACGATATAAATATACCGAACACTGTAAATGTTTTTCCCCCGCGGCAACCCCTTTGTTTACATTTTTTCTGTGAGATTAATTATCCGAGTTTAGTATAAAGGTGGCATCCTATTCATCCCATTAGAGCACTGTAATCATTTACTTTTCATTGTATTTAGTTTTCTATACATTCACATTTATTTATCCGTGTTGTTTGTTGTAATTCTAGATACGATTTTGAATTCAATGTTAATGCTTAATCTTTAGCCGCCCGTTACTTAATTCAAATGCATGCTGTGTTCACCTATAATTAGTGGTACAATTGTAATACAAACCAACTTACTATATTTTAATTAGCTCTTAGAAAATTGTATCTACTGTTGGTGAACCTATGAAATAAATAAATTAGGACTGCGTGCTATCGCTGTGGTGGCGTACCACTGACCTTGGGTGGCGTGCTGGCATTGTGGTGGCGTGCCACGGCGGCAGCCGAGTGGGCCCGGCGGGTAGCCTTGTAGTGCAGCCGGCGGAGCGCTCCGCCCAGCCGCTCGGGGGAGCCATCGCCACGAGCTACTGTCATGCTTGCTTCGGCACCTGACAATCAGATAATGAATCTTAAAACCTTACAGATAATGCTTCTTTTTGACTGACTACCAGACAACGCACAGTACGTTGCACCTGGGGACTTGTAATTTAGAGGGAATATTCTTTAGGTACCCTAAGGATTTTTCGAAAATTGATCCCCAATGGAAAACTAATCCTAATAAATATTGTTTTTTTTAATCTAATACATAAAATTCTCGTGTCTCGGTGTACGTTATTGAACTCCTCCGAAACGGCTTGACCGATTCTTATGAAATTTTGTGTGGATATCGGGTAGGTCCGAGAATCGGACAACATCTATTTTTCGTACCCCTAAGTGACATGAAAGAAAAAAAAATGCAGCGGGCGAAGCTGGCGGGTCGCTAGTTATTATTATAAGAAAAAGGCACACTCAAAAAAATGAAAGCCAACCAAGAGAGGTTTTCTCTTAGTTGACATAAAATGAATACAATAGTCATGATATTAGTTATATCAACCAAAGCTGATAGTAACAGCAGCAAGCTCTTTAATGATTCAACCTTAATTTTAGTTGATGTGTCTAGCGTCTTGTTAGGCTCGTATGGAATCAAGACGCTTAAGCACAACAATCACAATCTTGTTAGAAGTGACCAAGTTTTTTTTTAGTGCACACGAGCACTCAGGCTACGTGATGGTAAGTGGAATCTGAGACCCAAAACATTTGAATTCTTTGACTATAATCCTAAGACCTACAATGCGTTGCCAACCCTGAGGACTAAGATGGAATGCCTCTATGCTAGTAACTTCACTGGTTGTCTTATCCCCACACCGGAACACAACAATGCGAACACTGTTGCTTGGCGGGTGGTTAATGGATAAGATGGTGGTAGCGATCCGGACGGACCCTGCACAAGGTCCTACCACCACTATTGTAACTTAGGGTGTCGCTTGGCGAACGTAAGGTACTGAGTTCAAACCCCAGCTGGCTTACTAGTGAGTTTTTCTACCTCAAGTACATTATACGATGGTATTACGGTGAAGGAAAAGATCGTGAGGAAACCTGCTGTTTTAGCTGAGTATTTAAGGGGTCTGACGCACTGTGTGATTACCCGCATTGCGGCGAGCGGTCAGGTTAACCGTAAGCAAAGAAATACTTTCTATTCACACTGAGATTTGGCTACCCGCGCATTGTGGGTCTAAACCAAGATGGATACCCGAACAACGGGAGACCAGGAAAATAGCGGGATGATTTGGTAGACGTTTAAAAAAAAATCGCGGGAACTTGCAACTAGTATTTAGCCACGAATGGCAAAAAAGAAGGCAGGCCGTCGCCCTTCCATTTTTTTTATGGCATTGAGAAGGCAACCGAGCACACAGGCCACCTGATAGTAAGTGGAAACTGTGACCCATACACATTCGCATTCGCAAGACTGTAATCTTAAGACTGCAAATGCGTTGCCAACCCCGAGGGCTAAGATGGAATGCCTCTATGCTAGTTATTTCACCGGCTGTTTTATCCCCACACCGGGAGACAATAATGCGAACACTGCTGTTTGGCGGCAGGTTAATGGATAAGATGGTGTAAGCTTAGATAAATTGTTTTTTTTTTTTATGTTAAGGAGAAGGCACCCGAGCACTCAGGCCACCTGATGGTCTGTGATTTGAACTTTTATAAATTATACTTTGATGTTACCCCTTAAAATTAAATTCACAACAAAATTTGCCACAAATGTCATTCCAAATTCTATTCTATACATACATCAATCACGCTCCCACTTCCAGAGTGGAGCAGGCAGAGCTACAGAAATACCAACAACTCTAAAAAAACTTGTTTATAATTCTGTAACCACAATCTCAATCGGGCTTAGAAGTTTACTAGTGTATTAGTGTTGCCATCGCCTAATAGTACTACAAGCCCTTATTACCTTAGTCGCCTCTTACGATATCCGTAATAATAATATTGCATACCGTAAAGAGTTAGAGAAGACTGAGGAGAGTGGTTACAGAGGTGAGTTGTGACAAAGCTAATTTCTCTGAACCTATGACAGTGTATCGAGCTGAAAACTTCGCAAATTCGTTGCCCTTTCGACACTTCACAGTTTGCAAGAAGTTGTCAGCTTGCTAATTGTCATAGGTGCAGAGAAATCGGCTTTTACACAACTCACCTCTGTTAACCTCGGTCTCCCCTAAAATGAAACAAACAATAACAATTCAATTAAGCTAGTAAACAATAGGCGATCTTATCGATACAAAGCCAACACTTTCAGACAACTTTGTAATTACTTATAAAAAACGCTTAGCTCTAAATTTAACGCATGATCCTTCAAAAACATGAAATCTAATGATTATGCCAGTTTCCCACATAAATGTATCGACTTATTACTTCCTTAAACTCGTATCTCTCTGCACATCCCAATTCAATTTAAAACTTTGTCCTCAAATCGCAGAGTCGCTTTTGCCACAATCAGATCGAGTAAGTTAAGGGTTGGTAAAGGTACGTCGATATTCATTTTATCGTGGGAAGCTCAGTCGGTGGATTATTACATCCGCCATTACTTTTTACCCTTTTTGGAGTGATATAGTAAAATATGGGAAACTGGATCACTGGATAAAGCGGTCGACTTTAAATGAAGGCGGTTTGCCGTCATTTCAGCATGAATGGGGAAATCTCCGACATATTTAATCATCTTTCATAGACGCTGTAGTTCTAGCAAGGCTTAGTTTCTTCGAGTCTTTTGAACAGGCCATTCTACTTTTCAGGACCTAATAATATCTCATGTATTATGCTATTAAAGTGATACTTTCGCGACGCATATTTAACAGTATCATTTCCAACTGATCTGGATAAACTTAGAAAAACATACCCGAATAATTAGTGGGTACCTAATGAAAAAGCTATAATAGTGCCGCAGACTGCTGGAGTTGATCTCAAGATTTGATTTCAAATTGACCCTTTTTTCAATATCAGTCATCAAAAAGTTTTGCTACATAAGAAATTATAAATTACCCAAAAAAGCTATAAAAGTAATTATGGAAAAAATAATCCCTATTTCCCTTGGTCACGGCATCACGCATGAACGGCTTTACCGATTTCGCTAATTCTTTTTTGTTGTGTTTGTTACTGTAGAATGTTCTCATGAAAGAAAATAAAATCTCGGTCAGAAATTTGCAGCGGGGCGAAGCCGGAATATAAAACTAACCTTAAGCTAAAGTGTCCTCCGCTGCATTGTCCCCAAGATGCAGGAAGCATTTCCTCACTGAATACTGTCATTGAAATGTAATACGTGGAGCGAAAAAACTGACCGTGACGTCTAGAAGCCTATTCGATTTTTTCTGAGAATCTCAGAACCTTTCGGACTAAGGGCCTTGGTTGAGTTTAGATCTAAATAGTAAGTAGGTATTACTTTATGGCACGGGTAGTTAGATCTTGGAAGCCTTACCTGCGGCGCGTTCAGGGGAGGGACGAGGCGACTGGATTTTGGGAGATTGGTGACGTCCATCCGCCTGAAACAAACAAATGATCCACGTTAATATCAAGCTTGCAGGCGCAGGGACAGTAAGCCACCAACAAGCCGACGACGTACCCCCTATTTCACCATCTTGACAATGACAGGTGACAGGTGACATTTCAATATACATGGCGCAGCTGATATAAGTAAACCCCAATGATAATTTTCGGTAACTTTGCAATGTATACCGAATTGTCACCTTTCACCTGTCGTTGTGAGGATGGTAAAATAGGGACTGGTGGAGACCGCAGGAGTGCCCGATAAATGTGTGTATGTTTGTAAAATATTTTATTGTACAAACTGGAAAAAAAAACAACAAAATAGAAAAAGGTGCACAAATGTGAACTTTTTCTTCCAGTTCACCTTTGGCGACTGCTAAATGTTTGAAAACATGAAATAGCCAAACGTACAGCAGTGAAAGGGACTAGATGATTCATAATATCGTTGTTACGATTTATATACGTAAATAAATTAATACATTGCTAAATACATCGATGATATAAACATACTTAAAAAATGTTACGCCATGTTTACTACAGCATAGGCTAAATAATATAAATAATATGAACATTAAGTAAGCTCCTAGTTTCTAATATTTACAGAGCAAGTAGCTACATTTTGCACAATCAGGCTAAGATGTTACCAGTGTATTAGTGACAGGTTGCAAGCCCATCGCCTAACAGTTACACAAGCCCTTATTCACTTAGTCGCCTCTTACGACATCCACGGGAAGACATGGAGTGGCGCTATTCTAACCCGGCAACCACACGGGAAACAATATTCTCAAGAATATTCTCTGTAAAACTCGGTAAGTATTACGTAATAAAGTTGAAATAGTAATAGCATAAATTTGAATGACAGGACTTATAAATATGAGTGAGTATGAACATGACAAAAGTTTTCACTTTAATATCGACTCCATAATTTTCATTCGTCTTACCGTGCGATGAAAAACCCGAGCGCTGATTATTATTATGGTAATAAATATAAGGTATTCTGATATGAGACCTCTACCAACACTAACTACTAATATGTATATTATACCGTTATGATATCTAGGAGTATATATATGGACCACTGTACAGAATGTGTCCGAGTTCCACGTTATTAAACCATGACGTGTTAAACGCCACATCAATCAAGTTTGAGTGACGGTCTGTCATTGTGACACGGTTCTACACGGTGCCACAGTATGGTACGTGTTCGTATCGAGATCTTAATAAAAAACCGGGCAAGAGCATGTCGGACCATAAACATAAAAATCAACAAATAATTACTAATTTTCTATTTAAAGTCAATTGGTGCCGTTTTAGATGATTTTGGTAGGTATAAACGGGTGATTTTTCGGGGGCCTGACTATTGACGTCCGGGGGCTTAGTTAAATGAACTATTTAGTTTAGAAGCTTGGTTTTTTTAAATTAAACTGGGATATCGGTCGATTTTTGTGTAACTAATTCTAAGCATTAAAAAAATATATAATAAAATCTATATATTCTTACTACTCTGTCGTGTCCGTTCTCCATTTTCTTGTAAACATAATGATAATATCTTAAATTAAGACCACTTTATCAATATTTTGAGTGACCACATAGAAAGGACATTAGTTGTTACATTAACAAAATTCAACAAGTAATTTTTAGCTGCAATATTATTCTTATAGCTGAGGAAATAAGACTTGTTCGCCGTAAAATTCTTATTTCTCTGGAGCGGCTGTGTCTTTTAGTTAGTCAGGCCGATTTATAATCGGGTTCCGAACATGTCAGGTGGTGCACCTGTCGGCTAATGCCAGTCATTCCAGAGTTACGTTTTTAAACATTTGTGTAACCCTCAAAAATATTATGTTGTGCTTTATTAACTGCTTTACGTCCTATCTTACCGTAGAATTAACGGTAGCCTTCCAGTATGTTCGTATTATGTAACATCAGCGTGTTTTGAATTTTTTCTTACTCCTCTGTCCCTTATTCCTATGAATTTATAGACAGTAGAGTACGAAAATAACCTGTTTCGATAAAAAAAAAAATCTCTTTCATATTTTAACTCAGATTATGCGGACTCGTAGGGTTTCAATTATTTTATCTACATTATTCTAAATTTAATGAATAAGGCTGACTATAAAAGGTGGTAATTAATTTAATTGTTTAAAACTACAATAAATCAATAATTGAACTATTACCTATCGAGAATATCACATTTTTATTTCCATTTCTTTGAACCTATTCTTACTCCTTTTGTCGTCAATTTATTATTCCTCTGGACAACTAAATTTAAACAGTTAATTATTTTCAAAACGAGTTCATAAAAAATTGTGCCTAAACCATATTCATATTTATTAATAAACCTACTTTCATGGGAGCTTTTTTTATACTTGTTAGGCAAATAAGCAAAATAAAATAAGACAGAGGAATAAGTCAAAAATCGCAACCTCGAAGAATCACCCAAACACTTTAATCGCCTGTATCTCAAGAACCAATGTCTACTTCGTCGTTACAGTTTTGCTTTAAAATTCGTTATATGCGCCTTCATTTCAGGGGAGACACTTGACTCTAACAAAAATTAGCGCTTTAACGCTTAATATTTCATATACAAATCATTTAATCGAAAAATTGTTTTCACCAACCCGTAATATTTTGTAAAGGCCTATCCAACGACACTATACTATCTAAACTATCGACACTTTCTAGAGTATAGGGTAGATGAGAAAAAAAATGCATCCCCACGTTATAAGTAAGGACGTAGGTATCATAAAAAAAGATTCAAGATTTTATTTTAAAACTTTGTTGGCGTGACTAATAGGTATGTACTAATGTGGACGGACGGACGGACATGGCGAAACTATAACGGTTCAATTATATTCACCAGTTCGTTACTGTCATTCAGCTATTCTCAAAGTATGCTTCACGGCGCCCTGAGTATTGGCAGGGTCGTATCAAGGGTGCTCAGGGCGCCATAAAGTTTTTTTATCAGACATACTCGGAAAAATACATTATTACAAACAGTTCGCGAATTTCTGCAGTCCAGGATAAGGCAAAAAAAAAAACGTTTTTTTTGGCCGAGTCGGACTCGCGTAGGAAGGGTTCCGTACCATTATCTATATAACCAGGGTGTCTGTATTAAGATCTAGCAATTAAAGGCGAAAAAATCACGTTTGTTGTATGGAACCCCCCCTTAAAATTTAAATAATTACTAGCGACCCACTAGCGGCTTCGCCCGCTGCAATTTTTTTGTTGCACTTAGGGGTATGAAAAATAGATGTTGGCCGATTCTCAGACCTACCCGATATACATACAAAATTTTATTAAAATCGGTCCAGCCGTTTCAGAGGAGTTCAATAACGTACACCGTGACACGAGAATTTTATATATTAGAATATTTATTCTTAATGTGAATATACAACTAAATATTCAGATAATATTTCAAGTGCCAAGTTGCCGTTATTAATGTCGAGCAAAAAAACGAAAAAAAACACGTTTGTTGTATGGGAGCCCCCTTAAATATTAATTTTAATTTGTTTTTTTGTATTTGTTGTTATACATAATTTGTGTTTTTTTTTTACTTTTAAACTATCTCGGTTCTTGACATACAGCCTGGTGACAGACAGACGGACGGACAGACAGCGAAGTCTTAGTAATAAAGTCCCGTTTTTACCCTTTGGGTACGGAACCCTAGAAAAATTAAAAAATATAAAATATGTACGATATCATCATTGTATACCGTGCTTTTACCTTTAAAACCATGTTTGGACTAGGATAACTACCTCCAAACAGCCAAACACTGGTACAATCAAAGCTATCCCATGTTTATTTTACTTTGCTAAGCTAAATTGGAAAACCACGTGTCGTACCTGTGTGGGATGCTTAAGTGCAGTATTTGCACTGCGCTCGAACCAATAGTTACTGAAGATGCAATGCTCCAAGTATATTTTGCTTATTTTCACTCCATTTTGTTATGTAAAGTTTGTGGGATAGGGGCCTGGGGTGATTCTATCAACACAGCGCTACGTCGATCTAAAAGATGAAATTTTATCTTGCAAGTTTAAGAAGGCCCGTCGGAGCCTACAAAACACATTTTAGCGCGTGCCTTCTTTTAAGCAGCTTTATACGACACTGAATTCGACTCACCTGCCTGCTGACTAATTGAGAAGGCACGCGCTAAAATGTGTTTAGTACGCTCCGACGGGACTTCTTAAACTTGCCGGATAAAACTTCGCCTTAGAGATCGACGCAGCGCTGTGTTGAGAGAATCACCCCCCTGGGCTGGGATTCTACACGGTAATAACGATATCGTATTTGACGTGTTTCCGTATTGTCAACGTTTTGATAACTCTTATGTCATTTACAATAATGTCAACTATGACATAAACGATTCAAAACACGTCAAACGCAATATCGTTTTAAACCAGTAGAATAGAGGCCATGATCACTATCGCCCGTTGCGGTCGCAAACGTTGGAACCACACCTTAATGTTGGCCTGTAATATTTTATGTATGTCTTACACTTCTAATCAAATCCCTACAAATTCAGAGCCAATACTAGATACGTGAGTGTAAACAACATTAAAATGTGAACACACGGAATGGAAGCGAGCTGTAATGGGGCCCCGAGGGACGCACAGTTTACACGGCCCACCGGCGCAGTGCGAAGATCATAAGCAGTACGGCGACGCGGTAGCCTAGTTGGTATTGATTTAGATAGCTGTCCTGGGTTTAATTCCACGTAAAGGCATTAGTTTGTGGTAAATGCGGGTACTTGTCCCTGAATCTTTGATTATTTCTATGTTTTCTCTATACCTATAAGTATGGTAATCGTTGCCTAGTACTCGAAGTACAAGCCTAGACCTTAGTTTAGGACTAGGGTTTCGGGTAATTTATTTAAAGCAAGCTGTTTCTCGCGACTCCGTCCGCGTCGAAGGCGTTTATCGCTAGTCCCCCAGGATACGTCCAATTTTTCGGGATAAAAAGTACCCTATGTCCTTCCTCGGGATCCAAACTATCTCCATACCAAATTTCATCTAAATCGATTCAGCAGTTTATCCGTACAAGCGTAACAAACAGACAGTTACTTTTACATTTATAATACTAGCTGTTACCTCCGTCTCCGTCCGCGTAAAAGTCGTTTATCGGTATTTCCGCAAGAACTGTTCACATATTCGCAATTGTTCTGGACCAAACCTATTCAGGTTATTTTTTTATCAATGCACAAATTTTAACATATGATTTTGTATCGTTAATATAATATATTACGACAATAAAAAAAGTTCAAAAAAAAATATTTTTTTTCAAATAATCTCTGTTTTACCTTTTCGTGTGGACACAAAGTCACACTAGAAATGATGACATGGGTTATCAAGCTGTAGGTATGCGATACACTGTATTGATATTCGAAAATGGAAATTTCATGTACAGCTTATCAGACAACAAGCCCCTCTCCTACTGATATTCTAAATTTGAAATTTAATTTATTAACTAACTTAACAACACTCCCCTCTCCTCGCACCCCTGCATTAGAGGGTCCATGAATATCCTTAAGGTAGTGGAATCATTGAATCGGAAATATCTCTAATATTTTTTAAGCTAGAGTAAAAATAACACAGCATGTGTTATTGATTAACAATAGCAAAGCAAATATTAAAATTTGTGCACCTATTAAAAATTACCCTGTATATGTTGCAAGATTCATCCCGATCGCCTCAGTAGTTGAAGCGTAATTGAACATGCAAACATCCAAACTATTAGTAAGAAGTAAGATATGATTTATCCTGACATTTATTCATTTGTTTGTAACCACTGGGTCCAAACTAGGTGGGTCTACGATACGCACAACGGAGATCTTGCTGCCAAGTTCCAACTCCATCATCAGATCAGCTCTTACGACACGTTTGCCTACGTGGTAGTGACCCTGCTTCAGAAGCTTGCCGTCCTGGGTTCCAATCCCGGTAAGGGCAGATATTTGTGTGATGAGTGCGAATATTTGTTTCCGATTGGATGTTTTCTATATAACTATGTATGTATCTCTCTACCTAGCTTCTCTATCAGCCTAGAGCTTAGTTTGTGACTAGGTCAATTACAACTAGTTTTATTTTATTTTTACTCTTATATAGGGTGATCGCAAAGTGTTGGACACTTTAAGCTGACAGGCACCAATAATGGACACTTTACTCTTAATTCAAAGATCATAAGGTTATAAATAGATAGTTGCAAAACAAATGAAGAACCTTTATTGTCTGTAAAATAAGAGTCAAGTGTCCATCATTGGACCTTGTCCATTACTGGTTTGATCTCCCTACCGTGATATCGCATTGGATTTACAAAATATTCCAAATTTCAACTGAATCAACAAGCAAGTGTTAGTATTTTTAACCGGAAAGATATAACCAAGAATGAAGCTAGTTAAATAAAAGCAATTGAAAAAAGCTCTTCAAATAAGATTTTAATTGTTGTGAATAATGTTTTGTTTTCAAACGAACCTAACACAGTACATGAAGGCCTGATATAAATATTAACAACATTCAAATGTTATACAAAAATAAACAATTAACACTTGGGAATGATCTGACATGTTCTGACCGCCATTGAGTACGCACTCAACCATGCTTATCTTTATCAACTACCTAAACGTAATTTTAAATCGTTAATCTTAATTTTACACAAATTAATAAATTGGAAATTTAAATTTATGTCAACATAAGAAATTAATATGCAAAGGAAATAAAAAGTCTCCACGGCAATTTCAATTAAATCTCAGCATTTTATTATAGGTACTGAGAAAGACAGTACTGTTTTAAATCTGTGTAATTGTACGAAGGAGGCCCACTAATACACATCGCATTTGAACCCAATCTCATGTAATTTCCTTCCACAAACAGACCGACTCGGATCCGAGATTACATATTATCAAATGCGAGGAATGTAAGGTCTATATACGAGGTTCCGTAGGTAGGATGTTTTAGGGTTCCGTAGCCAAACTAGGAGCCCTTATACTTTCGACGTGTCCGTCCGTCCGTCCGCAGCCTAGCGCAGAGACTCTTAGTACTAGAAATCAGTAATTTGGCACGAATAGGCATATAGCGTGGCGTACCTCCCCTGCATGTAGCGTGGGGATGTTTTTTTTTTCTCGTCTATCCCATAGTGTGGGGTGTCGTTGGATAGGTCTTTCAAAAATAGTACGCTATTGTGAAATCAGGTTTTTCTATGAAGTAATCCGTTTATGCCATATGAAGCTTTAAAGCGCAAATTTTTGTTACACTCAAGTGTCCCCCCCCCCCCCTACAGCCAAAACTACAAATACTAAAAATCAGAAAAAAACTTTATAAAAGAACATATAACGAATTTTAAAGAAAAACTTTCACGACTAAGTAGACATTATTGGTTCTTGAGATACAGGCGATGAAAGTGTTTAACCTACTAAAATAATCTAAGACGGCACCAATTGACTTTAAATAGAAAATTAGTTATTACTGTCTTGTTGATTTTTATGTTTGTAGTACTTAACGGCTTTGGAACCCTACACTGAGCATGGTCCGATATGCTCTTGCCCGGTTTTTAGGGTTCCGTAGTCAAACTAGGAACCCTTATAGTTTCGCCATGTCCGTCCGTCCGTCCGCAGCCTAGCGCATAGACTCTTAGTACTAGAAACCTGTAATTTGGCATGGATATGCATATTAGTCATGCCAACAAAATGGTACAATAAAATGTGAAAAAAAAAACTGTACTTCCCCTACACGTAACGTGGGGGATGTATTTTTTTTTTCTCGTTTATCCTATAGTTTGGGGTGTCGTTGAATAGGTCTTTCAAAAATATTAGGGGTTTGTGATAATCGTTTCTTGATTAAGTATTTCGTTTATGAAATATTAAGCTTTAAAGCGCTAATTTCTGTTAGACTCAAGTGTCCCCCCATCCCCCTACAGCCAAAACTACAAATACTAAAAAACTAAAAAAAAAAACTTAATTGAACGAGCATATAACGAATTTTAAAGGAAAACAATCACGACTAAGTAGACATCATTGGTTCATCATCATGATTCAGGCGATTAAAGTGTTTATACCTACTAAAATCATCAAAGACTTAGAATTGTCTGTAAATAGAAAATTAGTTATTACTTGTTGATTTTTATGTTTGTATAGGTAGTACTGAACGGTTTCGGAACCCTACACTGAGCATGGTCCGACATGCTCTTGCCCGGTTTTTATTATTAAATGAGACAATTTCAAGTGACGACGAGTGAGTAAGAGCAGATATTTGTGTGATAAGCGAGAATATTTGTTCTTGAGTCTTGGATGTTTTCTATGTATTTCTCTATATAAGTATGTTTATCGTCGTATAGTGCCCATAGTACAAGCCTAGGGACTAGGTTTGTGTGACATTGTCCCCTGATATTTATTTATTTAATCTTATTTATTTATTCAATCAGTAACCCATCATTTCGTCGAATTTCATTTCATCGAACGCTATTTTCTGCTGAAACTGATATTTCCAGGATATTTTACACAATAATTACTTAGGTTAGGTTAGACGTGTGACTACCAAAAAAAAAGTCCTGTGGCGGGAAAATTATGCGCATTGATAATACGTTCGTTGAAATGTTTTTCGATATAATAATACCTAGATACAAAAAGTAGGAACCCATCCTTCACTTTGATACAATATATGTACACATACATACTCTCGCCTTCATTCGCAGAGTGGCGCAGGCAGAGTTATAGAAATACCAACAACTCTAAAAAGACTTGTTTAGAATTCTGTAACTACTTTTTGCACAGTCAGGATTAGTGATAGGTTGCAAGCCCATCGCCTAACAGTACTAAAAGCCTTTATTCCCTTAGTCGCCTCTTAAGACATCCCCCCCCTTTGTTCCCCTTGTGGTTGCCGGGTTAGAATAGTGCCACTCCTTGTCTTCCCGTGGATGTCGTAAGAGGCGACTAAGGGAATAAGGGCTTGTAGTACTGTTAGGCGATGGGCTTTCAAACTGTTACTAATACACTAGCAAACTTCTTGGCCTGATTGTGCAAATTGTGGTTACAGAATTAATTATAAACAAGTATTTTAAGAGTTGTTGGTATTTCTGTAGCGCTGCCTACCCCACTCTGGGAATGAAGGCGTGATGTTATATAATATGTAATGTATGTAACCCCCGACAAAATAAGAATGGTGTTATAAGTTTTTCCTACTCCTGTACTTTTATCTGTCATTTATATAGTCACGACAATAATATAAGAATATAGATAATATGTCCGCAGAACATTCCGTAGAAAACTCTATCTAGTCTATTCCCCTTAACAGCACTTGTGCTTTTTTGAGCCAAAACGACATGCCTAGCTGCCAAAGCTTACACCTAGGATAATTTGACCAATCAAAATACTTCACCAAATTAATCCACCAATCACAATACACATTGGCTGTCAATCGGAACGTTAGGTTCTTTTTGGTATGTAAACTCTTTTACTAATTTAACTCTTTAAAAACATGGTATCGACCAACCAGAATGCAGCTATATTAAAATCGACCAATCAGATAAAAGAACTCATTTCTCAAATCATTAGGTGTTTTTTAGTCCCTATTTCACAAATTAAATCGATTAAGCAACTTTTTTTTTTAATATAAAACCTGGCAAGTGCACATCAATTTAAAAACAAAGTTAACCATAGACACATATTTTGTCGTTTTCGAATGTTTCCCGCTCGTTTGTTGTATATTAATAAAATTTAGTTAATTTAATTTTGCATTTTATTTGAAACCTAGTCGTAGAAAAAGTATTGTATGCAACGGTGTATAACTAAGTCAAAAAATACTCGTGGCGTCTTGCTTTACGATGTTCGCCTGCGGCTTACATCGTAACCACACCACTCGTCTTTTTGACCTCTCTTATACAACTGTTGCATAAACTACTATAAAGTGTTTGTCCATGTATATGTGTGTCTGTCAAAAGTATCTGCTCCCAAACGGATGGACCGATTTGGTCGCGTTGTTTTTTAAGAAACCTAGTTTAGGGACCAGCCACACCGATGCGTAAAATAAGGTGACGTTGCGTAAACCAAAGAATGGGCCATACTAATTACATGGCGTCAATTTTGACGGGTCGTAATTTACGCCCCTTCAAGCTCCGCTGTGGTCGCTCCCTTAAATGGAATGGTTCTTAGCCAAGTTTCATGAAAACCAGTTTGGTCGTTAAAAATATGTCAGCTCTCAAAGAAGTCATTGCAATTACTATATGCGGTTTTCCCGGCTGATAAGTAATCATTTAGCGCTCCAAAGACAAAGACCATGTATTTACTTATTAAATAAAAAGGTTATATGAAACACTAAAAACGTTTGCCCACTGTTTCGTTTGTCCGATTTTTTTCTTAACATTTAATCTTTCCTGGATTTTCATAAAACAAACCTAAAATGGAACTGTTAGTTCATACATTTTGACAACTGTATGTTAAGTGGTTAACTTGGTATGGTGAAATTGGTACTAAACATAAAAGCTTATGGGTACAGAAAAAATATATTTTCTAACTTATGAAAATTCGGACAAACGAAACAGCGGGCAATTGTTATTTGAACTTGCGATAGGTTAACTAATAAAAAATCATTAAATTAGATAAAAATATGGAAACAAGAATCGTTTTTAACGGGATTTGGATATATCAGTGTTTTATTATTATCAATAAAATATATACATAAATCGCCCGCTATAACAGCGCCCCAACCTTTGTTAAAATACTTTTATTTAACTCAAAATGAGAGAATACTCACATTTATGCCTACTGTGATTCGACTACAAAATGTACTTGTTACGAAGTCATTAAGATCCATTTTCGTGGAAAAAGGACTACCACAATTTACTGGATCCTTCAGATTTAAATTAATTTCACGATTTGTATGTACACATTGTTTTTGACGTTTTGACATTTAAGAAGTTGATTGAATGGACCGAGTGTACGCTTTCGGGAATTTAATTAAACAGGTGATTACTTCGTTTTGATCTTTATTTTTGATACAAATAAATAAAATAACAAACGCATTGGGATTTTAATGAATTACAGTTAGTGGATTTATATTTATATTAGCGACCTGCCCTCGCTTTGCTCCGATATAAACAAAATAAAAACAACACACAATTCTACCTCAGAGTTTCTCGAACTTTTAGCCCTAACCACGAAATACAACATTTCAAATTACTGAAAAATATTAAGATGGGACTTATTATTGTATTGTTTTCGTTTTTTAAATTATCAGACACATGACGTCACGAGTCAGTAATATGAAAATCCACATAAGGTATCGTTCTTATACCCCACACATGTTTAAGAAATAGCCCACATTTTATTAAAAGAAACGGTTGTAAATTGATAAAAAGTTAAACGAAGAGTTATTCATTAGTCTATATGGATGTCGCTGTTGTTTAAACATTATTTTCTTTAAACTAGGATTTTCTATGGTGTACGGATACACCTTAAAATTCCGAATTATTATTTGTAAAAAAAAAAAGAAATAGCGGGTATTGCGGTACTGCTACCATAACATAGTATACGTTATAACCCGTGTGGTTGCCGGGTTAGAATAGTGCCACTCCATGTCTTCCCGTGGATGTCGTAAGAGGCGACTAAGGGAATAGGGGCTTGTAGTACTGTTAGGCGATAGGCTTGCAACCTGTCACTAATACACTGTTAAACTTCTTGGTCTAATTTTGCAAAATGTTGTTAAGTATGTAGTAGTAAATAAATCATTTTAGAGTTGTTGGTATTTCTGTAGTTCTGCCTACCCCACTCTGGAAATGAAGGCGTGATGTTATGTATGTATGCAAGTAGTAAAGTGGGACGTATCCAGCTCATTGTGAGTTTATGTTACCTACTGCCGCTCGGGCGTCAGGGTTGCTTCTATGCGCGACTCTCGATACTTAACGCGCATGCAACCAAATATGGCAACAGCACGCCCCCGACTAAACCGGCTCGGTCCGTCCTGTTAAGTGTGGCTCGGAGCGTGTACAGTCGAGGCACGCACACATGCAAGACGCGCGATATACCTTTGTCTGAAGATGAACGACTGTTTTACTGTGACCATAAGTATATTTTAAAAATACTTGTGACTTTCTATGCTTCCTCCGTCGCCATGTTTTATCCTTGTGACCGATATGCTTCCGGTGACACATGAGATGTCACAGCTATTTAAACCTTAGTTGTCAATAACAATTTCATAGTTCATTTCTGCTAAAATATTGCCTATTCATATCATATTTTTACAATATCTCTGAAGTTAATCATAAATAAATAACACAATGACCACGCCACATATATATTATGTTTTGTACGTATAAAAAAGTCAGAGCCCTCTAGGGAAGAATAGCGTAAATGTATAACCTGTGCGTACACAGGCTATAGCTGTCACGGGTCTGTAGACTCGTGACAGCTTGGCAAAGCCTCCGCTCGACACCAGATGGCGTCCTTTTATTGTAAAAGATTCTAAGGTTTGTTTAACACTACCCTACGCTAGATTGTGCCGTAAATTCGGGAACTTTCTATGTAGAAGCTTCTAGAACAAGAAGTGGCGCTTCCGCCAGCTTACAGGTTTTCTAGTCCAACTTAAATTTAACGTATAAAATTCCGCCGTCTTGGGAAAATTCACTGCCCGCGAGCGGTCGTGCCATGTTCACGTTCTTTGTACGCTTAGCAAAATTTGTATTTTCTCGCTTGACGCTCAATGCATCTCTATTATTACAGACTAGATAGAAATGGAGATCCATCCCCTCAAATAAAGTTAGTAAATAAAGATGTTTAACTTAATATAATAAACGATTATCTCGTAAAAGCCGTCCAGCGTCCAGCGTCCTCAACAGTCCTTTTCTTGCTTTGTTAAGAGGCCGTTTACGAAAATTTACCGATTTCGCTGATTTACTTGATTATACAGACGTGATTTTACAGTTTAGGTACTTTACTTCTACAAATTTTAATGCGCAAAACGAAAGATAATTTCGATTTTCAACGCATGTTTGAGCTACTTTTAGGTTTTTATTATTTTATTTTAATTTATCGACCTGAAACTGGAGACTGTTTTGTGAATTTTGCTGTAAGTATTCACGAATCGTTTTGACGTCTAAAAGGTATGAAAAATTACAAATTCTTGCTGAAAAAGACGTCTAAAGAGTTTATAAATAACTTTTTACCACCTTAATATATTTTTTTGTGTAAAAAAATAATTAACTTGGTAAAAATTACGATTTACAGGAGTTTCATAAATTGTTCAAGCTTTACACCAACACTCGTCTTCGGGGCCATCAATTCAAACTAGGTACTATCTGAGCTTTCCCATAACAATCCTCGCAGACACTTCTTATGTATAGTTGACGAAATATAATTTGCACCGATTCGTCTTATCGCTTTAATCTTTCGAATACAATAGGACAAAGGATTAACCCGTCTCGGCAACGCACGTGCTATGTGTATAATGCGAACAACTCTTTTTGATACTTTTTGTTTCTAGGATAGATAGGTAAATTAAAAAAGGCACAGCTTAAAAGGTTAAAAAAAGTCAAGTTATGTATAAGACTAACAATTTATTCAGAATCACTGCTAGTAGTGGTTGAAGAATTGTGTGACCCCAGTTCTATAATTAAAGGAGGATGAGAGGGTAATCTCGAGTACTTGTTGTATAAATTCCTCACGTGTTTACAACTTTTCATCCAATGATGGCTTGTGGCTGCCATATATTCCATTTTTTTTATAATTTGTATCACGTTTTCCGAAAACTTTGGTTGATTATTATTTTTCCTTACAAATTCTTTTAACAAACCCCATAACACTTCACATGGATTAAATATGCAATAATAAGGTGGCAGTCGTAGAATGTTGAGGCCCTTAGAAGTAGCCAATTCATCAATAAATAAACGTTTTTGAAAATTATTCTGTTGGATAAGATCTAATTTTTTTTTTGTGCAACGAAGAGGTACTTCTACTTGGTGGTCATTTAAAAAACGTATAATTTCGTCTTTTTTCGTACCTGTATTTGGAATTTCTTCAATCTGCCTTGTATGATAAAAAGCGTTATCTAAAACTATAACACTGTTTGGCGGAATATTTGGGATAAGTTGATGTTCAAACCAAGTTTCAAATAAGTTTGCATCCATATCTTGATGATAATCCGCACTACAGTTTTTAAGGTTCTTAGGAGATAGTAGAAGTGAATTTTCTATCCATCCAGTTTCAGTACCAGCGTAAAGTATTATTGTTCTCTTTCCCCTAGAAACAGGTGTATATTATGCCAGAAAAAGTAGGCTCAGCCTTGAATGTCAATCAATTTAAAAACCGGTTGGATCAATACTTCAGCAGTACAACGAACACTTGATAAAGGAACAAATGGATACAGGCAAGATACAGGCAAGTACCCGAAACCGACGTGCATGCATGACTCAATGTATAAATGTGGAAGAAGCGAAAGAGCTTTGTCAGGATCGTAGCAGGTGGAAAGAACTGGTCTCTGCCTACCCCTCTGGGAAACAGGCGTGATTTATCTAAGTAAGGATACAGGTATTTATCAGTTGTCCCAACTGCTGCCTGCTAAATAAATAATAATAATAATAAAAATATAGAAAATGGGCTAAAATTGTTATTGATTTCGGCTATTTAAAATTCTCGATCATAAAATTCAAACAACAGTAATAAACTTCAGTTCAAAATCAATCCATTACCTTAAAAAACATCCACAGAATAAAAACAAATACTTAGCACTATGTAATGTTTTATAACAACCAAAATCTCGCATTACAATACTCGACAAAAATAAAAAAGTACACATTCACTCGTAACTCATTTATTCGATCGTAACTGATATGATATTTCATGATGTGCATTAGAACTTATACAACGTGTTACAAAATTATCCGTAAAAAAGAAATTACGAAAGTAGTGTCAACCCTAGTATACTGTATACCTAAGATACTGAACTTTTGTGATTTCTTTTTACGGATTATTTTGTAACACGTTGTAGAAAAGCAGTATTTTAACTGTAAAATCACGAAAAGAAGCAAAACCGGCAAAATTTCGTATACGGCGGCCTCTTAAGAAATGAAAAGGAAAATAAGAGCCCAGCGGGCCTATAATGGTCGTGTTTATCGATGTGGATAAACGTGGATAAAACAGCTGCCACTTCCTGATCAATATGTAAGTGCGAGAGTGACGGATGCTTTATCTACCGCGATAAAGGCGACCATAATACGGGCCCAGAATGATAGACCAATTTGTATGGGAATTAACTGACACAAAGCCTTCCGGCACGCAGTCGCCATGCAAGGGCTCGTCGGCCGCAACAAACAACCGGTCTAAACGTAATGTCTCACTTTGTTTTTCCTGAGTTTGGCAATTTCCGGCTTGTGTTTAGTCTCGTAGGGATTCCCTAAATTTGAGTTCAAGAATTTCCTCGTTTCACATTTGACTTCCAAGAAAATCGGTGCTTTTGATTTAAAAGAAACGCTCGCATTAAAATATCAAGGAAATTCATGCAGATTAACCTTAAAATTATTTTCCATACTTCGTGGATAATTATGAATTTCAATCCTCAACAGAGATGGGTGGAAACCCTTGCCTGAGAGGCTCTTGACGAAAATAAATGCGAAAGTTTGTGGGTGTATGAGTTAGTATGATTGCTTCTGCTTCATGATGAAACGGCTGAAAGGATTTGAATGAAATTTGGAATGGAGATAGCTGCCCTGCTAAGATAAATGGCAGTATCTCAGGCAAAAGACCTGTAGCAAATGGAACCTTGTTACTATAATCATAAAACCTCAAATGCCTTGCGAACCCTGAGGACTAAGATGGAATGCCTCTATGCTAGTCATTTCAACGGTTGCCTTATCCTCACACCGGAACAACAATACGAACACTGTTGCTTGGCAGGTGGTTAATGGGTGTGATAGTGGTAACGATCCGGACGGACCCTGCACAGGGATCTACCACCACTAACTTTGTATGGGTCCCGGCATGAATCATAAGTACGAGTATTCACAACAGGAGCAGGACAACGTCCGTCGGGTCCACTATCTATTTATATAAAAATCAATTGCCGTGCGTTAGTCCCATTAAAACTCGGAAATGGCTACATCGATCTGAAAAATATATTTTTTATTGTATTTCTAATAGTCAGGACAAAGTTTGTATGGAAAACATTTACCCGGCTCGGTCACGAACAGCTAGTAAAGCAAAAAAAAAATAATGTGAAGTATCACAGACATCAAACTACTTTTCAATTTCAAAATACCAGCATACTTTAGCTGCCACTGACATACTCGTAAAGTTTCCGGTTTCAGACCACTTTCAATCCTATGACCACGATTTAAGTTTGGTATTGGAATCGCCGGGCTAGACGGAAAATTCTTTGGAACTATAAGCGAAGGGACGAAAGGAATCCTTTGGTGTCCGGTTTCAATAAGGTAAAGTATAGTCACCAAGTTAATATTTAAATTATTCATAAGCACACAATAAACCTATATTAGTTAAATAATTATTTGACACTTTCTATCAATTTAAAATGTCACAATGATAGATAAAAACAACGCATATTCAAAACAAACTTTAGCTATTGCGCAGTAAAGTTATAAGCCGTAAATAAGAGGAGGGGTTATAGGCTTTAGTTTATATGTAAGATTCCCGGGAGGCTCTTCGGTACGAATCCCGGGTAGCTCGTCACTATGTGGGGTGTCGTTGTCCATGTTCACGTAACACAATCTTCGAAATAACAACACCTTATTCTAATCAAATAAGTCTTTTAATTAATGCCACAATAATGTGCTCGAAATATATTAGGATGCCTTTAATATTAGTGGATTCAAACGTGGTAGTCCCAGAGATGACGTAACACACCTTTTTCCAACGCCGCTCAAATCGAGAATCACGGCCCTATAACTGCATAGAAAAAAAACTCAGCTTATTAACTGTCAATTTTCGGAGCCATATGACATTTTAACTCACATTTCGTCACCAGCCACAGACTGAAGACTCCTAGTAGCTTATTAGCCACAGATTATGAACTACCGCAGCCGCCATAAATAAATTATCGGCACCAAATGACTGTCTGTTGAACTGATAAGTTGTTAACAGTTTCTTTCTGCTTAGACATACTCTGACATACCCTATATATAACCATAACCTGTGGTTTCTGCTTGTCTGTCACTCTACTCTAGTCAGTCGCCATTTTTTTGGATAAAAGAAGAAAAAATGGTATTTTGTAATAGTTACCTTTACGCGCTGTATTTCTGATGTTTTTAAGAACCGATAACCTAAGCCTCCAATCCTGACCTAAAGATGATCATTATGAAGCCATTATTGCAAAAAAAAATGGTATGTTTTTTGTGTATGACCTACCATTTGTAATACTATTCTGTTATTAAAGTTTAATATAATAATATTGGATATCTGTAAGACGTAAGTGTACAAAAATAGGTATTTACTACTCTCAATAGTACGCTTCACTATTTGAGAAAGAGCGCTTTATTTGTCATTATTTTAAGTCTTTTGGGTATACCTACTTAGCAGCAACTGAATTATGAAAAACATTTGGTTCATTGTTTACAGCTAGTGTCGGAACTCGTATATAACAACTTTGTTAAAAAGTGATGATACTGATGATGATGATAAATGATAAACAGTCGTGTTTTGCATACATAGTCGGAATCTAATAAAATAAAAGTGAAATAAATTTGGATATTTCTGTGCAAGTTTTCGTGAAGTACCCTTTCGCTATATAAATTTGTTATTAACATTACTTAAAACACCTTTTCATCCAATGTTTTCAATTTTCTTCTATCTGCGTATGTGTTCTTGCTTGCATAAATCCTGTTTGCAACCTACTTAGACCTTTCTTAGGCTAACATAATGTGGTGCTTTTATCCACTTAATAGCCAATAGGATATAACATACCTTAAAACTGCATGTTTGCAAGCTGGAAAAACTTAATTAGCACCTGCTTGTTTATTCCAGGTGTTTCAAGAATGTCTTATTTCACATGCTATGGTCTCAGGTGCAATTCCAAGCTTCAAGACGTTACATTATATAAATTTCCTTCCAACATAGACAGACTAAAGATATTGTTATGGATGCAGTGCCTTCAAAATTTATGGATCAGATCATCTTCAGATGAAATAGAAACTTCCTTTGTTTGCGGAATACATTTTCAAAACAGATTTTGTTCATCTGGTGCGTGGATCTGTGCAAAGCCTACCCAACTCTTTATACTGCAGAAGCCAGTTCCATACATACCAGAATTGGATACTGGTAAATTAAAGTACTTATTCAGGTTTTATTATATAGGATCAAGCTGCTGCTGTAGCCATGTTGCATACTTATGAAATTATCAGTACCACAGGGTTAGATCCCCGTTAAGGGCAAATATTTGTGGGATGAGGATGAAGATTTTATTTTTGAGTTTGGGGGTTGTCTACTTATTTAAGTATTAATTTATCTGTCTAGATAAGTAGGTATATTTATCTCTATCTAGTATCCATAGTAAAAAGCTAGATCATAGTTCGGAAAGAAGTAAATTTGTGGAAGGTTGTCCCCTTTCTAAGGGTGAATACCAAAATGGTAAAGTAGGAACCCTTATGATGAGAATTCGGTGCTGTCTGTCTATATGTGACAGCAGTTTTTCTCAGCACCTATAGAAGCTAACAACTTGAAAATAGGCATACTTTTATAACTCGCCTGTCCGCATTTTTTTTTTTTATGGCATTGAGACGGCAAACGAGCACACAGGCCACCTGATGGTAAGTGGAAACTGTGACCCATAGACATTCGCATTCACAAGACTGCAATCCTAAGACTGCAAATGCATTGCCAACCCTGAGGACTAAGATGGAATGCCTCTATGCTAGTTATTTCACCGGCTGTCTTATCCCCAAACCGGAACACAACAATGCGGACACTGCTGTTTGGCGGTAGGTTAATGGATAAGATGGTGGTAGCGATCCGGACGGACCCTGCATAAGGTCCTACCACCCGCATCATTTAGTTTAATGTGTGTATGTGTGTACTTGTGTGCCATTGGCATTTTAGCTTCTAAAGGAATGCACCGATTACGACGCTGTTTTTAACACGTTCACGTACAGGAAAGTCATACTTGTTGGGCACACTTTGCTAAATTCCAATGCTATAGCATTTCCGTCCGCGAACATGTTAAGGTTTCGTATGCCCGCATGGAAAACATAGTGCATAATCCCATGACATCATGTTTTGTCAGATAAGTTCGTTTTCATCTTGCTTTCTCAATTAGGTACATAGGTACCTATAACTTATCAGTAGGTACTAAAGCTGATAGAAAAACCCATATAAATACCAACTAATGTTTAATCACGACATCTATGCCTCTGTCTGCCTATCCGTCTGTCCGTCCGTCTGTACGTCCGTCCGTCCGTCCGTCCGTCCGTCCGTCCGTCCATCTGTCCGTCCGTCCGTCCGTCCGTCCGCCCGCCCGTCCGTCCCTCTGTCCGTCCGTCCGTCCGTCCGTATGCTTCGTTCACAAGATGAAAAATAAATAACAAGTTTTTTCACACTGTGTTTTCTCGGTCAAACTGTTAAAACGATTTCGATGAAATGTAGTACCTTCTTAGTCTTTATTTATAAAGATAGCTTAAACTCCAAGAAAGTGTCATAATTTACTTTTAATCCTGCAAAATTGGAACTGTTACCAAGGGAAGAGCAATATAATCCTACTATCTAGGTAATATTATAAATGTGAAAATATCTCTGTCTATCTGTCTGTCTGTTTGTTACGCATGGATAAAGAGCTGAACCGATTTAGATGAAATTTGGTTTGGAGATAGTTTGAGTTCCGTGGAAGGACATAGGGTACTTTTTATCCCGAAAAACGGATGGTTCCTGAGGAAATATCGATAAACGACTAGGCGGACGAAATTCTGGGAAGCAGCTGCTAGTAGTTACATAAAGTCCATGATATATCTTTACACTGTTTTGTGAATGTAATTGTAAACATCAGATTTGAATAATTATTTTTACATCTGTTCCAGCCAACGTCGATGGAGGGCCCGTGAGCTAAACTTTAAAAACGCAACATAGACGGTGTTCTTTTTTGACAACTAATTTAATAGCATTAATGGCGCAGCAGGGTCCACTAAAATAAGTAAATTACTGTGGACTGCTGTTAGAGAATCGTCAGGCCTTCATGAATTCTGGCAGTAGGCAAATAAAAGGCTGGAATCCACAAAATTCATAGATACAAACGGACGAGAAAAATAGGCTACAACTTTAAAAAACTTCGTCACAACTCTTGAGAGTTATGTGAAAGTAATAATAATAATAATAATAATAATAATCACAGGACAATGTCACACTAATTGACCTAGTCCCAAACTAAGCTCTAGGCTTGTACTATGGGTACTAGACAACGATAAACATACTTAGATAGAGAAATAAATACTTAAATACATAGAAAACATCCAAGACTCGGGAACAAACACTCGTGCTCATCACACAAATATCTGCCCTTACCGGGATTTGAACCCAGGACCCCTAGCTTCGAAGGCAGGGTCACTCCCAACTAGGCTAGCGTGTCGTCAAAGTGTATCAAGTTTTTAAAAATATTGATCTAAAAGTTATGCGCCCGCGATATTTCCATACTGACCTGACTGTAAAAATAATTGGACAGGTTAGGGCGTATAATGTATCGTATGTTTGTTGGTTTGTTTGTTTGTTTGTTTGAATTTTGGGGGTAATCTCTGGAACTGCCAATCCGATTTTGAAAATACATGACTAATACCTAAAGGCTATTTCTATGGCCAAAATTTAAGTAACTTTCAGAAATTAAAACGGCAGTTTTAACTTGCATAACATAACGGCATTGGGACGTAACAAAGACTTTGGCAGGTAGCCCTGATGTAAAATATACTAAATATAATGCTTAATTTCATATTTTTATTCAGCTGGAAAGTAGAACTAAAGCATCATTTCAGTTTCGTTGCTATTTATTAAGCTCTGCAGAAGTGTAGAATACCTTGCAAAAACATATAAGAAATTTGTCTTAATTTTAGGACTACTTACCGCGATAGTGTCTGGACATTGTGTGTCTTACATATCAAGACTACGGCGGCTAAAAGGTTAAGTGGTAGGATCAAAGTAAATATTGGCTTCAGCTCATGACCGACCTAATAGCTGAAATTTTATTGTATTGATATAATAGTTAATACCCCTAGAACTTACATAATTACTTTAACTTTACCGTCGGTATTACCCACCCAGTAAAGAACACTGTTGCTTGTTGATTCGAGTCCGCTTTATTACCAAGAGCAGAGTGGAGAGTCATACACAGTTATTTTTTTAGTGCTAGGCATCTATTTTTGTGTCTAAAAACTGATATAATTGTACTCTGGCATAACAGTGCTAATATTTTTTGTTGACTAAATAGCTTAGCGGAGTAGAGTTCCTTAATCCCCGAAGTTTTATCGGGTACCTATAGTTTCGCTGTTAATGTAAATAGTTCCACAATAATATCGGGTACAGCACCTATCGGCGAAGACCTAGTACATCCGTAATTACCAGAGGGCTTTGCAGACATTCGCTTGAAAGTTAAATTTGGTATTTTATTACGATACACATGACATGAGCCAGAAAGTAAGCGCTGATAATATTGAAAAAGTAATCTAGACTAATTATGATATAATACATAAAGGAGGTTAGGTTGTGCGTTTGTTCTCCACTAATAGGAAACTATATTACCTCAAATTATATTAACTAAATTTTATTTTATTCTTGGGTTCCGGGTAAGACTCTGAATCTCTTATCAACTAGAGCAAAACAAGGGCGAGTTTCTAGTGTTGTTTAATTCTAGAAACGGATGCTTGGAGGCAGTATTTTTTTATATTTACAGATGGAGAAGGCGACGTATTAGCAGTAGATTAAGTTCTTACAAATGTGAAGCAGATCAAGCTAAAAAACATTACACTCCTATTTTTGGGCAACCGTGTAAAAACCTGGGCGATCAGGTTTGTAATAAAAAGGTTCATTATTTCACAGCAGCATAAAAGGCCATAGTATGTCCGTCCCTAAAAACAACCTAAATAGGCCTAAATAGTTAAGGCTATATCTGCAGGATTTCGCGAGTATCCATGTTATTGTCTCTTTTTTTCATACAATGATTGAAAGATTGGTACACCATCACGTATACACCCAAATACCGCAGATATGGTCCAGGCTTAATATTAATAAGACTACGGCACCTACTGAATTCAGTACCTACGGTAATTTTTATACTTGGTTGTTTTATTATTAGCTTGGCAAAACGATTTAGTTTGACATGGGGAATTCGGTGGTGGGTGGAGTACCTACTTACATTATTATTTTGCCTGGCAACCAGCGTTCTGGTTCCGCATCAGATTTTGGTTTAAAAACTTTTTTGCCTAGTTATAGTAGGTAGGTAATATGTATATAATTAATTTTACAATTTACTTTCTCTATTGCATTTACTCAATTTGAAGTGCTAGTCCCATCATCTTTTACTGCCCTCATGCCTTTGATTCCTTCTTTAAAACTTGTTTCACTCCGCAATTACCTACACACATTTTGTAATTTTCCTGCTACTTGCATTGTTATTTTATTGTTGTATTTTTTTGTGCGTCTTCAGAGTAGTAAAAACATGTTTAACAGACTACGGGAATGGCAGCTAACTACCACCACAATCCCTCGTCTCCACTGCAAGCTCCGAATATTCATAAATGTTCTAAAAATAAAGGCATTCTAATTGTAATATTGTAACAATTAAAAGTACCTATACACAATTACATATTTGGATTCGTTTTATTTTCTCATGCCGGTGCCAATCTGGGATTGGGCGAATATCCGTATTGGCGTCTAGTAACACCAAATCACGTAGTAAATATCGCCACGGCATTACCAACAGCCTTCCAGACCCACCGTACCCCTCGGCCGTACCACTGGTGGTACTTTGACCAATTATTACTATTAAAATCGAATTTAACGTTGTCGACGGAGCTCTGCTATCGCAGAGCTCCTATTTCTGGGTAGTTTGTCCCTCCGGGCCTGCTGAAGAACTAACATAACCTAAACCTACCTCATATTTATGATACAAATTTTGGGTCAGTGGTACGGTTTAGGGGTACGGTGGGTCTGCACCCTACCAACAGTATCCTAGCAGGGTTTCTATTCTACTCGGGAAAACCATGTTACTTTTGACATATATGACATAAATACCTATGTATTGTCACGTAACTCATCACTTCATCGAATGTATCATTTCATCGAACGCTATTTTCTGCTGAGACCATAATATTTTTAGGGTATCTTAAACATGAATTACGTAGGTTAGATATTTATGATACCCTGAAAACATTATGGTTTCAGCAGAAAATAGCGTTCGATGAAATGATAGACACCCGTATTGTCAACGTTTACTTATTTTTTCAGTAATGGCGGCAGAGGGGCGATTTTTGAAGCTCGCCGACAAAAAGTGACTGAGTTTGAAATCAATTTGTGCAGCGATTTAATCTACAAGCGGGCCCACCTTTTGCATTTGATATCATTAAGCCTTTATCATATCAAATCCAAAAGGTAGGCCCGCTCGTAGATTTAATCATTGCACAAATTGATTTTAAACTTAGTATTTTTTCGTCGGTCTGCTTCAAAAATTGCCCTCCATACAACATGTCAAAAGCAATATGGTTTTACGAAGTTGGATAGGGCAGCAATCGATATATATATATATATAAATATAAAGGCAGTATTGCCTATATTTCCATAGTCTAAATGTGGTTTAAAAATCCCATCATAAAAAATTTAAGAAAAATAAAATGGCTGTATAATTTAGAAGTTTCTCTGTCTTAATTCGTTAGAAGAAAAAACCACCGATGGCGATTTGTGGAAAAACTGGGATGTATTGTTTAGACGTTCCAGAGCCTAGATTTAAAATAAAAAAAAACTGTTAAATGTCATATGAGATGGAAAATTGACAGGATCCTACGCTGAGCAGAATTTGTTCGCGAGATGGTAGTCTGATACGTAGTATCTCTTAGTAGTCTGTGTCGAGAATGCCGCCCGCCCTTCCGACGGGGTTGCCAGTGTACTTGCCTTCGTTCGGAAATGTTTTACCATAGTTGTTTATGTCACCGTTACGCCATCTCTGATTCTACCCAGGCAACAGCCTGACGTTTCTTTGACAGCTCTAAGTTAATTGTGAACGCATCCTTAACTGTAGCTGATTGACAGCTCCGACACGGCCGTCCTGCATGTCACTCGTCCTCGGGTGACTTACCTGCAAAGAAATAGCACAAGTAGGCCCTGAAACGCTCGGCCTTTTCTGACCTCTCATCAAGAGATCCGAAGTAAGCACGTCGTTTAATTAGCACATTAACTTTATTACACTCTTATAAAATTAACTCTTAACTACACATACGTGGCAAATACACTTTTTTTTTTTTTTTTTTTTTTTATAACCCAAACAGAGCTAAATACTATCATTTTAGCATTTCTCAAAAAGTACACGTCATACCATCATCTACAGCCAACACTCAAACTGTAGGAATACCACATGGACACATCACTCGATGCGTCCCCAACCATCATCACAAAGTGATGGAACACACTCATCATTATATTCGCCAAGTAAAGGAACACTAATTAACATCTAATCTAATATGTACAGACGTTTACAGCCTAATCGTCAAACGGTGATCATTCCATTCGACGTTTACGCCTAACATACTGTCCACGCAATAGTACCACTTAGGTACTCTTCAATACTTGCGAATCATAATGGAACACACAGCACAGACATGTTACACAAGTCCATCAACACAATGTAATCAAAAAAAAACTATTTTAACTCTGTTTAGTTTATATTACAAACATGAAACAAATTAAATTAGGTGTAATAAAAATCATGTATCTGAGTCAGTATCAGTCGTCGCGTCAACGTCATAAGTTCCATCGCTTTCAGGCATACGTCGCAAGCGGTCATGAGCGTATTTATAGGTGCGTTTCGAATTAAGCGCCTGGAGCCTATATCGGTCTCCCTCTAAAATCTCCGCAACCTTGAATGGGCCTCTAAACTTAGGGTCCAACTTGGTCTGGTTGCGCTCCTCATTTTTCAGCAACACAAAATCGCCTACTGCAAACTTGCAAAGTTGGGCTTTACTTTTATCAAATCTAATTTTGTCATACGTCGCGTTTTTATCAATATTAACAACAGCCTGCTGTCGAGCATCACTAAGGTCAAATTCAGGATCTACATCGTCCACAAACATTAGGTCCAAGGGCCTAGCTACTTTCCCTATTAGTAACTCTAAGGCACTATATTTTGTCACTCTACTGACCGAACAATTCATAGCCAGCTGTACATCAGGGAGTGCATCCTGCCAAGATCGCTCTCCACCTGTCTCTACTGCAGTCAGCATATTCTTCAAAGTACTCATTATCCTCTCTACCTGGCCATTTGCACGCGCGCTACCAGTGGCAATAAGATGCAAACCGATATTATGGGAGTTGCAATATTCGCGAAATTCAGCACTCGCAAAACATCGACCTTGATCGGCAATGACGCGAGTCGGGGCTCCAAATACGGAAATACTCATCTTTAAAGCTTTTATGCTATTCGCCGTATCAATATTCTTAGAGTGATGCAATAGGACAAACTTAGTGAAAGCGTCTATTAAAACGAACACATACTCCTTGTTATCATTTTTTCCACTAAGTTTGCCCGTAGCATCAATGTGAATAGTATGCCAGGGTACAGCTATTTTCGGGATAGGGTGCAGCTCTGCTTGGATTTTGCCGGAGTTAGCCTTTGACACCTTACAAGTTGCACAATTCTCTACGAATTTTCTAACATAACGCGACATGTGCTCGAACCAAAATTGATCGCAAACTTTTTCAAGTGTTTTGTCCCACCCAAGGTGCATGAGCGCGACATGCGTAGCGTTGATAATTGACCACCGGAATGCCCTTGGTAATATAGGCAAGCACCGAGTCCTACCTCGCCTTTGAACTTTGCGGTGCAGCACACCCGAACGGAGCTCATAAGTCTTGGCCAGATCTTTACTTATCTTTTCATCTTTAATGTCTGCCATCAGTTTTATTAGCTCCGGATCGCGTTGCTGCTCCGCAAGTAACCAGTTATCAGTCAATTCAGTTACGTTAACTTCTTTATGTTGCGAATGTGTATGGTCAGCACGCGCCTCTAACGCAGGTACTGATAATGGGTTTCGCGAAAAATAGTCCGCGTGTGACATACGGTTGCCATTTACATGCACAATATCGAAATTAAAAGCTTGAAGAAAAGCCCACCACCTGTGTACACGAGGGCTTAAGTCAAGTTTCTTGCGGGACGCTTGTAAAGAACTGCAGTCTGTGACAACTGTAAATTTGCGCCCGTGCAAATAATGTCTAAAGTGTCTTACTGCATTGACTACCGCCAGAGTTTCCAGCTCATACGAGTGGTACTTGGACTCGGCGGCAGTCGTACGTTTGCTAAAATAGGCAACCGCATGGCGTTTATTGTCACAGACCTGCATTAACACTGCGCCGTACCCTACAGAACTCGCGTCAGTGTGCAACTCGGTGGGCTTATCAGGGTCATACAATACTAACACTGGCTTACTAGTCAGCACCGTAATGACATGTTGCCTCTTGGACTCTAGGTCAGGGGTCCAAGTAATACGTCCTTTTGTTGCGCCAGTCAATGCATAGAGTGGAGCCATGAACTGTGAAAATTTTGGGATGAACTGTCTAAAATATGATGCTAGACCAATGAATTGTCTCAACTGCGTGACTGTTTCGGGAGGGGGTAGAGCCACCAAAGCTTCGATTTTTTTTGAGTTCGGGCGAATTTCACCACGACTCACCTCAAAACCTAGGTACTCCACCCTTTCCTTCATGAATGAGCATTTTTTGAGGTTAAACGTGAACCCCGCTTTTGACAACGTACTTATGACCATTTCCACTCTATCCAACGACTCCGCAACATCAGAACCCCCAAGTATCAAGATATCGTCCATATATACCACTACATACGTGTTAGCTAGCTCTCCTAATGCCTTTATTACAGCACGCTGGAAGGTCGCAGGCGCATTGCAAAGACCAAACGGCATTGTGACATACTCGAAGTGACCTTCAGGTGTCACAAACGCCGTCTTCTCTATCGAGTCCTCATGCACCGGTACCTGATGATAACCGCTCGCCATGTCTAAAGTTGTAAAATAATAACATCCGTGCAATCGGTCAATTTGATCTGAGATTAAAGGCAGCGGATATCGATCAGGGACGGTGTTGTCATTTATCTCTCGGTAGTCTACGCACAAACGATCGGTACCATCTTTTTTTTTCACTAACAATATTGGACTGGCATACGGAGAAGAACTAGGGCGTATTACTTTAGCGGTAAGAAGTTCGTCAATTTTACTACGCACTACCTTTCGTTCTTCCGGACTAAGCCTATATGGGCGGCGGCAAACGGTCTTGTTAGGATCTTTAAATCGGATTTGCATCGGTTCTACATCGGCAGGTTTAGTCGGGGTACCTTCAGTAAAATGGCATTGAAATTTACTTAAAATCTCTACTAAACGATTTTTATGCTCACCCGTAATATCAGTTTCGATATTCTGAAAAGAAACCGGTGAATTTACTTTAACGCATGACTCCACTACCTTGCGCTTAACTAGCCTCAAGCAATCCACGGACATGTTTACGTCTATACCTTGATCTAAAATTTCCCGACCTAACATCACATCATGTCTTAAGCAGTGATCAGGGAGGACATGAAATAATATCTCCAAAGAAATGTCATTAATTTCGACAACGCTTAACACCTGAGTCGTACTATTTACACTTGTCTGCCCTATACCCGTCATTGTCACTACATTGTTAAGTCGTTTGCCTCGAAACCTAGTACTAAATGACTCTTTAACTAGTGAGCATTCCGCTCCAGAATCATAATAGAACAAAATCTGCTCACCAAAATGCTTCATTGTTCCGGAGGGTGCGCTGATGATGCACTGGTCCACGCGTCGCTCAGCCAGTGCACCGCCACTCGTTGCCTGATTCTTGTTGCCCGAAGCGAAACAGTGTATGGCTATATGACCCGGCTTGCCGCACTTAAAACAAGTGCGAATAGTTGCTGGCTTCATGTGTCCTGATGCTGAATTGCTTGACGTCCCCGCTGATGATATGTTGAGTCGGTTATCCTTCTTAACACGGCAGGCAATAGCTCGATGACCCACATTCCCGCAGTTATAGCACTTAAGAACAGGACTTGATACAGGTTTGAACCTCTTGACTTCCGATTCAATTTTGTCGTCACGATTTGGATTGGATCTTTTCCTCAAAAATGTCACAGCCTTCAATTCGCGTTGCATCTCACTTCTTGTTGTAATATTACTAGTAAAGGCTAATCTTTGCACTCGAGGTTCAATTTGGGCGATATGTGACATTATTGTTGCAATAGCTATCTGCTCTGTTGATAATTCACTCCATCTAGACATCAATGATGTCATTAACCTTGCTGCGTATGCAGATAGACACTCGTTTTCTTTCGGTTTGCTTGAACTCAAGTTAATTAAAAAGGCAGCAGCTGTGTCTGAACAATCAAATCTGGCTATGAACATCTGTTTGAAGTCAGCCCAGGTCATTCCCGAAAAAGAAATTTGCGACAACCATGTTGACGCGTGACCCTTTAAAGCGCGGCTGAGCGCCATCATAAGCGGAGCACCATGTACGCGTTCATCGGTCACACACAGGTCAGCAGTAGACACCCAAGAACGTGCGTCTACGTTGGCATTATCTGGGTTAAATTCTGGCAAAGTAATTTGGGTACTTGTCGTTGCCATTTGTGGTTTGACGGCCTCCAATAAAGCCATTAAATTTTTGTTTTGTTGCTCCATGATCATTTTCCACACATTTCCGTCCGTTACCACATTCCCGGAGCGCTGATCACATCCCACTTCTGATGTAAGATTCCCGGGAGGCTCTTCGGTACGAATCCCGGGTAGCTCGTCACTATGTGGGGTGTCGTTGTCCATGTTCACGTAACACAATCTTCGAAATAACAACACCTTATTCTAATCAAATAAGTCTTTTAATTAATGCCACAATAATGTGCTCGAAATATATTAGGATGCCTTTAATATTAGTGGATTCAAACGTGGTAGTCCCAGAGATGACGTAACACACCTTTTTCCAACGCCGCTCAAATCGAGAATGCCGCCCGCCCTTCCGACGGGGTTGCCAGTGTACTTGCCTTCGTTCGGAAATGTTTTACCATAGTTGTTTATGTCACCGTTACGCCATCTCTGATTCTACCCAGGCAACAGCCTGACGTTTCTTTGACAGCTCTAAGTTAATTGTGAACGCATCCTTAACTGTAGCTGATTGACAGCTCCGACATATATATAAGTAAAAACGTCGTAAGTTTGTAAGAAAACTGCCTATCTTACGTCATAATTACTTTCCGTTTACGTTATTTTTGGGCATTTATTTAAATCACAGGATTTATGACATTAATTGCATTGCAGTGCCCTGACAGGGTTTCAAGTACCTACTAATAATAAATTACTAAACACCTTCATAATTGTAATGAACTCAATTTCATTTCAGTTCAGATTAGAATAATATAATCATTTATTGCTATCAATAGCAATAAATGATTGATTCTATGATCCAATCAAACATTCCTTTGTAGAAAGACAACCACGTCGTCGGGGTCACCAATGTAGGAAGAGAGGACAATAGAGAGATCTCTCTCCAGGCAGGTGTTATGCCTGGGGACCGAAGTCCGTCTGGATGAAGTTGGAAGTTGTATATAAGTCAACCGACTGAAGAAACTTCGTTAGCGCGATGTAGCGCACTGTCAGATGTAGTTGCGCTGTCTGACGCTGGTGACGCTGGCGAGTTGTTTGTTACAAGTTGTCACTAGATGTCGCTAGGTCGCCACACACTTATACTGTGGGGTAAGGCTGCGTTTCCAACTAGAGCTGTGCGAGGACAAAATCCACCAATAGAATTCCTAGCCTCGCTCAGCGCAGCACTGCTATTGGTGGTTTTTTTCCTCTCACACCGCTCCGCTACCTCGCATAACTCTGGTGGAAACGCAACGCGTGTATTTTATTCATGTGACTTTTTTTAACCCCCAACGTAAGAAGAGATGTTTAACATTTGTATCTGAGTATGTTTGTGTATGTGACTGATTGATTGACAGACAAAACACAGCCCGCATGAAATTTGAAGGGAATATTCCTTGGGGATCCTAGAAGTGCTTTATAAATGCAGCATTTACGGCAAAAGAGTCGTACGCATACGAAGTCACGGGCGTCGCCTAGTGCCTTATACTGTATGTATGTATATATATAATCGCTCTCGAAAACGTATCCAAAGATTTTGACGAAAATAGCGGAATAGGAGGGGTTTTCGGATCAAGAAATCGATCTACCGAAAAATCGAATTCTGAGGTATAGGACATAATATAGACGACACTATCAAATTGTGATTTAATCGTCGTTTAAAACTACCATCTATAAGAGAATAGGGCATCTCCGCAATTTTCATTAAGGATTCATCTTACTTTACTTCTTAGCTGACACGAGCAACACACCCGACCCTGTTTAGTACTAAACAAAACAATTTATTTTGAATCACCGCAATCTACTCGACTGGTTCCTTTGACAGGTCTCGAACCCGTTAGACGCGGTCAGCCGGCTAACGCGTTTAAACAGTTCAGTAAACACGCGGTATATAAACAAATCAATCTAGTAGGGGAATAGTTGATAGATATTTAAATAATTTTACGTTACTTTAAGTGAATATTATTGAGTAGTTATTGATTTATAATTAATCAGTAAAGAGTAACGGTCTCTGCGTAGTTGGAAACTCGAAATTGCACAGCAGCGTACGCTACGCACGTGGGCCACGTTTTTTTGTATCTGGCGTGTGCCGCTCATACATTTCATCTACAAACATCTTGATACGAAGTGAATTTATTCATAACCACTTCTGCGTTCGTAGCGTGCGTCACGGTGGAGTTCCGGTTTCACTCACATTTGGTGTGTGCGCGTGTGTAGCGTGCTCCGCAGTGGTATTCCAACTTGACTCACGTGTGTAATGTGTGCGTGCGTAGTGTGCACCGCAGTGAATTGCTGCTTGACTAACGTGTGCAGCGTGTGCGTGTGTAGCGCGTGCGCAGTGTTATTCCGGCTTGACTAACATGCATAGCGTGTGCGTGCGTAGCGTGTGCGTACGTAGCGTGCACCGCAGCGGTATTCCGGCTTGAGTAACGTGTGTAGCGTGTGCGTGCGTACCGTGTGCGCAGTGTTATTCCGGGTTGACTCACGTGTGAAGCGTGGCCGTGCGTAGCGTGCACCGCAGTGCTATTCCGGCTTGAGACACGTGTGTAGAGTGTTTGTGCTTAGTGTGTGCCGCAGTAATGTCGCTGCTGGACTCACGTGTGTAGCGTGTGCGTGCGTAGCATGCGCCGCAGTAGAATTATGGCTTAAAGCTTTTTTAGAGTGAAAACGCGCCGAACCGCGCCGCCTTCATTATTATTTCCAACCCATTAAAGCATGAAACTCAATATCAGTACAGTCACATAATTTGGGGTAGGTACCTATTATTTTATGTTTCGATGAACCTTTCAACGAACGTATCATTTCGCAAAATTTTCATATAATCGTAAGACATTTCTCACCGCATGAGATTTTTTTTTTGGTAGTCACATGTCTAACCAAATCTACGTAATAATGTTTGGGATATTCCGAAAACATCATGGTTTTAGTAGAGTATCGTATGATGAAGAAACTCGATAAAATTATAGGTTACTCGTAATTAGTGTACAAAATAGAGTGCTGGGTCTTGAATATCCTTTGAAGTTCATTATACAACTCTACATCTTACGTAGCTTACCTAAGAACATACTTCAAAAGCCTCCAAATATAAGATATTATGTACAAGAAGCTCATTAAATCGTAACGTACTC
Organism: Acleris holmiana; assembly: GCA_949316455.1. Taxonomy (NCBI): domain Eukaryota; kingdom Metazoa; phylum Arthropoda; class Insecta; order Lepidoptera; family Tortricidae; genus Acleris; species Acleris holmiana. The sequence goes on along the minus strand of OX438782.1, from coordinate 7,958,308 downwards.
GAGTACTCGATTTAAATCACTGGGAGGGTCTTCCTAAGAGGGCCTGGATTAGACCGAGGAGGTCTGCGTGCAAGGGAGGGGAGAAAGCGGGTTGGTTGTTTTACACAACCACCTAAAGCTTATAGTTTCGCCATGTCTGTCCGTTCGTCCGCCCGCAGCCTAGCTCAGAGACTCTTAGTAATAGAAAGCTGTACTTTGGCATGAATATATTCGTACATCTTTGTAACGCCAACAAAGTGGAAAAATAAAATCTTGAAAATAATTGTACCTCCCCAACACATAACGAGGGGATGTATTTATTTTTCTTGTCTACCCCATATAATTATGCCGACTTAGTAGACAGAAGAAGAGAAATGTGTATACCTACTAAAATCATCTAAGACGGCATCAATTGACTTAAAATAAAAATATATTAATTACTTGTTGATTTTTATTTTTTTAGTACTTAACGGCTTCGGAACCCTACCCTTAGCATGGTCCGACATGCTCTTGCCCGGTTTTTATTACAAACTTTTTATTAACTTGCAATGTTCGTATGTTCAGGCCAAATCTTACAAGGAAGATTTGGTATACTTCAGTAACTTTGATGACAATACAATAATACGGCATCGTCGAGCTGATCTGATGCTGGAGTCGGAAGGTGGTGACAGGATCTCCGCTATACTTAAAGCAGACCCACCGTGTTTCGACTAATTAGGTTGTTATTGATAAGCAGTAAATGACTAAGCAAAAAAAAAGTACAGTCGGCAACATAAGCTCGTCACAGAAATGGTTTTCTTACAGTTTTTTATTATCGCCGGTTTACCTTTATTTGACTAAACTGGGGATCAATTTTACTTGGTTCTTACCTATATTGATTTTATAGGTTATAGTATTGTTAATTTAATTATAGATCATATTTAAGGCAATCCGCCTTGTAATATCGAAACTCATTTCATCGAATGTGTCGTTTCACCGAATTTAATTTTATCGAAAGCTGCTTTCTGCTGAAACCTTTTATTAGGTTATCATAAGCATAGGTTACGTGGGTTAGGTTAGGTTACACCTGTGACCGTCAAAAACTTATAACTTGTGCACGTGGAAATTCCTGTCGATGAAATGAAAATTCGGCGAAGTAATCCATTCGATGAAATGAGTGTTTAGTTGACAGTGGTAGAGCGGCCGAGTGAAAAAAATACTATAAAATGTTAGAAGCAATAGGTTTTACCGATTTAAGTGAGCCACTGACAAATAATCTTCTTCTTCTTCTTTTTTATTAATGGCGGTCCACCGAGATATTCGCAGTGATTTCGCCAATGTCAAAACAGTAAACAGAATAAATCAAAATCAAAAGCCGGATATCTTTCAATCGGCCATCTTGGGCCCTAGCCAAGATGCAAACGCTCCTAACGTTTTTCTTTTCTATCGCTCAAAATGTATGGGATGGCAGTCGACCACGTGGTTTATCGAAACGCACGAGAATGTCATCCCATACATTTTGAACGTTAGAAAAGAAAAACGTTAGGAGCGTTTGCATCTTGGCTAGGGCCCCTGGGCCTCTATTCAAGTGCGTTAAAACGATATCGTGTATGACACGTTTAAGAATCGTTTATGTCACAGTCGCCATTATTGTAAATGACATAAGAGTTATCAAAACGTTGACAATACGGAAACAGATCAAAAACGATATCGTTATTAACTTGTAGAATTCCAGCCCAGGGCCTCTATTCAACTGCGTTATAACGATATCGTTTTTGACCTGTTTCCGTATTGTCAACGTTTTGATAACTCTTATGTCATTTACAATAATGGCGACTGTGACGTAAACGATTCTCAAACGTGTCACACACGATATCGTTTTAACGCACCTGAATAGAGGCCCTGGTCACGTTCGACAAATAATCTTGCCACAGAACGATGTCTAGTTTGACGCGCATTTCTAAGTATTAAATCAGCCATTTTGTTTCATTTACTCATAAAGCAGTCGCGACGCGATGTCAGAGCATATAGTCAAGAGCAATGAAAACGGGTCACTAAATACTGAATTTCCATAGAAAGTGACCCGTTTCCACTGCCCATGAGTGTTTTATCTCTTTCGTTCAAATCAATCAATTTCTACGAGTAAACAAAGGTGAGTATTAAGAAACACACACATAAAAAATCGTATTAACTCAGTCTGGTAAAAAAAAAACACTTTACGCCTTATTAGAAGTAACTCCGCTTCCCCCTCTCCCTTAAAGAACTGCTTTCAAGCGTCATTTCTTACGCTCAATTAGCCACTAATGAAAATCTCAGATCAAAGACTATCTTATTTCACCTGAATTTTACTCTCAATAATGTCTAAGAAAAACAAACCATGTTATTTGATATTAGGCCTCATACACGATGTTATTTCGTTTCACAGCAAGATATACATACATACATAACATCTCGCCTTCTTTCCCAGAGTGGGGTAGGCAGAGCTACAGAAATACCAACAACTCTAAAAAGACTCGTATATAATTCTATATCCACATTTTGCACAACCAGGCCAAGAAGTTTACTAGTGTATTAGTGTGTCAAAGATTAGGTATTGACTTGAAAAACAGAATGTACACTAGTAGGTTTCTACGTCATGAATAATTAATTGAATAACATAAAACAATAAGTAATCATAGATATAGGTACTATAAAGTCGGTATCAACCTCTTCAGTTAAGTCCCTACTCATTTATCACTATCAGTAAATATTCATAGATATCGGGCGTCAAGATTAACATTAGGTATATTGGACACTTAATTGTCATACCGTACCCTTGTCTAGTTGATAAATCACTTATATGCAATTGTATTCCGAAAATACTGCAGGACATGGACGCAGGTAAACAATCCGATATTTCAAGATTTTATCGAAAAATGTGTTACTGGTAAATTTGAAAAAAATATGTTCCTTCGGAATGTCAACTGCGGCGAGAATATTCACCTAAAGTTTACGATGAAAAGATTAATACAATACGAAATGAGCTTAAAAATGAATATATTTACGTGAGTAGTAAAGCTAAAGTATCTCCTACATGAGTTAAAATAAAATTGTATCATAGTGTGTAGGTATATAATTCGCAGAGAGGTAGTTATACATTAGGCATAATATGATTTTTCTCAGACTGGCCTATCTGTTTATCAAATCATTCCCGCACCGAAAACCCCGATGTATGTGACAAGATACATATTGGATTTATTCGTATTATTTGCAATTAAATAAGAAACCCGTTCAAGATTTCCCATGCCATAAATTTGTGTCCTCAGTTATTTCTCTTACAAGGTTTTCTGGAAGAGATCGCCATTAAGCGGTAAGACCGCCTGTTGTATACCTATGATTTAAATGTACTGTTCCGTGTTCTGTTTTTATTTTTAATTTTTGGTGTTCAATAAAGAGTATTTGTATTGTATTGTATTGTATTTATGGATCACTACCTCTTGCCGGTCGAGAAGTAAGGCAAAAATTCATTACTTGCCGCTTTTATCCGCCCTAAATTTGTGTGGTGGTAGGACCTTGTGCAGTGTCCGTCCGGATCGCTACCACCTTCTTACCTACCGAAAGCACCAGTGTTTTAATTGTTTTGTTCCGGTTTGGGGTATATGACAATGGCTGAAATTACTTGCATATTTAGAGGCATGCCATCATAGTCATCAACGCATTTGCGGTTTTAGGACTGCAGTCTTAAGATCAGTCTTCAGAGTGCAAATGTCTATGGGTCATTAATCCCACTAACCATCAGGTGGCCTGTGTGCTCGTTTTCCTTCTACATAAAAAAATACATCTTTGAAACATCTCTATAGCCTGCAACTCGGCAACGCTACCTCATAATCGTCCGGCAACCGCTTGCTTCCCGGCCTCTAGAACTATAATTATCCTTTATCATGCTTTTAATTCATAAAGGCTTGTAGTATTGTTAGGCGATAGGCTTGCAACCTGTCACTAATACACTAGTAAACATCTCAGCTTACTTGTGCAAAAGCAGCCTAGTTGTGGGATTTTCTGTAGCTCTGCCTACCCCACTCTGGGATTGAAGGCGTGATGTTATGTATGTATGTATGCTTCGGTATCCGTTCATTTTTCATAATTTCATTTGCACTAATTTCGTTTGCCATAGTGATCACTGGCAATAACCTTCATTTTCCCTAATATCACATACCATAATTTCATTTGCCATAAAGGCGTTTCTTCTGAATTCGTAAACCTGTCAGGTAATTTTAACATGCCATCGTATAGAGCCCAATAGGTTAGGTTAGGTTTGTTTTATAACAATTCTAAATAGTTCATGGTTTCAGAAAAAATGCCTTTATGGCAAATGAATATTATGGCACATTATGGTTATGGCATATAAAATTATGTCATATGAAATTCGTGCAAGTGAAATTATTGCATATGTAATTCGGTCAAACGATAGAGACCCGTATGCTTCTAATGCTCCTATTCCTTATTTATGACATGTAGAATCACTTTGCTGCTACTCCCCCTATTTTCCCGTTAGGGGCCGATTTTCGAAAAATCTGTACACGCCCTAGGGTACCCAAGCGATATTCACATCGAATTCTCGGTGTGGCCAATTCTTAAATTAGGGTTCATCAACATCGGAAAAAGTAACTACGTGGTTTTCTTTTAGACGTGATCATAAAAAAAATCATATTGTTTACATTCCCTTATTGTAATCAGTTGTCACAGTTGGAAAATGACATAAGACATAATTTAAATGTGACACTTTATAACATGTGTACATATAATAAAAAAATTGACATTATTGACTCTAACAATTATGTTATCAATTATTATATTTTAACAAAAGGTAAATTTTACCTGCCTAATTATTTTAAGAAACAGATAGCTATGTCGCTATCCTATTTTTTTGACATTTCAGCCAAGAATTTGGCTCCTGCTGCTATTCAGCAACCTGACAGGTTTTTGGAACATTTTCCAATTACTACCAATCATTTAAATTAAATGACAAGACAACAGGCTCAACCCTGGCAACCAAAATTGTAATAAATATAAGGACAAATTTAGCAGCAAAGTATCTAATTATATCACTCTGGTTCACCAGAATATTCAATGTATAAGGAGTAAAGACCTGCAAGTCGAGTTATTTCTTAATAGTAATAGCATTGATATTTTATGTATAACGGAACACTGGCTAACTAGTAACGAAGCTATGTTTAATTTTATCAACCACCAGGTCGGCAGTTTATTTACTAGAAATAGCTCGATACATGGCGGGTCGTTAATCATATTAAACAATAAATTAAAATTTAAAGACCGTAAGGACATTGTGTCCTTATCTGTTGAACGAATAGTAGAACTCGCTGCAATAGAGTTAGAGCAATTCATAGTTGTATGTGTATATAGGCCACCATTAGGCAATTTCGAAATTTTTGAGAAGATTATGGAAACTGTTCAAATAAAATTATCTTATTCGAGAAAAAAAACAATTATATGTGGAGATTTTAATGTAAATATTTTAGAAAACAGTCCACTAACCGAAAGATTAATAAATCTTTTCAAATCTTTCGGCCTGACACATACTTTTATGGAGCCAACTAGAGTTACTGACACTAGTGCCACGTGTATTGATAATATTTTTACTAATATAATTCCTATTGGTAAGAGTGTGATCAGCAACCTGGAATCGGATCATTTGGGTCAATTAATTAAATTCAAATCCGTATCGAATAATATTCCAAAAAAAGAAATTACTTTTGTGCCAATAACTGCAGACCGTGTGGAAAGAATGAGACATAACCTAGTGCATAATTTGCCCTTTCTAACAACTGATAAGGGACCCAATGACATGTACAACTCATTCTTTCACACATTCATAAAACAATTTAACGCAGTATTTACATCCAGATCGGTTGTGGTTGGTGGTGCAAAGGTTTTCAGTGACTGGGCTACTGCGGACTTACATAAGCGTAGAAGAATACTGTATCAACTATATGAGGAACGGAGGTATAACGCGAGTGAGGAGTTTAAGGAACATGTCAAACAGTATTCTAAGCAATTCAAGATAGACTGCCGTATAACTAAGCGAAATTTTTTAAGTAACAAAATCTTGAATAGTTCTGATGTTATTAAAACGACCTGGAAAATAATTAATGAAGAAACAGGTCGCCGAAAAAAGAACATTAACGACTATCGTTTAAAAGTAGATGGTAAAATAATAGATTCCAATCCAGATATCGCAATTGAATTTGAAAAGTTTTTTACCGATATACCAGTGTCCACGACTAAGTGCTTGAACTCTTCGCCTGCGTCTGCCATTGTACTTTTAGAAGATAACGTGCCTGAATGCAGTATATACTTTGAATTCAAGCGCGTTACTGCCTTGGATGTAATTAAGGCATTCAACTCAATCAATATAAAGAAAACCAGTGACCTTTGGGGAGTGTCGGTCCATGTACTCAAATCCTTAATTGAAGTCATAGCATCTGACTTAATGGTCGTATTTAATCATTGTGTTGATTGTGGTGAGTTTCCTGATCTTATGAAACATAGTAAGATAATTCCATTATTCAAAACGGGTAGTACTTTTGACCCCACAAATTTTAGACCAATATCCATACTACCCACTTTCAGAAAAATATTTGAGAAATTGATTTTGTCACAGTTAGCGGAACATTTTCGGTATAATAATTTATTACACAATAAACAATTTGGTTTTACTCGGGGTCGCTCGACAACCGAAGCTGGTGTTGAGTTGATTAAAAACATTTTTAATGCCTGGGAAGGGTCACAGGATGCTTTAGATATTTTTTGTGATCTGTCCAAGGCCTTCGATTGCGTTAACCATGACACATTGATCAGGAAACTACACCACTATGGAGTTAGAGGTACTGCGCTAAACTTAATAAAAACGTACTTATACGGGAGAATACAAAGGGTAGACGTGAATGGAGTACGATCACCTGGGTCATTGGTCTCAATGGGCGTACCACAGGGCTCAATATTGGGTCCATTTTTATTCCTCATCTACATAAATGACTTACCTTACCTTATAAAGGACAACCATGATATAGTCTTGTTTGCTGATGATACGTCACTTGTGTTCAAAGTTAAACGACAACAGCAGTTTAATGTCAATGTAAACAATGCTATATCAAAAGTAGTCGATTGGTTTAGTGTTAATAATTTATTACTGAATGAGAAAAAGACAAAATGTATAAAGTTCATGACTACTAATGTGAAAAATAGTCAAACTACTGTAACTATTAAAAATGACAAACTAGACCTAGTTAATGATACAGTGTTTCTTGGTATAACGTTAGACTCCAAGCTCCAATGGGGTCCTCATCTTGCTGGATTGGCGGGTAGACTCAGTTCTGCAGTTTTTGCAGTTAATAAGATTCGGCAATTAATAGACTTAGATACCGCTCGATTAGTTTATTTTAGTTACTTCCATAGTATTATGTCATATGGTATTTTACTGTGGGGTAGTGCTGCTGATGTAAATAGCATCTTTGTTCTGCAGAAGAGGGCTATTCGTGCTGTCTACAAGATGGCTTAGAGATAAGTTTAAAGAAATTAACATATTGACCATGCACAGTCAATACATTTATGAAAACATTATGTATGTTCATAAAAACATCGCTAAATTTAGAAAGAACTGTGACATACATAATGTTAATACCAGAAATAAATATAAGCTCGCAGTGCCCTTCACGCGGCTCCATAAAATAAAAAACTCTTTTATGGGTAATTGTATTAGGTTCTATAATAAGCTCCCAAGTAATGTTACTGAACTATCAGTAAATAAATTTAAGAGTTACGTTAAGCGTAAACTAATTTCTAAAGCATATTATAGTATTAAAGACTATATTAATGATAACAATGCTTGGGACTGAATTGCTTGTAATAAAATGTTTAGTCCTTACGACAAAAGGTTGCGAACGTCGAAAAAAAAAGACATCCGACAGAGTTTCTTACAGGTTCTTCTCTGATCGGTCGCGATTTGAACCTGCAGTCAATTTAGGCTAAGTCGCTACTATGACGTTTCAAAAGAGTTTATTATTTGTAAACCTACTTGAATAAAGATTATTCTGATTCTGATTCTGATTCTGATCACGCCGATCCGCGTAAAAGACAATAAAAACGTGATTAGTGTAAGAAGAGCTCCTTCTGAACTTGCTCTAGCCTCCTGGGCCCCCGCATCATTTATAATAGAACTAAATGGACGCTCACTTTAAGTCCTGACACTACGCAAATAAACTCATCCGAAAAAACCGGGCAAGACCATGTCGGACCATGCTCAGCGTAGGTCAAGTACTACAAACATAAAAATCAACAAGTAATAACAAATTTTCTGTTTAAAGTCAATTGGTGCCGTCTTAGATGATTTTAGTAGGTAACACTTTAATCGCCTGTATCTCAAGAACCAATGATGTCCACTTAGTCGTGATAGTGATCCTTTAAAATTCGTTATATGCTCTTTGATTGAAAGAAATACCTATCCAACGACACCCCACACTAAAGGGATGACGGAAAAAAAAACACCAATATGTAAGCATGACTAATATGTACTCATGCTAAATTACTGCTTTCTAGTACTAAGAGTCTGAGCTAGGCTGCGGACGGATATGGCGAAACTATAAGGGTTCCTAGTATGACAGCAGAACCCTAAAATACGCAGGAATATCCCATAGTCAATATAAAAAAATAGATGATGTTTTTTTCCATTTTATTGTACCACTTTGGTGGCGTGACTAATATGCATATTCATGCCAAATAATAGCTTTCTTGTATTAAGAGTCGCTGCGCTAGGCTGCGGACGGATGGACGGACGGACATGGCGAAACTATAAGAGTTCCTAGTTTGACTACGGAACCCTAAAAACGTGATTAGCCTAAGAAGAGCTCCTTCTGAACTTGCTCTAGGTATTATAGATAATCAGCGGTTAGGTCAATGTGTATCCAAAACATTAAACAACAACTTATTAACACTTATTAGCATTGCACAATCCGTAACCTCAGTCGCTCGTATCAAAGGCAATCAATCCCGATTCAAACAATAGCGCTACATTGTATTTATACAGGCGAATTGTAATCAACCTTTGTTCAATTAACGAGCTTATTGTAGTGGAAATTATTATGGAAATCTAGTTTATATAACAATAATGTATTTATTTAAGAGGTGGTATTTCAGTATAGATTTGACGACACGGTGGCCTAGTTGGGAGTGACCCTGCCTCCGAAGCCAGCGGTCCTGGGTTCAAATCCCGGTAAGGGCAGATATTTGCGTGATGAGCGCGAATATTTGTTCCTGAGTCTTGGATGTTTTCTATGTATTTAAGTATTTATTTCTCTATATAAGTATGTTTATCGTTGTCTAGTACCCATAGTACAAGCCTTGAGCTTAGTTTGGGACTAGGTCAATTTGTGTGAGATTGTCCCCTGATATTTATTTATTTATTTATTTATAGTGTCTGTTTAGGCGTCAGTATACTTAAAGAACTCTTTGCTTTAGAGATAAAGAAAAGAAATGGTTTATTCGGTGTTGAAATAAAATGAACATAAACAACAGCAGAAACATTTGTTAGGGTTCCCTCTGTTTTGGCATACATTTGTAAGTAATAATTAGTAATTACATACATACTCGTACATTCAGAGCAGTATGTATGTAATTACTAATTATTACTTACAAATGTATAGCAGGGCAGAGCTACAGAAATACCAACAACTACAAAAAGAGTTGTTGGTAATTCTGTAACCACATTTTGCATAAACAGGCTAAGATGTTTACCAGTGTATTAGTGACAGGTTGCAAGCCCATCGCCTAACAGTACTAGAAACCCTCATTCCCTTAGTCGCCTCGTGCCCGTGTGGTTGCCGGGTTAGAATAGTGCCATTCCATGTTTTCCCGTGGATGTCGTATAATTAGTAATTATGCGCAAAATAATCAGTCATACTAATAGTATGCGAAGTTAATTTCGGACTAACTCATTTTCGAGATATTACAAATTATGCCAAATAAGGTTTCTGCCACATTACTATTTGGCGAAAACCGAATATGCCAAGTCTGTTATGCTAAAGCAGTTTCCGTATCCGTAATCCGTAAAAAAAAGTAATACAAACTTAGAGTAGGTACTTAATCTAAAATTAACATCGTAATGGTTGCTACTAAGCAAGGTGTTAGGCTTACTAGCCTTGACGCTGGTTTTCAGGGCCAACGGACTGAAAAGAGAGGAGAGCGCTGCCAGTCCATTCTCACTACTATTTATTAAAAGTAATGCTTAAACTAAATTACTAAAAAGCATTTCTTACATCTGAATTATTAAGGTGTCTATCATTTCATCGAATGTATCATTTCATCCAATTTCAATTCATGGAACGCTATTTTCTGCTGAAACCTTAATGTTTTCAGGGTATGTTAAACATCTAACCTAACCTAACCTACGTAATTAATGTTTAAGATATCCTGAATACATTACGGTTTCAGCAGGAAATAGCGTTTGATGAAGTGATGAGTTACCGAATTTTGGTGTGTGTATGTGTGATGCGTGTGAGTACCTAAATATGTAAAATAACGCAAAATTTAATAAAAACGCAGGACTTCTGCTAAGTGCGTATTAATCTTGACTTGGTTGCCGCCTTCGGAAACGTCAAGTAAACAACTAGTCATAGATATAACAGCGTCATTATTGACATCTTGAAACGGGCATATCAATTCAGATAAATTTATTAATATGACCCTTACTCCTCAGGGGCGGCAACAACACGTCTAGTTGGTATTGAGCCTAATCGAACCCGGGGCCACTAGTTTAATTTGTATTATGAGTGCGAGTATTTGTTCCGAAGTCTTGGATGTTTTCTAGGTAATAAAATATGTATTTCTCTAGACGTATAAGTATTTTTATTATATTTATCATTGTCTAGCACCCTTTAAGCCTAGAGCTTAGTTTGTGACTAGGTCAGGCGGTCTTACAGTTATCATGGGTCTTAAAGTCATCCCACCAGGTTTTCGATCTGATTTTCCATCTTCAGGCTTTAAAATAATATGTCCAGCAATAGTTTTTTCACTGATATGGTGAAAACGTAACTAGGGGCTACCCTCTTTGAAATGAAACCGTGTAATTTTTAAACATTAATTTATATTGTATATTTTAAGTCCATCATCAATTTCGAATGTCCCCCAAACTTAGATTGTTTCCAACTTGAAAGCTCCGGAACAAACTTCTTAATTAATGAAAGCTAATTCTTTTGAAAAGCTTTTTCTATTACGCTTAATTATCTATGTTTTGACGTAGTTCTTAATATAGGTTAGTATCAATAAAAATTGGGATAGTTGATAATTTTAGTTGCTTAATAAGTATAGATGGAATTATATTTATCATGTTTTTAAAATGTATTTTAATAATTTATTGCATTTGTGGTGTTTTATTATTGTGTTTAACTTGGCCCTATTAATGTCAAGTAAGCAAGAGTTATCAAAACATTGACAATACGGAAACACGTCAAGGAAATATCGTTTTAACTGCGTAGAACCTCAGCATTCTCAGCCCAAGGCCGAGATTCTACACGGAAAAAACTTTATCGCTTTTGAAGTGTTTCCGTATTGTCAAAGTTTTGATAACTGTTATGTCATTGATAATAATTGCGGCCGACTCATAAACGATTCTGAAACACGTCAAACGCGATATCGTTATAACGCAGTAGAATAGAGGCCCAGTTCATGGGCATTGCAGTTTCTTTAGTATTATGGCAAAATATTTGTTGTATTTGCTTCCATTTGCATGTCGTAAGAGGCGACTAAGGGAGTAAGGGCTTGAAGACTGTTAGGCGATGGGCTTGCAACCTGTCAATAATACACTGGAAAACATCTCAGCCTGATTGTGCAAAATGTGGTTACAGAATTACCAACAAATGAAAAAAAATATATGAAAAAATGTTTATTACATAAAAATAAAACTACAAGGTGAAGCAGCTGCTCTGGGGACTGAGCTAGGATGCCCTGTGTTACAGGCGCCAGATGAATACAAAACATGAGGAAATAATACAAAAATAAATAGGTCAACAATCAATATTTAACTTTAAGATTACATTATTCTAACTTAGGGTCTAAAATAACTTTAACCATGTTGGGTGCGTGCACGTGAGTTGATGTGTTTGGTACATATATAAATAAAAAAAAGATAAGTTGGTCTTTACATTACTAATGTCCAAAATCTTTTTAGAGTTCTTGGTAGTTCTGTAGCTCTGCCAACCCCACTCTGGGAATGAAGGCGTGATTTTATGTATGTATGTATGCTTCCATTTACAAACTCTCATTTGTTAAACCGTGTCATCTTACTTTTACAGAATAAAGAAAAACATACACCAGTTTTGAGTGTTTGCTAAAAATAATTGCACAGACCGTGGTCTCTTCGTAATTAAACAGTTAATTAGCGCACTGTTAATAATTAATGACGCCATTAGTGTCGGTTTACATTTAAATGTTTCTTTTGATATTGAAATTGTTAATGAACTCATCATTATTAATATCAATATTTTAAATGTGAATGATTTTATCTTTATTCTGTTGCCTTTTCACGGCTAAAGAGCATTTTAATAAAATGTAGTACCTAAGGAAATCAGCTGCAGAAAAAAGGAAATTGTACATTTTCCTTTTAAATCTTGATAGTTCCGGAGAAAAGACTGATAGATGACCTTTAAAATTATTTATTTTTAGTGTTCCGTACCCGAAGGGTCAAACGGAACCCTATGTAATTGCTGTCCAGTGTCTGTTACACAGGCTTCACAACCAAACGGTTGAAGCTACCGTCTTCAAATTTTCACATTATAAGCTTCATGTTGATCCAAAACCATTTTTTTAATGACGTTAGCTTAACTTTAAACTAGGTATATTCAACCTTACAACATAGTCCAAGTTTTGTCATTTGAAAATCAGGTAAGTATGAATATAAATTTAAAGATGTGTGTTGTTTGATTTTCGTATCCTAGGGGTGCTAACAAGATCCCGTTTTTGGCTGCGCTTTTGGCTGTCCTTCCATCTGCCTGCCAGTGGGCTGTATCTCCTGAACCGTAATTGGTGGACAGTTAAAATTTTAATAGTGTGTATTGCAGCTAAAACGAAAAAAAACCTCCCCTATACAAGATGGTACGGTACCCTTTGTGTGCGAGTCCGACTCGCACTTGGCCGGTTTTTTAACTTTTCTGTTATTTCATACTACACTGTATTACCACGATTCATATCAATTTGATAGCTTTCATTAGCTAACTTACAGTTAATCAATTTTAGTATTATTGATTTTGACGTCTTTCCGTAATGTCGCCGTTTTGATAACACTTATTTTCTTGACGGCCGAGTTAAAAAACAGTACTATAACACGTCAAATGCAATATTGTTTAAGCGCGTTGAATCGAGGCCAAGGGTACCCATACGTAGTTTAGTACCCTTAAGCACAAGCCAACTCACATATCGGCCAAAATAATTTTCCTTACCTATTTAAGCCAACTGTATTTTATACAGGGTGGGAACGAGTAACCCGCCAAATTTTAACCATCGATTCTAGAGCCTATTTGGAGTATATAATGTGGTATAACATGAAGTCCAATAAAGCATAATTTGTGAGATGTTTATTATTTAAAAAACAATTCAATAGTTAATCTAATTTGAACTCTGTCACCTTAACCTAAAGCATTATTTACTATGAAATTGATTAAATTAATTTATGCTGTACGTTGATGATATTGCTATTTACAACATGAATCTTTCTAGTAAATAATGCTTTAGGTTAAGGTGACAGAGTTCAAATTAGATTAACTATGGAATTGTTTTTTAAATAATACAAATCTCGGAAATTATGCTTTTCTGGACTTCATGTTATACCACATTATATACTCCAAATAGGCTCTAGAATCGATGGTTAAAATTTTGCGGGTTACTCGTTCCCACCCTGTATTCTTAACAAATACCAATCTCCGATTTTAATCTCAAATACTTCCGAAGCATTAAATTGGTGTATTCTTCTGTAATGGATCCTTTCGAGACTTATACAGAGAAATTGAAAATTCTCGGGGAACGAAATGAATTAAAATTTGCGCCTTTGTAAACAGAGAGACGGCAAATTTAATATTCAATAGATAAAGAAACGAAAAAGGTTTATCAACAAAAATTTAACGTTTGAAACGATGAGATGTCACATAACTATTTAAATTGATAAAACAGGGCTTCTATTCAGGTGCGTTAAAACGATATCGTACTAGTATCACTGCGACCAGGATTGATCTATTGTGATCGCCACAGCCTACAGTTCTCCGCTGAGTCCTGTTATTGCGAAGAACTTCAGGACTTTATTGGCGCCGAGATACTTGATCTCCTCTGGGCACATTAAGTGCTTTCCCAGTGAGGAGTTACGGTGTCGCATTAAAGCCGGGCAGACGGTGAGAAAGTGCATGGGCGTTTCCTCCTCCAGATGGCAGAGTCTGCACAGCCTTGTGTCACATTTCCCAATCGTCTGCATGTGCTTGTTCAGGCAACAGTGCCCTGTGAGCGCCCTGGCAAGAGTGCGAATTTTGTTCCTACTCAGCGCTAAGGCCTCCTTCGACGCCTCTCTGCTAAATGCTCTTATGAGAGCCTTGGAATGGTTCAATCCTGGAGTTGTCTGCCAGAGTTCAGTGGACAGAAGGTATATATATGATGTAATGTGCGCTCGCTTAGGTACGTCATATCAAAATCGTGTACATGCATTTTTTACACGTTGGATTGGTTTTTGTGTTTTGCGCAGTCTTGGGCCGTATACTATATCGCCGTAATTAAAATATCTCCCGGACTCTTTCCGACAGGTATTTACAGATGTTGTAAAGGACATTGAGACGGTAAAAAGCGGTCCTTAATTTTAGGTTTACATGTTCCACGTATCTCATTTCTCCATCCATTGCAATGCCAAGGTTTTTTGCTCTCAGTTTCAATGTCAATTTTTGGATTTTGGTCTTTGATCTTTTTCCATTGCCATTTGGTTCTCATTATGACGAATTGCGATTTTGAAGGGTTCAGAACCAGATTGTTGTGCAAGGTCTTCATTGAGTTGATCTACTGGTGAACTTGTATGCTGCGGCGGGAAGGGATAGTGCAGTTGTGTGTCGTCTACGTACAAGTGAACATTGCAATGTTTTATCGTCTTAACGAGATCAGGGGGCCTAATATTGTTGTGTTTATCGATGTGAATAAACGTGCATAACACATCTGTCACTTTATGAACTGTATGTCAGTGCAAGTGTGACGGAAGCGTTATCCACGTTTATCCACATCGATAAACACGACCATGTTTGGCCCCCAGCTGTATACATTATAAATAGCAAAGGGCTCAAGATAGATCCCTGTGGTATGCCTTGGAGCAACTTTTGTCTCTCTGACCTGGGTAACGTCCCTTGAGCCGTTTGTACTTCCACGTATTGTCATCGACCATACAAAAACGATTGAAACCATTTACATGACTCCCCTGATACGCCATATAGGTCACCTTTGTAAGTAGCAGGTTCTGGTTCAGGCAGTCGAAAGCGCAGGAAAAGTCAAGCAAGACGAGTGTAGATCCCATCCCCCTATCACTCGCGCCTATCACTTCATCAGTAACCTTAGCCAATGCAGTTGCCTTACCATATTTCCTGCGAAACTCCGATTGAGTGGGAGGTAAAATTTTGTGGTCTTCTAAGTATTTAGAGAGTTAATCGTAGAATATTCGTAGAAGACAGTACCGGCAGGACACTAATTAGTAGCAGATTTTTGCAATCTTCGACTTTGTTTCACTTGGGTATTGGTTTTACTTTGACCTTCCATTCTTCCGGGAATGTGTTGCTCATAATCTGTGTAATCGTTGTGTTGTTTGACGACACGCTAGCCTGGTTGGGAGTGACCCTGCCTTCGAAGCTAGGGGTCCTGGGTTCAAATCCCGGTAAGGGCAGATATTTGTGTGATGAGCACGAGTATTTGTTCCTGAGTTTTGGATGTTTTCTATGTATTTAAGTATATATTTCTCTATATAAGTAAGTTTATCGTTATCTAGTACCTATAGTACAAGCCTAGAGCTTAGTTTGGGACTAGGTCAATTTGTATGACATTGTCCTGTGATTATTTATTTATTATTATTATAATCAGAGCCCGGAATTTTCGTAGCAATTTTTATGTGTCATAGGGACTTCTCGTTTATCGACTTCCGATATACATAATTTTATCGATACATAATAGAACACAACACAACATATCAACGAAGATTAAAAAGTAAAGGTAAACAATAGGCGGTCTTATCGCCAAAGATCGATCTCTTTTATATAACTTTTAAGTGGCTGAAAATGTTAAATAGAGATTTGCAATGAAAAGTTAATAGTTAACAATTCTACATTTAATCAGTTCAGTTCAGTGTTTAACATTTATCAATTTCATGTTCAAAGTCTGTTTTAGTGCTAACAAGTATATCATCATTAGTTTATCTATAAAAGAAATAAATTCATAATCTTATCTTGTCTCGAAGAGATCGCTCATTTGCGATAAGACTACATTTTGTTTACTTCTACTCGTAATCATGTTTTAAAAGATGTATTTTGTATTTATCGATATACACATGTATATTGGAAGTCGATAAACAAGAAGTCCCTATGACAGCTCATAAGTGCTACAAAAATTCCGGGCTCTGCTCATAATAGATGCGTTAATTATGTGCATGATTATTGGTAAGGTGAAGTCTATAGTGAGACGGATAATTTCTATTGATTATGTTGTTGTTTTTCCGTAGCTTACGTATAGTATCCAGGGTATAAGCTATCTATCTTCAGTCCAAAGTGATACTAATCCTTTTAGCCGTTGCAGCGTGATGGAGTAACAACCTAAAACACACAATTTTCTCATTGATAATATCAGTAGGATTAGTGTGATTATGTGTTCATCTTAAATTGAATCCAAGAAAACAATGGATGATTCTTTTTTTGTACTGTTTCGCTTTAATTAAACTGTCGTATACAATCAGCAAACAAGTCTAATTTCAGAAAGTTTTTATTTAAAACTAAATTACGATTAAATTGTTGTAAGCCCCAACAAAGAAAAGTTTAATTTCACAAATTTTATCAGATTTACCCGAATTTCACGGTTCCAATATTTTGCTATGGCCACGAAGTGGGCGTGTGCCTATCATACCTATCCCAAACATACTTAGAAAGAAGTAGAAAAACAGGTACACAAAGTTAATACTCACAGGCACAGATAAAAATGGGGTGGTGACCTTAGCAGGGCCTCTATTCAAAACGTTGACAATACGGAAACAGGTCAAAAACGATATCGTTATTACCTTGTAGAATTCCAGCCCAGAGCGTCCGTCCGGATCGCTACCACCATTAAAATGTAATATCATCAATCCATTCATTTTGACAACTTCTAAATAATAATCATTTGGTAAGCTGCAGCTAAAACTAACCCTTCAAAATAGTTAATATTTAAATCCAAATAGAATGTAAATTAGATGATAAATTAATCGTATTATCACCTAATTTACAAGTCAACGAGGAATTCAAACTTAAACACCCACTGACCGACCTTCGTAACTTATCGAAATCTATAATTCACTCAATGACCTAAAACAGTATTATCGCGTTTCATGGCCCAATAGACTAGAATAATCGAATCTGTAATCGGTTTCTAACTTTAATAGGGAGCTAATTATTCAAGTAGGGTTTGTACCTAATGGGCACTTTAAAGGGATATGTCGACGAAAAAGGACTAAAACGGGTTACGTTCTAATTGACCGCAGACTTTTTTCATCAAAGTTAATTGAAGGTTTGTGTTAAAAGTGATGTTAAAAAAGCCGAGTAAGTGCTTGTCAAACTTAACCATGCCCACTATGCCGTCACAGAATATAACATCTTCTTCTTATTTTTATTAATGGCAGTCCACCCAGATATTCTGCAGTGATTTCGCTAATGTCAAGTGAATAGAGTTACCCTGGTTTCCTATATTCAAAACTTCTCGTTAAACTTTGACACATTTGGAATGTAGCAAATGTCAAATTTTAAGGAGACGTTTCGACGACCCAGGGTAAATCAGTAAACAGAAATAAATCAAAAGTAAAAGCCGGACATCTTTCAATCGGCCATCTTTCCGCCCCAAAAGTTACCGGTGGCGATCACACAGAATAACTGTAGTAATAAGTTTGTTTTGACAGTTCGTACGTGCGGCGTATACATAGATTCCGTCAAAATAATATTGATTCACCTGTGTCAATTCCTGATTTTCGTCAGTAAGATAAAAGATTTTTAAGATTTTACCCATGAATAGTAAAATTCTCTCTTTGCTGGCTCGGTAACAAAGGTTTACACATGTAACTCAGGTACTTAAGGTCGAGTAGGTCCTCGAAGCAAAGCGATGAAACCTGTAATTGTGGGTCTAAACCGTATCAGGGACCCTTAATTGCTGCTTTAATGGAAACGGGATAGGGGTCAAAGAAGGGCTTCGCGTAATGGCGAGCGTCAAATAAAATACGAAGTTACGGCAAATTGCTGTAAGTAAATTATTTAACGCTTGCGGTATTTGTGTGTAACCAGTGGCGGCTCTCTCTAAAAATGAAAAACTGGGGGCTCTGTTCTATTGGGTACCATATTGCTTCTGACATGTTGGTGTATTGTCGACTTACGAACTCTTATTTAGTTGACAGTAATGGCGACCATGTTAAACAATATGACAACAGTTAAGGATAAATTCCACCAAACGGCTCGCATCGGATCGGAAAGGATACGAACGGATGCGACAAAAGCCTATTATAGTAGTTTATGCAACAGTTGTATAAGAGAGGTTCAAAAAAGACGAGTGGTGTGGTTACGATGTGAGCCACAGGCGAACATCGTAAAGCAAGACGCCACGAGTATTTTTTGACTTAGTTAGGGGAAACTTGCTTAATTCGTACCCCCTAAGGGAAAATGAGAAAAAACATAAAATATAACAAAAACAGAAACATGCGACTTATGTTTTAATAAACTTTATTCTATGAGTATTCAACAACAGTACCATATTGCACTTACAATTCGTAAACTTTAGAGTAATAATCTTTTTTTTTTAAGTGGAAAAAGTACGATTTATGATTATGTACGCCTAATTTGTACCACGGTATTCCTTAATCGTACTTGGTTATCTTATAATTAGTTTCAGTCTCAAAATCACAGCAAATCAACTAAAGATACGTCTTAATATTACTAGATAAATATTTTTTAATTCTGCATAGCTAATCTAATAGTTTTCTGTAATTCTTTACAGTCATCACAAGCATTTTTATCAACTCCAGCACAAAGCTCGTGAACCCAGGTCTCACAATGGGTGCACTGAATCATATCTTCTTTTCGATTTTCTTCGCACAACTTACAGTACCAGTTTTCTACATTTTCTTTTTTTTTCGTTTTCTTTACATTCTTTTTCTCTTTGGTAACATTTTCCCTTTTCAAGATGTTTAGTTCTTGGAAGTTCTTGCATACAGATTTATTTTTTGAATCAATAGGTTTTTTATTTTTATGTCCACTTGTTTTTTTTCAAACTTTTATTTCTTCAATCGCTTTTTTCATATTGGCTGGAGCCCAGGAGTTATATTTGCGCTTAGCCATATTAAACTTAAACAAAAATAAAACGTTAATTCCTAATTCGTACCGGTACGAAATAGGCTCATACATTGAGTACGAATAAGGCGCAACGACCAAAACCAATTCAAATTTACCGCGCAAAAAATGCTTGCAAGGTTGGCGACAGTACCTACTAAGAATAAACTCGTAAATAAGTTAAGAATTAA
Source organism: Acleris holmiana (assembly GCA_949316455.1). NCBI lineage: Eukaryota > Metazoa > Arthropoda > Insecta > Lepidoptera > Tortricidae > Acleris > Acleris holmiana. Next base: position 7,938,549 of record OX438782.1, on the reverse strand, counting down.
ACAAAAAAAAACCAAGTTGAATCGTTAACACTAACTTGACACAAAACCCTTATGGAATAATCAAAAAATTTAGTCAAAATTTGTGAAATTACTTACTTTTTTAATAATTTTAAGCAAAGCAGCGGTGCGGTGTTGTCACTTATGTCAGGTAGCATGGCGGACTAGTGGTTTCATTTTATGCCATGAGTGTCGCTACTGTTGCATTCCGTTCGGAAATAACGCTAGGGTACGATTTAGGCACAGGTACGAATAAGGCAAGTTTCCCCTATACACCGTTGCATACAATACTTTTTCTACGACTAGGTTTCAAATAAAATGCAAAATTAAATTAACAACATTTCATTAATATGTACCTAGGTTAGAATACGAACGAACGAAGCACAGAACAACAAACTAGCGGGAAACATTCGAAAACGACAAAATATTGTGTCTATGGTTAACTTTGTATTTAAATCGATGTGCACTTGCCAGGTATTATATTAAAAAAAAAAGTTGCACAATCGATTTAACTTGTGAAATAGGGACTAAAAAACACCTAATGATTTGAGAAATTAATTCTTTCACCTGATTGGTCAATTTTAATATAGCTGCATTCTGGTTGGTTGATACCATGTTTTTTTTTAGAGTTAAATTAGTAAAAGAGTTTACATACCAAAAAGAACCTAACGTTCCGATTGACAGTCAATGTGTATTGTGATTGGTGGATTGTTTTGGTGAAGTATTTTGATTGGTCAAATTATACTAGGTGTAAGCTTTGGCAGCTAGGCATGTCGTTTTGGCTCAAAAAAGCACAAGTGCTGTTAAGGGGAATAGACTAGATAGACTTTTTTACGGAATGTTCTGCGGACATATTATCTGTATTCTTATATTAGTGTTCGTGACTATATAAATGACAGATAAAAGTACAGGAGTAGGAAAAAAATTTATTGTCTATTTATGACGGAGCCGATCACGCGTCGCAGCATACTTTCCGCTACGATCGCGTGTCGCGGAAGACGCCAGCGGCCAAGCTGGGGCCCTAGCCAAGATGCCAACGCTCCTGACGTTTTTCTTTTCTATCGCTCAAAATGTATGGGATGACAGTCGACCACGTGCTTTATCGAAACGCACGAGAAGAAAAACGTTAGGAGCGTTTGTATCTTGGCTAGGGCCCCTGCTGTGCGCGGCTTGGGAATATAGACTTTAAGTACTGTGTACATGATTTAATATCGTTTACATACATAACATCACGCCTTCATTCCCAGAGAGGGGTAGGCAGAGCTACAGAAATACCAATAACTCTAAAAAGACTCGTTGATAATTCTGTAACCACATTTTGCACAATCAGGCCAAGAAGTTTGCTAGTGTATTAGTTACAGGTTGCAAGCCCATCGCCTAACAGTACTACAAGCCCTGATTGCCTTAGTCGCCTCTTACGACATCCACGGGAAGACATGGAGTGGCACTATTCTAACCCGGCAACCACACAGGGATATCGTTTAAAAATTGTAAAATCCGTTCCAATCCAATGCAATGCGAGCCGTTTGGTGGAAATCGTCCTAAAAAAAAATTCAACTGATCAATGGCTTTACAGTAACTTCTTCTTTAAAAATACTTAGCAATATCGAATTGATACGATGTAAATCATTATCGCTACTATATTCCTATCGGTGAGAACCATTGTATACATTGTTTTACCTGTTGATTTTCCTTCAATAATTAAATATTACCTGTTTAAAAACCGTAGCAGGTATATACCCATATTCTTGGCCATATTTTACCCTCAACTCTCAAATGACTTGTTTATAATTCTGTAACCACGTAAATTTTGCACAATCAGGCTAAGAACTTTAATCATTTTTAGGGTTCCGTAGACAAACTAGGAATCCTTATAGTTTCGCCACTCCGTCCGTCTTTCCGCTGCCTAGCTCAGAGACTGTTAGTACTAGAAAGCTGTAATTTGGCATGAATAAACGTCACATTAAGTTACGCCAACAAAAAGGTACAATAAAATATAAAAAAATAAATTTAAAACAATCTAAGATGGTGCAAAATGACTTTTAATAGAAAATTTGTTATTACTTGTAGGGTTTTATGTTTGTAGTACTTAACGGCTTTGGAACCCTACACTGAGCATGCTCCGCCATGCTCTTGCCCGGTTTTATTTTAACAAATTCGCGAATAGTATAATCTATATGAAATGTCTACGTAAAATATCCCGTCTCATACATATATGCATGCACTTCACATACATTTGCATATAGCTAACCCACCGTTCTCAAAAAACAGACGCCATTATTACACAACTCATAAAGTAAATACTACCATATGACTAACACTGTAGAGTCGTATTTTCTTTATCTATTTCGGGGATATATTACGTTTTATCTGAGGAAAGTAGCATATCACGTCCTGTGTTATACGTAACGTGAATAGACTTGAGAACTAAATCCTGAGCTTACTCGTATGTTAATAAGTGTAGTTGGGTTTGTAATTTCCACCGTATATCTTGTACAGTGGGTTTAATTTGGTCTGCTGCCGTGCCAGTTAACATAAGTTGGATCAACCGGGAGGATAAATAGAAGAAGTTTACCGACCGATTGGGGGGGGGGTCTCATGTGCGGTATTTGCTAAAGCTACGTGTAGTTTAATAGTTTCACGATTCAATATAACTTTGTTGTGTGGAACGTTGACGTATATGTATTTATAATATAAAAACGTGTATTAATGATGTATGTTTTAATTAAGGTTTATTAATAACCCGTGCCCGTGTGGTTTCCGGGTTAGAATAGTTCCACTCTGTGTCTTCCCGTGGATGTCATAAGAGGCGACTAAGAGAATGAGGGCTTCTAGTACTGTTAGGCGGTGGACTTGCAACCTGCTACTAATACACTGGTAAACATCTTAGCCTGTTTGTGCAAAGTGTGGTTACACAAATATCGACCAATCTTTATGTAGTTATTGATATTTCTGTAGCTCTGCCTACCCTACTCTGGGAATAAAGGCGTGATAGTATGTATGTATGTATTAATAACTAGCTGTTGCCTGCGACTCGACCCGAGTTGAAGTATTTTATCACTATTCCCTAATCCAAAAGGTGGGGTCGATCGTAGATTAAATCGATGCATAAATTGATTTTAAAATAAATCACTTTTGCAAAATGTGGTTACCTACAGAATTATCAACAAGTTTTTAGAGTTGTTGGTAATTCTGTAGCTCTGCATACCCCACTTTGGGAATGAAGGCGTGAAGGTATGTATGTATGTCATTTTTCGTCAGTGAGATTCCAAAATCGCCCCCTAGGATCAAACTTCGCAACCCTTTAACCTTTAAAGCTAGTACCTGTGATTCTTGTACATAAGTATAATGTTGTTTATTAGCATAACAAAGTGATAATGACTTAACTCCCGCTTCATGACACAATTAAGGTAAGTAATGGGTAATTATGGGGTAATCGGGCACTTTATCTACCTAAAGTTTGCGTCATCCCGTAAACAGCTAAGTTAACGATTAAATTGGCTTTGTTCTATTTATCCAACCGGGATTTTAATTGTTTTTCTGATTCTGTTACATTAGCAGACTTTTAACTTGTAGAATTTCAGTCAAATTAACAGCACTTATAGGAAGTTATTGTAGAATCTATTAACATTGGTAAAAATCACGTTACTATAATAACCAGTCAAATATGTGTGACGAGCGCGAAGTCTTGGACGTTCTATGTACGAGTAAGTAGGTATTTATCTAAATATATTAGTATATTTATCATTTTGTACCTATAGTACAGTCGACAACAAAGATATGTATCCAATTTTGGTCCTTATTACAAAGCAAAAAGGTGAAAAAGTGGATAGGTACTTCTTTTTGTACTCGACCGTAAAAAGCCCTAGAGATTAGTTTGGGACTAGGTCAATTTATGTGAGGTTGTCCCCAGATATCTATTGACATATGATATTAATATTATATCCAGTAATTGGTAATTGCCATAGACTAAACTTTATTCTTTCTCATCTTAAAAGCCACCGCAATCACTTATGTACTTAGTAAATGCCTTTAATTCCAAGCACTTATCTTTTCCTAGTACTTAAGCTGACACAATTCATTTAATATCTATCTAGTTAGCGTCTAGTGCATCGGGAATTGATCTGATTCGATTTATAGACACTTTTAAAAGAATAAGGCTACGGACGATAGCCGCGGGGAATAAAAGGGGGGGGGGGGTGATGAAATGGGGGGATTTTATTATGATCTACAATCCGTTCGATTCTGGTAAGCTGGCAACATCTGAATTTAAATAACCAACCATTATCAATTGGGATACACCTGGGCTTCATTCTGCGGGGTAAAATCATGTTGCCGTCGTCCTGTTATCGTTTAGTTCTAAACTCGGCTACCATTTTTGTCAAGTAAATAGGAGTTATCGTGACGGTAATAAGTAGAGTTTATTATAATGCAAATTAATTATAATGCCGTCATCCACGAATACACAACGACCAAATTAATTTGGTAAGTTAAAGTATCTGAAGTTGTGTTATTCTTACAAAATCGCAGGAATATACCAGTCAGTTTTCAAAACAAATGTACATTTAAAGGCTTATTGAAAACAAAAATCACGATCGCTTCCTTTGTGTAACGAAAGTTAGTCATACAAACTATACGGGTAACTCTCGTTACACAAAGGATTCCATTAAGTTTAGTTTTAATTAAAGCTCTTAAAAAAACATTTATTTTAATACGTTTCCAAAATTATTTCCTTAAAATAAGGTTTTTTTTTTAATATTATAAGAAACATACATTTTACAAAAAAAATGCCAAACTGCAGGACAATTTGCTGGCGAAGCTTAAACACTTTTACTATTAAGATGGTACAGTGTAGGTATAGTTATTGCTTAAACTGATTCTGACATTACACCTACTAATATGTTTCCGTATACTTAATGTCACTGAAGTACGGTTTTCAAAAAAACACGTTTGTACATCGTTAAGGTCAAAAATTAACAAACTTTAACTTTTCCATTTTGTTACGAAAATTTACGTATCTAAATGTATGGTTAATTTTCGTAACGAAATGGAAAAGTTAAATTTTCTTAATTGTTGTCCTTAGCGATGTACATTTTTTGAAAAACGCCCTGAAGCAAGCGTATGCCAGGTAATGATAATTGGTCTCCCAGGCCCACGGATTTGCAAAATTGAGTATGCGAATTCCTTGCCACCCCAGAGGACTAAGATGGAGTACCTCTACGCTCATGGCCGCACTCAGTCAGTGACGATGAGTCGTTGCTTATTGATGATTTTTCATACACAAGTTTCATACTAGTAGTAACAAAAAGATAGCTTTAAAAACCAAACTGCTGTTTGGATAATATCGTCAACATAATGTTAGCTAGTTGTCGTCTACTATCAGCCCAAAAGAAACCTGACGCGCCATAGAACTGTGTCATAGTGACATTATGATTCAAGTCGTAAGAAGTGTCATATTTGTTTTATAATGTTGCTGTAACACCGTTCTACAGTGGTTCAGGGTTCCTTTGGGCTTATAGTACCTATGTATGTATGTAAACACATTATTGTACAAAATAAAAACCAAAACTACAATTAATATAAAAAAGATGTACAAAAGCGAACTTATCCCTTTAAGGGATCTCATTCACTCTTGAGAGATCGAGAAAAGTAAAAGGTTGGGCATCGAGTAAGCAAGTGTAAAAATTATTAAAAACATAAAAAAATAAAAAATAACTAACCAACTATTTCGCTAATTTCATATTTAAAATGTAACCAGTGACACCCGCGACGCTAGGATGAATCTAACGATGCCTCGCTTGTCGTCATCGGGCTCGTTCAGCCTTTATAAGGAAACAAAGAACGACACATACGGGTCAAAAACATTACCCTAGTCCTTATCGGCAGTTGGATCAAGAAACGTTAGTCTAATTGTCTGTAAAATGTCTCTAAGTCTGAGTATGGTGATTCGTCATTTAACTCTCTGTTATTGGGCTAAAGAGTACCAAAGGGACCGATTAAATACATATTTTAGTTGCAAACAGAACATTACCTATCATAATCAACGTCTTTCACATAATTAATGAATCAGAATCAGAATCAGAATAATCTTTATTCAAGTAGGTTTACAAATAATAAACTCTTTTGAAACGTCATAGTAGCGACTTAGCCTAAATTGACTGCAGGTTCAAATCGCGACCGATCAGAGAAGAACCTGTAAGAAACTCTGTCGGATGTCTTTTTTTTTTCGACGTTCGCAACCTTTTGTCGTAAGGACTAAACATTTTATTACAAGCAATTCAGTCCCAAGCATTGTTATCATTAATATAGTCTTTAATACTATAATATGCTTTAGAAATTAGTTTACGCTTAACGTAACTCTTAAATTTATTTACTGATAGTTCAGTAACATTACTTGGGAGCTTATTATAGAACCTAATACAATTACCCATAAAAGAGTTTTTTATTTTATGGAGCCGCGTGAAGGGCACTGCAAGCTTATATTTATTTCTGGTATTAACATTATGTATGTCACAGTTCTTTCTAAATTTAGCGATGTTTTTATGAACATACATAATGTTTTCATAAATGTATTGACTGTGCATGGTCAATATGTTAATTTCTGTAAACTTATCTCTAAGCGAGTCTCTCTGGCCCATCTTGTAGACAGCACGAATAGCCCTCTTCTGCAGAACAAAGATGCTATTTACATCAGCAGCACTACCCCACAGTAAAATACCATATGACATAATACTATGGAAGTAACTAAAATAAACTAATCGAGCGGTATCTAAGTCTATTAATTGCCGAATCTTATTAACTGCAAAAACTGCAGAACTGAGTCTACCCGCCAATCCAGCAAGATGAGGACCCCATTGGAGCTTGGAGTCTAACGTTATACCAAGAAACACTGTATCATTAACTAGGTCTAGTTTGTTATTTTTAATAGTTACAGTAGTTTGACTATTTTTCACATTAGTAGTCATGAACTTTATACATTTCGTCTTTTTCTCATTCAGTAATAAATTATTAACACTAAACCAATCGACTACTTTTGATATAGCATTGTTTACATTGACATTAAACTGCTGTTGTCGTTTAACTTTGAACACAAGTGACGTATCATCAGCAAACAAGACTATATCATGGTTGTCCTTTATAAGGTAAGGTAAGTCATTTATGTAGATGAGGAATAAAAATGGACCCAATATTGAGCCCTGTGGTACGCCCATTGAGACCAATGACCCAGGTGATCGTACTCCATTCACGTCTACCCTTTGTATTCTCCCGTATAAGTACGTTTTTATTAAGTTTAGCGCAGTACCTCTAACTCCATAGTGGTGTAGTTTCCTGATCAATGTGTCATGGTTAACGCAATCGAAGGCCTTGGACAGATCACAAAAAATACCTAAAGCATCCTGTGACCCTTCCCAGGCATTAAAAATGGTTTTAATCAACTCAACACCAGCTTCGGTTGTCGAGCGACCCCGAGTAAAACCAAATTGTTTATTGTGTAATAAATTATTATACCGAAAATGTTCCGCTAACTGTGACAAAATCAATTTCTCAAATATTTTACTGAAAGTGGGTAGTATGGATATTGGTCTAAAATTTGTGGGGTCAAAAGTACTACCCGTTTTGAATAATGGAATTATCTTACTATGTTTCATAAGATCAGGAAACTCACCACAATCAACACAGTGATTAAATACGACCATTAAGTCAGATGCTATGACTTCAATTAAGGATTTGAGTACATGGACCGACACTCCCCAAAGGTCACTGGTTTTCTTTATATTGATTGAGTTGAATGCCTTAATTACATCCAAGGCAGTAACGCGCTTGAATTCAAAGTATATACTGCATTCAGGCACGTTATCTTCTAAAAGTACAATGGCAGACGCAGGCGAAGAGTTCAAGCACTTAGTCGTGGACACTGGTATATCGGTAAAAAACTTTTCAAATTCAATTGCGATATCTGGATTGGAATCTATTATTTTACCATCTACTTTTAAACGATAGTCGTTAATGTTCTTTTTTCGGCGACCTGTTTCTTCATTAATTATTTTCCAGGTCGTTTTAATAACATCAGAACTATTCAAGATTTTGTTACTTAAAAAATTTCGCTTAGTTATACGGCAGTCTATCTTGAATTGCTTAGAATACTGTTTGACATGTTCCTTAAACTCCTCACTCGCGTTATACCTCCGTTCCTCATATAGTTGATACAGTATTCTTCTACGCTTAAGTAAGTCCGCAGTAGCCCAGTCACTGAAAACCTTTGCACCACCAACCACAACCGATTTGGATGTAAATACTGCGTTAAATTGTTTTATGAATGTGTGAAAGAATGAGTTGTACATGTCATTGGGTCCCTTATCAGTTGTTAGAAAGGGCAAATTATGCACTAGGTTATGTCTCATTCTTTCCACACGGTCTGCAGTTATTGGCACAAAAGTAATTTCTTTTTTTGGAATATTATTCGATACGGATTTGAATTTAATTAATTGACCCAAATGATCCGATTCCAGGTTGCTGATCACACTCTTACCAATAGGAATTATATCAGTAAAAATATTATCAATACACGTGGCACTAGTGTCAGTAACTCTAGTTGGCTCCAAAAAAGTATGTGTCAGGCCGAAAGATTTGAAAAGATTTATTAATCTTTTGGTTAGTGGACTGTTTTCTAAAATATTTACATTAAAATCTCCACATATAATTGTTTTTTTTCTCGAATAAGATAATTTTATTAGAACAGTTTCCATAATCTTCTCAAAAATTTCGAAATTGCCTAATGGTGGCCTATATACACATACAACTATGAATTGCTCTAACTCTATTGCAGCGAGTTCTAATATTCGTTCAACAGATAAGGACACAATGTCCTTACGGTCTTTAAATTTTAATTTATTGTTTAATATGATTAACGACCCGCCATGTATCGAGCTATTTCTAGTAAATAAACTGCCGACCTGGTGGTTGATAAAATTAAACATAGCTTCGTTACTAGTTAGCCAGTGTTCCGTTATACATAAAATATCAATGCTATTACTATTAAGAAATAACTCGACTTGCAGGTCTTTACTCCTTATACATTGAATATTCTGGTGAACCAGAGTGATATAATTAGATACTTTGCTGCTAAATTTGTCCTTATATTTATTACAATTTTGGTTGCCAGGGTTGAGCTCCTCTGTTGTCTTGTCATTTAATTTAAATGATTGATAGTAATTGGAACATGTTCCAAAAACCTGTCAGGTTGCTGAATAGCAGCAGGAGCCAAATTCTTGGCTGAAATGTCAAAAAAATAGGATAGCGACATAGCTATCTGTTTCTTAAAATAATTAGGCAGGTAAAATTTACCTTTTGTTAAAATATAATAATTGCTAACATAATTGTTAGAGTCAATAATGTCAATTTTTTTATTATATGTACACATGTTATAAAGTGTCACATTTAAATTATATCTTATGTCATTTTCCAACTGTGACAACTGATTACAATAAGGGAATGTAAACAATATGATTTTTTTCACACTAAGGCTATTCAAAGTTTCAAAAAAATTAATTAGTTTATTTTTGTTTACATTCCCTCTATTTCCTACAAGAATAAGCAAAGTCGTGTCTATATCAATATAGCTGTCCTCTAAAATTTTATTTTGGATATTTTCCAAGCTGCTTAGAGGTAAACAGTTGCTGATCACACTATGTCCCTTAGTGTATGAGTTCAATAATGAGCCCATATTGCTACCAATCTCATCGCAGTACATTATTATGTCAGGTTTGGATGTCAAATTGGTATTACTATTATTATTTAAGTTTTTATGAAAGGAACACTTCTCATCATATTCCTTTTGTGTAGGGACACTGACACACAAACTCTGCTTCAGTCCACCGGGGGCCGGACAGTCACTCTTGTGTTGACAGACACATGTGTGGTCGTCCTCCAGTGACTGAACTAACTCTAAATTATAGTTGAGCTGCCCTATTAGATCATCCATTCCTAAAGAATACTCATCTATAATTTTATTTGAATTTTCCTGCATATTGTGCAATTTTTGTAACAACTCCTCTAAATCTTGAATTTTTAATTGTAACATTTGTGTGTCATTGTCATACTTTAACTTATTATTTTCTAACATAGTGGTATATATATATAATTTATCAACTAACTTTACATTTATTTTACTTAGTATAAATTTTCTATAATACAGTTTATTTTGCTTTAACAACCTACGGGTTTTCCTTATATATCTGTTTATTTTAATATATTTTTTTAGTTTATTCCTGCTACAATTACTTAACCTTGTTGTAGTGGACGTCTCATTAGTTAAGTCTATAGTAACAACAGGAAGGTCAATTGAAGCAGTAACAAACTGCGGGTCATTCTCTACCAATTCATGAAATAATGAATGTGTGTGTACCTCTGCAGTGTCTTGCCTGGCCTCCTGAAGCTCGTAGATCTGTTCATGGGCAATATGCAGCGCTCTCTCCAGGGAGTCAACGTCCTTCAGGGCCTGCTCGTACAGAGTGGTACACTCAGTGAACTTATCTACTGTATGTTGAAGCTCGACCCGTTCCAAGTTCACATCATTATACTTATTTTCAAGTAGAGAGAGTTCCTTTTTTAACCTATCCCTACTGTTTAGAATCTGGATTACTTCTTTCTCATTGTCCTCTCTCTCACTGAGTAATTGAGCACACAATTCCTTGGATTTTTTTAGTTCTAATAACGTTATTTGAAGCTTGTCAGTTTGTTGCTGACGCGCAGCTACAGCAGCTGCCCTTCGAGTTATCATTTTTACAAAGTTTTAGTATAATTAAAGTGGTAAAAACAAGAAATTGTATGCCAAAGGAATGCAAGTTACTTACGTGAATATAGTAACGTAGATCAATGTCCACATTTCAGCTCAATTATATAATGTCAACCAACGGCTACCACACAGCAGTATTTATAGTAAATGTTCAGAAACTGAGGAATAAATTAATCTGTCTACATTAAAATCGCGTTATCAAAACATCGATTTGATTATCAAGTTCGACTTGAAATGAGATGTATCTTGTCCAATTCAGGCAAAACTCGTCTCGATTTAGTAACTAAACTTATAAACTGACAAATGAGACTGTCTAGGACGGACGGTTTAGCGGAACAAATGGAATACACTTTCTGTATATTTAAATATAATAATAAATTTAATATCACGGGTCAATCTCAAACCAATTGACCTAATCCCAACTTCTATGGGTACTAGACAACGATAAATATACTTATACAAATAAATAAACACTTATCGCCGCTCATCACACAAATATTTGCGCATACTGGGAATCGAACCCGGGACTGCTACCTTCGACGACGACAGCACAGCTGTTGAAAGCCGGCTTTTAAACCATGTGTAAATAAATAAATAATGAAATGAAGAGCTTAGTTTGAGACTAGGTCAATTTGTGTAAGATTGTCCCCCGACATTTATTTATTTGATGTTTTATTCTTATTGCTTTCCATTTCTCTACCACTGACGCTACTTTCTAATTTCCTTATACTCGTTCCTAATCCTATCTGAATGTGACCCAAATTTTTAATCATCCTTCCGTCCTACAAATAAAACCGCGGATCAAGTGTACTACTCAAACATACCCTTAAGCCCCATAAAACAAAGGGGGGCGGAAGAGATAAGCCGCGGCCCGGTGCCCTGTGCCCAAATGACCTGCTGACCCATCTGATACGTTATCAGGGCAAATTCACTTATGCAGCTGGTTTGGTTTGTTTCAATTGAGGTAACGATGGCATGGTTAAACACGTTGGCCAGTTACACAGTTTTTGCAGCGACACAAGCGAATGTCATATATAGTATATTATATATTTCTCTATATAAGTAAGTTTATCGTTGTCTAGTACCCATAGTACAAGACTAGAGCTTAGTTTAGGACTCGGTCAATTTGTGTATTTAAACATGGTTTAGGAGCCGGCTTTCAAAAGCTGTGCTGTCGTCATCGAAGGTAGCAGTCCCGGGCTCAATTCCCAGTATGAGCCAATATTTGTGTTATATGTCCGTTCTTGGTCTTATATGATGATTTCTTTTTATGGCATGGAGAAGGTAAACGAGCACACAGGCCACCTGATGGTATGTGGGACCCTTAGACTTGTATTGGCAAAACTACAATCTTAAGACGGCAAATGCATTGCCAACCCTGAGGACTAGAATGGCTCTAAGCTTGTAATTGTATCGGTTGTCTTATCCTCACACCAGAACACAGTTGTGCGAACACTGCTGCTTGGCGGTAGGTCGTCATAATCATTTATTTATAATATCAAATATTACATATCAAGTTATCATTAAATAAAACGGTTACCTACTCGTACTTAGACTAACAACATAGTATCAAAAATAATGAAAAGTTAGTGGGTATTAGGGTCATACACACTCTTTAAAACAAGAGTTGTCCCTCCTGTGGTCAATAGTTAAAAGCTTGGGTGCATATAAGTTGTGTTTTTATAGGATAGGTCTAAAGCAGTCCTGACGGCTTTTGTGCGGGAATGGGTTAAGCCAGAAAGTTAGGCCTTAAAAACGTTTACTTTCGGTGTGTCCACAGGAAAGACGGTAACCTAATGACCCATTGAGGAATGTTATAACAGTTAAACAGTAAAAATGTCATAGATCGTCTCGCCTAACAGCCATTCATTCGTCACCATCATCATTGCGTATGGCACTCGTCCTGTAAGGATCAAAGAACGACAATGTTCAGGTATTTCGGAAGGCGGTAGGTCACTAGGTTAGAGGACAAGATGACGCCTGTTGGCCGTAGCGCTCCGAACGGACCCCGACACGGTCCCACCACTAAATACAGATGATGATTTACCAACTTTTATTATTATTTATTTACGAAACAACATCCCTAACTTAGATAACAGAACCCTAAACAAATGCAACAGCAAAGAGTTAAGTTGCACTTGGCATAAAGCCCGTGCCGGGTGCCAAGGTCTACAACCGGTGCCAAGTCGCGCTGCCAATACCCAGCGTAAGCTTCTTAGCGAGCTTTATGTGACTCGAATAGCGCTAAAAGCTGGTGATTAGCAACATTGCAGTGATAAGGGAAATCTAGTGTTTAAACTGATGAGGATTAGACGCCAGAATAAATCGAGTACCGTTTTTCTGACCCAATAATACGCTGACTAATAAACAATACAAAGAATACAACACTCATAGTATATCCCAACACAGATACATCAACTTTCATTTCATTAAAACATATTTGTGCTTAAACTATTTCATTATAGTGTTGTCAATGTACGGAATTCCGTCTCACTGCTTAATTTTACATATTCAAACTCATAACATAAATAGCTGAATATTTAGTACCTTATCGTAGTTATTACCTTTTTGCGACAAGGTACTAATATGTATAGTTTCGAATGAGATCGACAATCTCACAAAAAGTCTTAGTCCCAAACTAAGCTCTAATGCTTGTACTATGGGTACTAGACAACGATAAACATACATTATACGGGTCATAAACACTCTTAAAAACAAAAGTTGTCTCTCCTGTGGTCAATAGTTAAAAGCTTGTGTGCATATAAGTTATGTTTTTATATGATAGGTCTAAAACAGTCCTGACGGCGTTTTTGCGGGAATGGTCTTGAACTTTAACTTTCGGTGTGTCCACAGGAAAGACGGTAACCTAAATCTATGTTTGACCCATACACTAATACATAGAAAACATCCAAAATTCAGAAACAAATACTCGCATCATTACACAAATATCTTATTTCGTTAATAATAAAAACAACACCGCGGCTATAGAATGATCATAGATTGTTACTTGTAAAATATATAGTGTACTTACTCCAATAGTAGAAAATAGATCATAATATAATAAACCTAGAGTTTGAAACCGAAAACCATAAACGTATTGTTTTTAACTCTACCGCCATTACTGTCGAGGAAATAAGAGCTATCGTAACGTTGATGAAACGAAAACATGACAAAAGCAATTCGGTTTAATCGAAGTAAAATATAGCCCCAAATTCGATAAATAACTAAAACTTGTGTAAAACAATATTTAAAGTGAGTACAAAGTTAATAATCCAGAACTTCACTAATTCGTACCTGAAGAAAATTACAATATGAAAAAGTTAAGCACTGTTTCAGTTTCAAAACTCATTTTGAACCAATAACCAAACTTTAGCCATCATAAGAATATTAAAAATGAAGAGGCAAAAGCTTTAGAATATCTGGATCACGGAAAATTTTGTAGAAAGTATTTTGTGGTGGTACATACTCAAACAAACTGCATACGAGTAACTAACGGTACAAGAAAAAGCAGATAATACCGACGGTGGAAATTTCAAATGTCGTAAGGGACATTTTGTCTTAAGTACACTAAATATATAAGTCAGTATTTTATTTTCTATCTATTTGTTGTATTGAAATTTCGATATGACTTCTAATAAAAAAGTTATGAGTTGGTCAAAGTTTGTCGTAACTTCCTAATATTTAAAACACTATGTGGTATCGGTCAAATATTTTTGTATAACGTCTTGTTTCATTAAGCGCAATATCGTATATCTCAATATTTTTAAAATTCCTATGTTGTAAGGCACTAAAAAGAATACATTTTGTCAGATAAATACTGTGTTTTCGGAGGTGTAACACACATTTTCTTCTTATTTTTTTGTTGTAAGGGACACTATTTCCTAAACCACTGTACTTATGGATGTCCAATTAAAAAATTAGGGTAGGCGAAGTTATTTAAAAAGTATGCTTCCAAGAATCATCTTAATGGGATGAGTAGTTTCCAAGTTATGAATTAAAAAAAAAGTGGAATTTTGTTTTCTGGCTCTCCTGAAAAGTAAGCGTTTGTCCCTTACGACATTTGAAATTTCCACCGTCGAGTCGTAACTGACTAGCAGTGATCTGATCCCACTGTTGTGTTACCATGTGGGTAAGATAGCCGTTGGAATAACTACCATAGTCGGACAGCTAGCGAACCAGGGTTTGATTCCGCCAATAATGGCAAATATGCGTGCGAATTATAAAATAAATAAATATCACGGGACAATGTCACACAAATTGACCTAGTCCCAAACTAAGCTCTAGGCTTGTACTATGGGTACTAGACAACGATGAACATACTTAGATAGAGAAATAAATACTTAAATACTTATAAAACATCCAAGTCTCAGGAACAAATACTCGTGCTCATCACACAAATATCTGCCCTTACCGGGATTTGAACCCGGGACCGCTGGCTTCGGAGGCAGGGTCACTCCCAACTAGGCCAACGTGTCATCGTAATGGCATGGAGATGTCAAACGAGCATACATGTCTACTTTTGCTTCGATTTTATCGCATAATTTGTAATTATTGGCACGTAAGCGAGCACAAAAGTTACACTTTCAAATTCAAGCTGATATACTTGTAGGTTTTAACCGCCGCAGATACAATTTTAGAGACAATTAACTCATTAATTTTTCAAAATTTGTACAAAAAATTACTTAGGGTTGACTCACACATAACCGCTCGGCACAGGGTCGGCTCCACCCCAACTCAAGCTGTTCAGTATTCTTTGTATGAAAGACCATACTGTAATGTTACGCACACTTAACGGCATCTTCTCACCTTATACAAATGAGGCGGGCTGATGCCGGTCCGAAGCCGAGCGGTTATATTGTCAGATCCATTGCAACGCTGCGAATTTGCATTTCGATTTAAAATAAGAATAGCAGATTCGCTACTTTACCAAGTGCCATTTACGTCGTTGTATTTTGAAATCAAAGTGCAAATTCGAAAATTTGCCATGGACGTGACGATATGTGTGTCAACCTTTAAACGACTCTGAATGCGGCCGTTATAGTGCGTAGTAAGTATAATTATTAACAAATGTTTAAGTTACACCCGTGCGTACGACACTTGTCAAACGAGTTAACCTCCGATTTCTAAAGGGAAATTGTTTTAGGAGCTTGACAGGCCGTCAGTGGCCCTTCAATAAGTTTGCAGTCCCCGCGGGGCGGTCGATTTTAGGACTCGCAACCGTCCGGTATTTCCCGGATTTGTTCTATAGTTCCGGTCGTCCGGGTGATCTTTTAATCAATCATTATGTTGTGTCCCGGCCTTGGATAAGACGTCATGTCCTGTAAAATGACTAGCATTTAGAAACCTGTATTCCCACTTAGTCCTTACAGTTGGCAGCGCGTTTGCAGTCTTGGGATAGCAGTCTAGAGAGCAAATGTTGAGCCTCAGATCCATCATACTCATCAGGTAGCATGTCTAGCTCCAATTTAAGGGAAATAGGGAGGTCGTCCGGCGGTCAGTGACGCTTGGAAGTCTTTAGTCCCTGCGGGCCTGCGTCGAACGTAGTGCTGTCAACAGTCAACCTATCAAGTTTTCCCGGCTTTGTAATAGTTCTAACTCACGTTGTCTCGGACCGGACTGCCCTCCTTAGCAAAAAAGCAGTATCTCAAATTTAATGGCCAAAGCAGATTCAACCCTAAATCGTAAGTAATAAGGTTAAATTTGCTACAGAAGTTTTGTCTCAGATACTGCATTTTATGTTAGCAGGGCAGCGGATGTCTAAAAGCATCCGGTCCGAGATCGAATTTTAATGTAGGTATAACAAAATAAAAGCCGGCAAAGTGCGAGTTGGCCTCGCGCACCGCGGTTTCCGTGCAAGTTTATAAGAATGTAAAATTGTATCGACGACACGTTGGCCTAGTTGGGAGTGACCCTGCCTCCGAAGCCAGCGGTCCTGGGTTCAAATCCCGGTAAGGGCAGATATTTGTGTGATGAGCGCGAATATTTGTTCCTGAGTCTTGGATGTTTTCTATATATATTTAAGTATGTAATTCTCTATTTAAGTATGTTTATCGTTGTCTAGTACCCATAGTACAAGCCTAGAGCTTAGTTTGGGGCTAGGTCAATTTGTGTGAGATTGTCCCCCTGATATATATTGTGGGGCAAACTTGACCTTGCCGTTGAAAAACTGTTGTATCCATACATTGACATGGGTCGCGATTAGTTTACCAACCGCAAATAAGTATGCAATAGCAAAAAAAACTTTCTATACTTGTGCTGAAAGACCTCCCTTCTTGCCAAATTTCAGGATTCTAGGTCTATGGGAAGTACTTACCCTTTGAGAGTGTCGAAATATACGTTTTAAATCGCAAAAACGACCGTATCTTTTTTATACGTTAACTTGAACGTTTAATTTTTTTACAGCTTTAAAGGATTGTAGACCTAATTTTATGGTTATAATTTCCACTCGATACCTCCACGCGTTTCCGAGATAAAGGGAATTGACAGACAGACGGACGGACGGACGGACGCCAACAAAGTGATCCTATTAGGGTTTCATTTTTTCCTTTTGATGTACGGGACCCTAAAAAACATATTTTTATCATTCAAATTGTTATCATATTGTTGACGTTATAGCTCTTATTGTCATGTAGATAAAAGCACCGACGACCTTAACAACAGATGTACAAATGATATATGATATAAAACAAGATAAACTTAAACAAAGTGAAATAGAGGTCCGCTTTAACCATACAATGTAAAATTATGATAATAACAGTATACTTTAGTAGGTAACGACACGCGCCGCGTCAGTTAAATTGATGTTGCAAAGTTGCTCAACGTATTAAAAACTATTTGGTAAGATGGTAGGTCAAATTGAAAACACTATTACGTCTTCAACATATCACGTAGGGTAACACGGGGAAACCATGATGTTTTGAGTAGGAGTTTTTCTAACCTATAGGTAATGAAAGTTTAAGACCAAAAAAAACTGAAATATTTTCACTGAAATGTAAATTCTGCATAACGATACGTTCTTTGAAAGGTTTTTCGTTAAAATAATAGGTATGTCAGTTAGTTTGTCCAAATTTCACTCCACTGCTACTCCACTATCCGCTTACACAAAGAAAATCATCCACCATCATCCAATAGAACTATTCGATAAAAAGAACTTAAAATTGTAGCGTCTAAATGTAAACAAAAAAAATAGTTTTTTACTTATGCAAGCGCTTAAAAATTTTGATTAAAAATGAACGCTGGGGATTTTCCGGTATTAATACTTTAATAGAGAAGCTTTAGCAAAACGGTAACGACCGGACACATAACATGGATCAAGCGATAACCAACCTTACACCGTTGTAATAGATGTTGACGATGGCCTTTTGATCGCGGTTCCGTACCTGTCAAGTTGTCAAAGCGTAGTGAAACGAGCCTGGCGTTTGATAGGAGAGAATGAAGTTTTGAATTTTGGTATTTACTCGTTATAGGTGCGTATACAGGGTGTCCCAAAAACCGACGTCATGCCGGAAATAGGTGATAGGGCAGCTCACAACCCCCTTATATGTTCAGCGATTTTTAGTACTTTCGGAGATATTGGTCATTTTAATCGTGATTATTATAATTTTTCCTTATGTCCATGTTACGCAAAGCCCTTAAGTTCATGTATTATTTCAATATTGTTCCAGTAGTTTCTTACATCGATAGAATCATTATGAACTTAGGATGTTTTTAAAGCTATTTGCCATTATTTTTTTCATGACAACTTTTTGAGTAATTACACAGTTTGTTTTTCCATACTAAATGAAAAGGGAACTCGGGTTCATAATGATTCTATTGATGTTAGAAACCACTAGAAAAATATTGAAATAATACATGAACTCAAGGGTTTTCCGTAACATGGACATAAGGAAAAATTACAATGATCACGTTTAAAATGATCAATATCTCCGAAAGTACTTAAAATCGCTGGACATACGTACATTGGGCTGGACATGCGTAAATCGATAGCTTATGAGCTGCCCTATCACCTATTTTCAGCTTTACGTTTGTTTTTGGGACACCCTGTATAGTATAACTAAGGGTATTCTATTCTAAATTAGTCAAGTATGAGCTTCATCATGTTTATTAATTACAGTTCCTTTTTTACATGAAAATAGTTAATGTATAAAGCTCTACAAAGTTATTTGTTTTACACGATACAATAGTCAATAATCATCATACGAGTACAACCCTTGAACGTTTCGTGTATTGTGAAGTTTATTTGAATTGAAGTAGTATAAAGTTAATGATATGTCTATTCAAAGTATAAATACTCTTTTTTTCCCTTCACGCAGCTGGTATCAACATTCCTCAGTTTTATGCAATTCATTTTATTGAGACATGGTTTAAATTAAAACATTTATTTTGTCTGTAAGGCTCCTAGCCTATAAGGCTTTTACTAAAAAAACGTTTCTATCTAAACAACATCACAATGTATAGAAAACATCTTGAAGCCGCTTAGCCGTCAATTTTCTGCATCGTTGCCTCTTGAAAATTATCAAAGTTGTGCCTTATCTGGGTTAAGGGTGTTTACACGAAATTCTTAACAAAGGTTTTAGTATATCTACCCCCACATACCTACAGAGCTACGGTGAAAAACATGTTTTTATGGCTCGAGTACAATTTTACTGCTGTGGGGCTTTACAATTGGAAGTTTTAATTAGTGGAAAAATACGAAAATCAATTAGGGGTTTGCTTTTTAATACAATCACGGATCTAATTATCCTGGTTGTCATCATGGGTTTATAACTGTGAAATCAAATCAAAAGTGTGACGCAAAAGGACTATAAGCACTATTGTAGTGTGATGCAAAAGGACTATAAGTACTATTGTAGTGTGAGAAAATACGACTATAAGCACTATTGTAGTATGACGCAAAAGGACTATAAGCACTATTGTAGTGTGACAAAATAGGACTATAAGCACTATTGTAGTGTGAAAAAATAGGACTATAAGCACTATTGTAGTGTGATGCAAAAGGACTATAAGTACTATTGTAGTGTGACAAAATACGACTATAAGCACTATTGTAGTGTGATGCAAAAGGACTATAAGTACTATTGTAGTGTGACAAAATACGACTATAAGCACTATTGTAGTGTGACGCAAAAGGACTATAAGCACTATTGTAGTGTGACGCAAATGGACTATAAGCACTATTGTAGTGTGACAAAATAGGACTATAAGCACTATTGTAGTGTGATGCAAAAGGACTATAAGTACTATTGTAGTGTGACAAAATACGACTATAAGCACTATTGTAGTGTGACGCAAAAGGACTATAAGCACTATTGTAGTGTGACAAAATAGGACTATAAGCACTATTGTAGTGTGACGCAAAAGGACTATAAGCACTATTGTAGTGTGACAAAATAGGACTATAAGCACTATTGTAGTGTGAAAAAATAGGACTTATGCACTATTGTAGTGTGATGCAAAAGGACTATAAGTACTATTGTAGTGTGACAAAATACGACTATAAGCACTATTGTAGTGTGACGCAAAAGGACTATAAGTACTATTGTAGTGTGACAAAATACGACTATAAGCACTATTGTAGTATGACGCAAAAGGACTATAAGCACTATTGTAGTGTGACAAAATAGGACTATAAGCACTATTGTAGTGTGACGCAAAAGGACTATAAGCACTATTGTAGTGTGAAAAAATACGACTATAAGCACTATTGTAGTATGACGCAAAAGGACTATTTTTGCCACGTAAGAGTACCTAATATTGTAAAATGCCTATAGAAACTTTGTATTTAAAAACTGGACGATGCTTTGACTGCGCTTTTTCTACTTAGATTGAACCTCCAGATAACCTGTCAGACAGATATAAGCTCTGTCCTTTTCATTCATATTATAAAGAAAAAGAAAGTGTTTACCTTAACCGTCAGATAATTTTATGTGTGAATAATCGGTTTTTAAATATATATCTGAAATGGAATGCATCTAGATGCCCATACGATGCTGCACACTTTAATGCTTTGTCACGTTAACGTAATTTTTTTACACCAGCACTAATCTGTTAAAGGCGTTAAAATGATAAGGTACTAAAGTGTGCAGCTACTTATAGGTACAGTCAATGACTTCAATTGTTATGCCACTATGGAAGCCTGTCATAATGACAGCGTCAAACCACATGAAAGAAAGCTAAAATTACTCTAAATTACTCTTTATGATATTCTCCCCACTGAAATCCCTCGTCCTACAAACTTCAAATCCATCCTAGCTCTTGTATACCGGGTGTTGCCTGTAATAGGAGCAATAAATTTAGGAATCGTTTCCACACCACAAACGTAACAACTTTTATTCTACAACTTTTGAAAATAACTTATTGTTAACTAAATATTAATGAATTTAGATTTGCTAAGCGTGCAATGTATTGCGAAAACTACGAAGTTTGTAGGCAGTAGATGTCAACTAGACTATTGGATGGAGTACATTGAAAATACTATTTAGTTTATTCAAAAAAATCCCAAATAATAAATTACATATTTTTATAAAGTTGTAGAACAAATGTCGCTACGTTAATATAGTAGAGACGATCCCACAATTCATTGCTCCTATTACAGGCACCACCCGGGATACCCCTTCTTTATATACTCATATATCAATCACAATAATATTAAACTTTAGTATTAAGTATATTTCTATTTAAAAAAATAGTACTTGAGTAATATTGTATTTATATAAACATTTTATGTTTTGTCTCAGGTGAATCATCAGCATTCCTATCTTAATATTCCTTTCCTTTCCGTTTTATTCTATTTCCTTTTCACTTGCTCTTTCACGAAACTCGTTCCTTAAGAAGAGTCTCCCTCACCAAACGTAACATTGGGAAATCACTACGGAACGACATAGGGGAAAAAGAAGAAGAAGAAGCTAAAATTAATTATTAACGCTGTCATTATGGTAGGGTTCTATAGTGGCATAACAAAGTCCTTGACCGTACCGACTGTGCCTACGTGAAAAGACAAATCATCTTGATCCGATGATTGAGGAGGAAAGAACATGATCTGGTCACTTTTAAAATAATGAGATTTTAATCGCAAAATATAGACTTCGCCGCTTTACATTAACACAGTTGGGCGTTTTCCAAAAAAAGTGTACATCATTAAGGACAAAATTAAGAAAATTTCACTTTTTCCATTTCGTCACGAAAATTAACGTATCGAAATGTATGGCTTGTTTTCATGACGAAATGGAAAAAGTTAAATTTTCTTAATTTTGTCCTTAACGATGTACACTTTTTTTTGAAAACGGCCAGTTACAGGTGTAGGTGTAACCTAATTAAAAAAATAATTGTTCGAAATTACATGGTTCCAAAGTTTCAAATCGAAATATACCAAAAAGTCACTAAGGTCACTAGACATGTACAATACCGCTTACGTTTCAATGGGCATCGTTATTTCTTTGACCGTGAGACACAAAGTTTAAAAAGTCGAATTTACGCGTCCTGATTACGGATTGTGTCAAGCTAAATATTTAAGTTTCTTAATCATACGGTTACTTCTGTTTGAAACACGATAGAACCCTGTCGGCAAAACACTAATTATTATTAACGTAATTTATTTGTCGTGACTTGACGTTGTCATTATGACAAGGTGCTATAGTGGTTCATCAATAGCAATCGTTGACTGAACGTTTTATTTTACACTTAATCTACTTTTAAATAACAATAACATCGCTGATGAGTGATGACCGAATTATTTGCCTTCAGTGAACCGAGTGAATCTGAATTAAAGTTTAGTTTATTTTAGTTTATTGGATTTATATTCGAAACCACACAATCACTGATGCATGCATGACCTATTTCAAAACAATTATTTGCATAAAAGCGCCTGAAACTTTTTAATTGCAAAACATCGGATCAGAATTATTGATCTAAACTTTAATAACTACCACTCGGAGAATCTGACTACTCAAAATTGAACTTGTGTCTAACGTTAATTGAATACTAAACTTTTTACTGTTATTCTTTTTGTTGACATTTAACCAGAACTCTCTGAGTTGGGAAAATGGTCAGCAAATTAAACAAGACAGCCAGTTTGGCAAGAGCCAAGAGTAGTGCCTCCAGAGCCTTTTTCTACGTTGCGTTTACTTTTATTGTTATCGTATTGTTAACTTTATGATAGAGCAGCTATCATTAACATGACAGTAAAGACAGCAGAGTCATATACTGGGGGAACTTGTCAGTAAATAATTAATAATAATAATAATAAATATCACAGGCAATGTCACACAAATTGACCTAGTCCCTACTAAGCTCTAGGCTTGTACTATGGGTATTAGACAACGATAAACATAGTTATATAGAAATACATAGAAAACATACAAGAATCATGAACAAATACTCGTGCTCGTCACACAAATATCTGCCCTTACCGTGGTTTGAACCCAGGACCCCTAGCTTCGAAGGCCGCGTCACTACCAACTAGGCTAGCGTGTCGTTAACGCGTGGAACTTTCCCAATGTGCTTTTGTCAAGTCCACAAGAGAAAATGTGGTACTCTTTAACCCAACAATTCTCCTCGTGTGTAATATCCCTGGATTGTGGTTACCAAGCGCCGTGTTTACCGAGACTTTAATGACGTAATCACCGTGCACAATGTTATGATTCATCTTTCCCTTCATACTTGTTACGGGCTTAGGACCGTCAAAGATTACAAACACGGTTTAGGTTAAAAAGTTGTAGATTATTGTTGTTTTTTTACGGTTGGCAACATTGAATATCACTGTACATGTGTCAGTAGCGGCAGCGGGATCCACCTTGACGGTCGACGCAAAAATATATAAAATATGTAAGTAGACGTTTTGTTACATATTTATTTCTTTGGGGTTACTTTTGAAATACGTTATAAAAACGGTGGTTTCAAAGTACCCCATTCACAGTATACAGTTGATCAACAATCCTTTTTTTTAAAAGCGAATTAATAATAGCAAAAAATACTTTAATGGTGGAATCAATAAAATAACAAAAACCGATATTGAGGTATTTTTTGTGTATTTTTAATTTTTATAATCATGAAGATATAACCATTTTAATCTATCGTTATTGCTTTCTGAAAATCAGTAGATTCTCATTATATTTTTCTACTACGAATTTTATGACTTGCTACCTAAAGGTTACAACTTGATTTTCGGTCTTGCAGTGCAGGTATGTACTACATAGATTGCTTAAATTACTTCCTTGGTTCATCAGCGAGCAAATAGATAGAAATGTTGGGGCAGGGCTCAAGCTACCGGTGGTTAAGACTGCAGAGATAGGAATTGCTTTTCTAACCATTATTGTACCTATAATTTGACATTTAATGCATTCATGATTAATATATAAATGGTTTTAATTTCAAAATTGTTACACTTTAATTGTTTCTTGTAGTTGTTTAGTTTGAGTTCTAAACGAATTAGTTTACACCGCCTACCATGAATTTGTGTCCTCAGTTATTTCTCTTACAAGGTTGTCTGGAAGAGATCGCTATTAAGCGGTAAGACCGCATGTTGTATACCTATGATTTAAATGTACTGTTTCGTGTTCTGTTTTTTTTTTTTGTTCAATAAAGAGTATTTGTTTTGTATTGTATTATAAATCGACTAATTAATGTTGTATAATTCAAAGTGTCTATACTCACGGTACGTGCGAGGTTGGGGGGGTGCGGGTGGGGATGAGGAGTGCGACGCAGGCGGGCCAGGGCGCTGAGCAGCCCGTCCGTGGTCACGCCGGCACCCTCATCTGTGGCAGACAGATTACAACTGTAAGTGCTACGTGCTAGAGGTGAGTTTGCAAGTGCTGTGGTACATACGACCAGCCAATCTAAGTTGACCTGTGAGTTTGAAAGCATGGTAAAAAAACAATATACAACTCTACCGTGACTGAGTAACTGATTGAGTTACAGACGATGCTCACAAACCTACAAACCTAGGGCGTCAAATAGGGACACTAGGGATTTTTCTAAAATCGACCCCTAATGGGAAGAAATGGGGGTGAAGCGGGAGGCTTACTCTACGCGAACAAAGTCGCGGGCGTCGTCTAGTCAACACTAATATTACAAAACCGGGCAAGAGCACGGACCATACTCAGTGTAGGGTTCCGAAGCCGCTAAGTACTATAAACACAAAGAAACAAGTCATTTGGTGCCGCCTTAGATGATTTTAGTAGGTATTAACACTTTAATCGCCTGTATCTTAAAAACCAATGATGTCTACTTAGTCATGATAGTTTTCCTTATAAATTCGTTACATGCGCTTTCATTTGAAGTTTTTTCACATTTTTAGTATTTGTAGTTTTGGCTGTAGGTGGGGGAGCACTTGACTCTAACAAAAATTAGAGCTTTAAAGCTTAATAATTCATAACCCTTGATCGAAAAATTGATTTCACAAACCCACTGTATTTTTGAAAGACCCATCCAACGACGGTAGACGAGAAAACAAGTTACGTGTAAGGGAGGTACCCTAAATTTTTTTTTTTTACATTTTATTGTACCATTTTATTGGCGTGACTAATATGTATATTCTTGCCAAATTCCACTTTTCTAGTACTAAGAGTATCTGCGCTAGGCTGCGGACGGACGGACATGGCAAAACTATGAGGGTTCCTAGTTTGACTACGGGACGCTAAAAAGGACAGATTTGTATTTTTGTACGTTTGTAACGAATAAACTCAAAAACAAATAGACCAATTTCTAAAATGCATTCACCGTTCGAATGCTATATTATCATTGAGTAACATTCGAGAAGGCTATGTTTTCGTTTTCTACGCTGACAGAGTTGCGGGCAACACCTAGTGTTATAAATAACAGAATATTAACCGGTAAGATTTAATTGTATTGTGTTCTCGTAGGCGTAAAGCAGAGTACGGTACCTTTCTCTTTAGATGGGCTGCATTAACGAACCCAGCGATTAAAGAAACGCACAAAATGGTGTTTAATACGTATAGACGGATTAATAATTCATTTACACCAAAACCTAACATGTTAAAATTTAGCTCACGTGAGTAAATGGAAATTTAACAATTAGTAGTGCACAGCAACAATTAAAAAATGGGTAACTCATCACTTCATCGAATGTATCATTTCATCGAATTTCATTTAATCGAACGCTACTTTCTGGGGAAACCATAATGGTTTTAGGGTATCTTAATCTAACCTAACCTACGTAAGGTTATATGGTTTCAGCAGAAAATAGCGTTCGATGAAATGAAATTCGATGAAATGATACATTCGATGAAAGGTGTTTCGATGAAATGATAGACACCCCAAAAAATGGGTGAAGCGTAAATTTTTAACAACGAATCCAAATTCATTTCTGTTATTGAATGCCAGGGAATCGGAAGTATCTTGTTGTATTATGTACATTAAGGTACTTTTGGGGAATAAAGGGACACGTATGTAAAGGGAAAAGCGTATTATTTCATCTATTTATTTTTTCCGTTATGTGCTCGGGTCCAAATTATCATTTGTGGCATATTCAGGTTTTCAGCCACCTCAAACCACTATTTAGGTTTTCAAAAACACCTATGATTGGGTTAAAGTTTGGGTAAAAGTAATTAAGGCATCTGCAGGTTACAAATATCTTTAAATTTAGGTTCAATAACATATGATTATTTCATTTTACAAGTTACAGTTATATTGCATACGTGTCAACTGTAAACAAAGAAATGTAAAAAAATATAGTAAAATAGGATTAAAAAGTCGATGTTAAAAACGCCTTTAGGCTTTTACAATCGAAGACACTGTTAACTGTACATTTAAAATCGAACGTAAACCTTATCACAACGTATTAAAGTCTATGGGTGGTCAGTTACTTAACAGTTTCTTCGTTTGTACATAGGCACAATTAATATTACATTCCAGAGTGGGGTAGGCAGAGCTACAGAAATACCAACAACTCTAAAAAGACTTGTTGATAATTCTCAAAACCACATTTTGCACAATCATGCCAAGATGTTCACCAGTGTAGTGACAGATTGCAAGCTCATCGCCTAACAGTACTACAAGCCCTTATTCCCTTAGTCGCCTCTTACGACATCCACGGGAAGACATGGAGTGGCACTATTCTAACCCGGCAACTACACATGTACGTATAATATTCATTGTGCCTATTTATGATTAACTCAGAAGTGTTACATAAATACATATACCTTTTACAGTAAATAATTACACATTAGTTGAATGCAACTTAGTATCAAACTCCAATTATCCCAACATTCCCAACACATAAACCGTGCACACGGGTATAAACCTTCAGACCCCCGTTTATTACCCGGGTTTATCCGGGATGCCGTACGGTTCGACCGTACAGCCGGTGACGTCACGTGACACTGTATCCGTAACTTCGGACGACCCAAATTTTGTTCCTACAACGGACATAAAGTTTGTCTAGAAACAACTTATTATTATTTATTTATTTATTAAAAAGATGAAATTACAACATTTATAGGAACATATGCCCCACAAAACCGTTTGCACAGTTTGACTGTGGGATCGAGCAGTCTCAACTCTCTTATTAAATCTATAATGAAAACTAAACACTATAAAGTAAACTAAACTAAACTAAACTAACTACTAGTTTAGTGTATCCTAAACTTGTAAAGCATTTTCCTCACTAATAATATTACAAAGAGGTAAAGTTTGTGAGGTTGTAGGGGGTAATCTCTGAATCTACTGAACCGATTTAGATGAAATTTGGTATGTAGATAGTTGGTCCGAGGAAGGATATAGGGTTTTATCACGAATAAGCTGACGTGTCCTTAGGGAATAGCGATATTATACAGCTAGTTGTTGATAATCTGCTAAAGTAGCAACCCTAATTGAAAACAGGAACGTTTTGAAAAGGTCTTCTACTATTTTTTTCTCATTAAATAATGAACAAAAAAATAAATAAAATAAATAAATAAAATAAATATCAGAGGACAATTTCACACAAATTGATCCAGTCCCAAACTAAGCTCTAGGCTTGTACTATGGGTACTAGACAACGATAAACATACTTATGTAACAATAGTTTTCTTATGAGACAAACGTCTATATTTTTTTATATATCCTGTTGTCAATTCTTCAAGGTATATTCCTTTCTGTTTCGTAAACGGCTATTTCAAAAAAAAATCACCATTAGAATGCTATATTATCATTGAGTAACACAGGCTATGTTTTCTGTCTCTACATGGACGGAGTCACGGACAACAGCTAGTCTATTATATATGTACTTCTTACTGTTTACGTAATTTTCAGAACAAGATTTGTGTAAAAAAAAAAATTGTCTGGGTGATGCGGGGCACGAACAGCCATTTTATATAATGTCGTTTCCAGCAGCATGTCTCAGCGTTCACGCTTCGCATGTTTGTCGCACGCCAGCCGGTGTCAAATTTTGTTCATAACTGTGTTTGTGCTGCAGTATACGTAGCTTCTTTAGCTCAGATAGTGCACAATAATTAAAACTGTTTACTGCCTGAAAATGTAACGTTAATAAAATGATATAGATTAACGAACTAGGCTATGGTGAAACTATGGCGCCGGCTTGGCCAATGCTAATTTTGGTTCAAATAGCAGACGGTGACTCGGCAACTGTATGGAATGGGCCTCCCAAAATAGCCGCATTTACGGTTGAGGACCAAAAATTTCGACCATAGTAAAGCGTAGTCAATCAAGTAAACGACGAAGGCGAAAAAAGATCCGTTGTGCGACGAATTAATTAAAAAGGCTAATTTTCGTTGCACAACGGAAAAGTTTCATACAAAATTTTATTGCTTGAGTTAGCGTGCCCAACTTTTAGGTTCTTACCCATACATAGCAGCAGAAAGGCAATAGTTCTAAAGGGACTAAAAGTGGACAGGTTCTTCTGGACTTTAAAGGTCTATAAGGGTCCACTGGCCACTTATACGAGCGTATATAGCTCTTGCGACTCCAACCAATCTGACCGGTCAATAAAGGCAATCCAGAAGTGAGGGTCTGTTCCTCATCATCGTATACTCCAGACGGCCGGTGAAGGCAAGCGTGAGGTGAGGAACAGGACCATCCCTCAGAAGCAAACGGCTCCATGGCTTCGCTGCTCACAAACAGCTCGCCTCTAGCGGCCATATATTATTATTATAACCATTATTCATTTTAATTGTAATAGAGAAGCTGAACGTACACACAGGTCTGCTCAGAGACAGTTAACTCGTTCCTTTTACAAACTTGTGTATACAAATAGTCACTTAGCAAAGACCTAATCGTCATTAACTGTCTCTTACCCCATTACTAACAAACGTGGCATTGCCTCTATGGTAACTACTCATTATTTTCGTGTTGAAAATTGTAGACAAGCAAAGTTAGTTGTTCTTCCAAAAGATCGAATCAGGAATGGTAAAATCCGGAGAGAATCCAGGAGCACTGTCATTACAACAGAAAAAAATATAGGCTTGAAAGTGGCAATGGGTGGAATTTACCTAGAATGTAAGACCGATAAGATCAAAGAGTTCTTAAATTTATCTATTTATTTAATGTAGGAAAACCAACAGCTGATAAATTACTTTAAATGGCGACCTTGTGCCAAAACACGTAGAACGAGGAACAAGTTTAATATACCTATAGGAACTTTCAAATTCAATCATTTATTCAGTAAATTGGCCACATGAGGGCTCTTTTACACGTCGGTAATATGCAGTGAATCTACTAGCACTACGGACAAGACCATCATTGCGGAGAAGAAGCGCCGCAACAAACTAATAAAACTTAACAGTTACTTGATTACCAGTTTTCTATTAATATTCATAGAGCAATAGAAACCTTTCCAATGTATGATTAGTAACGAGAATCGCATACCTACAGCTTGACAACCCATGTCATCATTTCTTGTCTGACTTTGTGTCCACACAAGAATGTAAAAGAAAAAAAAATGGAAAAAAAAGTTTTTTTTTTTTACCTCTTTTTACTGTCATAATATATTATATTAACGATACAAAATCATATGTAAAAATATGTGCTCTGATAAAAAAATTACCCTGTAGGTATATTGTATTATCTAGTAGTGAAAACTGTTTTGTCTCATGTACCACATTAGTTTTATATTTATTGTAATATTTAAGCTGTTTGTTTCCAAAAATAATTAAACAAATAAGGGATCGCCCCTCATCATATCCTTTAATCTACCGCCAAGCAGCAGTGTTCACATTTGTGTTCCAGTATGGTGAGAAGACGACCAGTAGAATGACTATCACAGAGGCATTCCATCTTATACCTCAGAGTTAGCGACGATTGGAGTCTTAGAAACCAAGGTCTTGAGCTTGCAAATGTGTATGGGTCTCAGATTCATTTACCATCAGGTTGCCTGGGTGCCCATTTCCCCTTTCCATACTATAAAAATATAATGTTTGATTACTAAGTATCTCAATTAAGGCCAATTTATAAGTATATATACCTGATCGTACCTTTTGTTTTCTAGTAATGCAGAATGCATTATGGAGTTATCTGTCGACAGTGGAGAAATAACATATTCAACGCGGTTTTCTAATGGAAAAAAACACCCATTCTAAAACTAAACACGTATTATCTGCTGTGTGACTAGAGTTAAAACCTTGAATGTATTTATCATTATTTGATACAACAGATGTCAAAACATCGTATTAGCTTTCATATCCAAACATAACAATTAAAATGAATTAAACGAATACCATTGAATATGAGACTTCAACGCCCAGTAGGTACATATTTAAATATTTATTAGCTTGATTGATGATTTGAATTAAATTAGACGCGTCATTACCGAAGGTCAATTTTGCACTGATTACATCATTTCTGCAAAGATAAGTAAGTAAAATTTGAAAGTTACGCGCAGTGCGTGTTCCTCACAGAGACTTTAGTATCAGGGTGACACTTTTAAATAATTAATATGAATATTTAATGAATTATTCCTATTAAAAACAAATACAATTACACAAGTAATTTATACACTAATTGACCTAGTACCAACCTATGCTCTAGGCTCGTTGCATGGGAAGTACGTGACGATAAACATATTTATAGAGACATAAATACTAATACAAATAAAACATTGAAGACTAGGGAGTTAATGCATTTTGAAAAAACATTGTGTTAATATAATCTACAATCATTTCGCAGGTACGTCACTATTTGTTATCATAAAATCAAATCGTACGTGGCTGTACTCTTAACATAGCAATTTTAGTAACAGTTCGAGGCCTTAGCCAAGATGCGTTCGGTAACTAGCTTTTCTATTCGTTTCATGACTTTTCGCGTGTATAGAAACGCTAGTTAGCATACGCATTTTGGCTCGGGCCTCAGATTTCGAGGAAGAAATAAAGGAGTAAGTTCCAAAAGTATTATTTGAATTAGTGAAAGTGAACTGAATTTCCCTTTAAAATTCTTAAAGACAATTTAAAATTCAAATTAGAAGCAATACAGGTAATTGTTCTGATCTGCAAAACAAATATTACTCGAAATATTGCTCTTTTAATAGAATAGGATACGTAACAATTACTAATGTTGCTAGGTTCGTTCGTTTAAAAATCGTTGAAGAAAATCTACTTACTTCATAATATGAAAATTATAAAAAGTATTATGAAATATAAAAACCAAACGTTTAATGGTCTTTATAAATAATCGAAAAACAATACCAATTTAATTGAATTAAAATGGCGGCGCTTCCTTCATTTAGAGCTGCCCCCTGCATCTCTTAGTAAACAGCCCAACCGATTTATGCGATTACACTGACCGACACAGACATACACAAACTACTCATTTTATCTGTAGGGAGTTTAAGAATCGGTTCATGTTAAGAAATATTTAGAAAATAAATGAAGGTCACTGTAAAATAATTAATCAGTTTTTGTCAACATCCCTATTACACATAACAATAGGAAATAAACAAAAATTGGACAGGAAAACCAAACCACACACAAAGCTGAATCATTGGACTTTGATTCGCTGTCCCTTATCGAAAACTAGATACCATTTAGTAAGGAGCTTTGAACGTATATTCTTATGTCTTGGTTATTTACTAAGAAAGAATATGAGGCCTTTTACGGTATTTAAGATTTATTCCTCTGTAATAATCCAAGTGGATAATCCTTGATTTGAAGAAATCAACGAAATCAAGAATTGCTTGTTACAAAAGATTATTTATCTTACTTTAACAAGTTTATTTTAAAAGTTAAAGTTGGGATTATCCACTACAAATAAACAATAAAGAGGTCAACTCACGTTATATTAATCACACGATGACAGAGCAGTTACACGTCTGTTCTAACTAATCATCATTAACTGTCATTAGCTAACGGAACCGCGCAGAGTGCGACCACTAGGCGTCGCAAGCGCATGTATTCAAACCAATTAGTTCATAGTTTGTATATAACAAAAACTAGAAGTGTCACTGTTTTGTATTATAAATTACAAAAGTCTAAAGTGCAATTAAAAACAAATGACAGTGAAGTTATGAACAGTGATAGGTAAGTTGTAGAAACTTTTGCTGTTCAAACAAAAATTTAAAGTGCCAAAGAAACACTACTCGTAACCAAACTTAATGAGACATTACTGAACAATGTGAAAGACAATAATAGAAATGCATTTTGTAATACTAGTGACTTTGATAGTGATAGCGTCTGCAAGAGATATATCTGAAGCCAGATATGGAAGACATGATATACTGCAAATTAGTCCTCCACCTTCAGAAATAAATCAAGAGCAATTTGAAGACAACGGCGGGCATGGTCATTTTAACAATCAAAATAGACAACCAGATTACAGACAAGATTCAAACAGGGGATATAATAGACAAGTTATTAATAGTGACAGGAGTCACAGTTTTGCAAATGTAAATCACGGACACTCTCGCGTTTTTTCAGGAAATGTCAATCAAGGTTTTGAAAGATCGAGCCATAACAACAGACCTAATCAAGGCAATTTGAACCACCCTGAACAAAGCTTTAACAATAACGAATATTCTGAAGTAGATAACAATAAAAGAGCCCATACATTTCAGCAAAATGTTTTGCATGCACACAGACAGGAAGATGCAATGGTATTCGAAGATAACGATAACTACAGCAGAAGAAACACAAACCCTGAACCCAATAACAGTAACATAAGTAGAGGCAATGTGCAAAATCAAGATGTCAGTCTTTTTCTTAATAAACTGCATAAAAGGCCAGATCAAAACAAAGGCAATCATAATCATAATAATCCAAGCGGATTTATAGCTCACAATGCTAATGAAAATCATTTAAAAACTACCATAGATAATGAAGTTACAGAAAAGTCATCCCGCAGTGTTGCAATCGACAGAGAAAACAGGACGGTGGATGAAGACAAATGGGTCTGGGGTGAGGAAAGTAAGACGGAGAGGCGAGGTTCTACATTGGATCCTACGACAGCAAATGTTACAATAGGCGACAGAGCAGCGTTTTCTGGAGATCAGTGTGCTTCTGGCATGGCTAAATTTTTAGGGAAATGTGTGGAAGTTGAGTAAAACTCATTTGAGTACAAGTATAATTTATAAGGGATTCAATTTTGTTTCGTAGGTGTGAAGATAAATCATGTTTAATATGTATATAAAAACGAAGACAGCATTGACATGAATGAGTTTTAAATGAAAATTAAATGTATAAAACGACACAGTTTTAAAATGCAGCTTTATTATATTAAGAATAGGTAAATATAATTATAGGAATAAAGTTAACAACCAAAATTGTAAATTATTATTTTCGTTTTCCGTAGACGCACCTAAAGTAAAAGTCATCATTGCTGAGCTTTTTAACTGGTTACAGTATTTTGTACAAATAAATTAATGAAGTCATATTTATAATGTCTGTTAGAAAAAATAAGAAATTCTTACCGTATAATACAGATTAAGGTTTATGTTTTTTTATTATAAAACCGCTACATGTGTTATCAACCATTATAGTGTTTTCGACCTATGACGCCCCGTCCCACTAACGAAATTTTTCGTACATAGACGTACGCGCCGTCGTGGATTGAAAACACCAGCACTAATTCGACATTTTGAGTGTAGTGCCTGAAATTGTAGTGCTTTTCCAAGAAGGCGCTTCGTCCCATTCCTATTTTAATTTGTGGACGTTTTTAATAAATCAAAATGTTTATTGTATCATAACTGAAGTGATATTTCATGTTGTGCATTTAAACTTATAAAAACCGGACAAAAGCATGTCGGACCATGCTCAGGGTAGGGTTCCGAAGCCGTTAAGTACTATAAACATGAAAATCAACAAGTAAAACAAAAAAATAAATAACGAAACTTACTTAAAACTATTCTAATCTAATAGACCGCTACCAATAAGCACGAATGAAATTAATTGTTTAGCAGATGTTGACAAAATAGGTACCTACGTAAATTAGCCGCGTTATAAATTTCCCGGCATGACACGACTAATAGCATTCAAATTCCTCGACGTACGTTACATTTAGTGGGTTTTACTCTGATGATTTTATCGCTTTTTATTTAATATCCATCAAGTAATCACCAGCTTAACGGGAACATGTGTGCAAATCTTCGTAATTTTGACGTCATCGGCACCAAAATTTTCATCCCTGCTTATATCGATTTCGACCCTTAATTACTTTTCCATGATCATAATAAATAAAAAGATAAAAACCATAAGCTTTCCATTTCCAGTTAAAGTACATAATAAATCCGCACATTAAAATTCTAGAGCAGTTTCAAGCTGATCTCTTTATAACTTATGTACCCCGGAGCGGGGGGAACGGGCCCGTGAGACCGGGACAAGCTAAGTTAACTGGAAACTGTCCCGGAAAATCCTGAAATAACACTACCAGTTTTATACTCTAACTAGCGGTTGCCCACCACTCCGTCCGCAAAGAAAAAAAACATACAACGATTTTATACATTTTATAGAATTTATGTTCTATCATAAATAGTTTCCCCAGACCCTTAAAGGCATTTTATGACAATTTTTAACAAAGAATAAAGAACTTCGCTATTTTTTTCTAGTATAAATCGGCCCAAAAATTTACAATGACTTACCTAACAGCATCAAAAAACGATTCTTTTAAAAGGGAATTGAATAAAATTCAGAAGACATATCAGAATTATTCGACCAAATTACTAGTAAGTAACACATTGTAATCACTTTGTAATATTGTATCATAAAAAAAATCATTACTAAACTATTATTATTATTGTACCTTAATTTATAATTAAAGTGTGTTTGTAAATATAATGTGACATGTAATATTCTGTAAAATATTATTAAATAAATGAGTATGCATGAGTATAATGAGTATAGCTTATGTTACTCTGTAATAATGTAGCATACTAATGGTAAAATAATTTTTGAAATGGAGTAGTTTTCGTACTTATAAGTATTTATGACCAAATACTGTGATATGATAGTTACAGTGTTTTGTCATAAACTCAGTATAAAATTGGAACTTTGTTGTGACAAAACACTGTAACATAATAGTTACAGTGTTTTGTCACGATGATTTATATAAATATTACCAAATTATGTCCTGACAAAACACGTTTTGGATTTTAAATATAAAAAAGATTTTTTAACATTAATATATACTATTTTTTTGATTTGTATACTATAAGAGCGACATCATCAATATTTAATCAAAATCGGTTAAATATTCACAGTTTTATGGCAAAATAACAAAAAAATAAGTTTTTTCGATATCTGGAAAAAGGCGTTTCTGGGCACCCCACTCTGGGAATGAAGGTGTGACATTTATATGTATGTCTACTTATTACTAAAATCCCATACCTTAAGCAGTCTACCACACCAAACTTGACATTGGCGAAGTCACTACGGAATCTTTTAAATTCGTTATAATTATGCGCTTTCCTTTAAGATATTTTTCTGATTTTTAGTATTTGTAGTTTTGGCTGTAGGGCGGAGGGGGGTTGGCACTTGACTCTAATAGACAAAAAATAGCGCTTTAAAGCTTAATATTTCATAAACGGATTACTTAATCGTAAAACTGTTTTTACAAACCCATATTTTTTTTTTAAAGACTTATTTAACGATACCCCACACTATAGGGTAGACGACAAAAAAAAACAACTCCACGTTACGTGTAGGGGAGGTACAGAAAAAAAAAATTGTCTTCATGATTAATATGCATATTTATGCCAAATCACAGCTTTCTAGTTCTTAGAGTCTGAGCTAGGCTGCGGACGGACGGACGGACATGGCGAAACTATAAGGGTTCTTAGTTTGACTAAGGAACCCTAAAACGCAGTAGAAGAAGAAATTACTAAAATGACAGCCACCCGGGGTAAGTTGCTTAGTAAAAAAGGTGTCAAGTCACACAAAACACACTTTTAATTTAAACCTTAACATTTAATTTTTACGTTGGAGTATGGAATAGACGGATTAGTCCCGAGCAAATTTGTCAAAATATTGTCCCGTCGCAGCATGTAAGGCCCACTGAAACATCGCGCATCGTTACAAATGCAGGCCAGTTTTATTTCAGGGTATGAATCACGCACCATATCCATTTAAATTATTCTCAAATTGATTGATAATACGCCACACGAAATTTCATATCTTAAAGGCTTAATTTATATGAAGCACTGACCAACCCCAAGCGAAAGCGACCGCGACGTCGCGCGACCGGTTCGTTTGCGTTGATCAATGTCACCAGGCGCTATCGTTAACATCGTACATTTACCTATACTGAATGAGAACTAAGGAAAAAAGTATGTTCTGAATGAATATATCTACTTTTTTCTGGTTACTATGTGAAAGTTTTGGAAAGCGTCAAAACCGTAGGGGCTGTTAGATCGACCTCGATAACAAAAATGTAAACAAATCATTATGATTTGGGTGACACGCAATAAATCGATTTATAAAAAAGTAAATACATGTAAAAGTAAATGAACAAATTGTCAGATTAAATCTTTAAATTGTGATAATGAGCGATCAAACAAGTACGGAGTTATAATGGTTCAATGACATAGTGATCAGACATCTGCACAGAAACAAGATAATGTCTGGGGCCATAGCCAAGATGCAAACGCTACTAAACTAACGTTTTTTAAGGGTAACTGTCATCCCAAACATTTTGAGCGATAGAAAATGAAAACGTTTGGAGCATTTGCATTTTGGCTAGGCCGACGTCGTTCACAGATAATAATTATATTTTTGTTCTACTGGGTAAAGCAATATTTCTTTTGACTTGTTAACGTATTGTTTTTAGCTCTGACGTCAACTGTCAAGTCAATACGATAACGAGGACAATATAATAATATATCCAATGCAATATGATTTTTCCGAGTAGAATCGAGGTGAACGGTACATCAGTTACGACAGCCAGAGAGTGTGAAACCGACTACGGCAAAGGAATTATCCTTTGCCTTTGACTCCCGAGACCAAAGTGCGATAACGAAATATATTTGGAATGGCTCGTAGCAGGCGAAATGGCACTCGCAATGGATGGAGTTCCATTAGCAGGTGATGCCTGTGATAAGTATGTACCTACAACTGTCATTCGGACTCTACACCATAACAGGAAAAAAAACGTTGAAGAAAGCCTTGAGGAAGGCCTTTGTCCAGCAGTGGACGTCTCGCAGCTGATGATGATGATGATATTTTAAATAGTTATTTGTGTCACAAGGGAGCAAAATGACAGATTTAAGGCGAGAGCGTACGTTGAATCCTGAGCGTAGTGAGGGAACGCCCTAAGTGGAAATAGTTTTGATACCATGTGAGACTATACACATCCCCTATGAGGAAAGTAAAAGTTGTAGTGATGAAACAAATTTAATTATTTACACTCTCTAAAAGTACTGAAATTATCAAATTTAACAGGCAACAGGGAAGAAAAGTGCCACTTTGATCCCTCCTAGCAGGGGAAAAAGGCCCTCTGCAACTGTGGTGACTTTTTTAGAAACATTCTACTGAGGTGGAGTCTGTCAGACGTCATTTTTGATAAAACATAGAAAAAATACTAATGGGTCAATGATAAGTATTAATTATTAAGTGTATAGCATGATTATTTAATTTTCATGTGGAATTTATAATAAGCATGTATATGGACTTCTAAATAAAAAAAAATGACATTAACTTGAACAAGGTAAAAAAACAGGAGTTTTTAACATAGATTAGTTTATACTGCCCCGAGTCTACATACATAATTCAAGCAAGGACAAAGCGAATTAACATACAATTTGCCACATTTTTTGTCACTTCAAAAACCATTACGTTTTTTATATAGGTCAAGGAGTAATGGAAAATACGATGAGACGCGGTGCCTTGACAAAAAACAGTCCTTGACTTGAAGACAAAACCCAGAACACTCCACGGTATATATAAGAGTAATTAGCAATAGCACGTTATACTATCAAAAAATATATATAAAAAGGTTTTTAAAGCTTGCTTTTTACTACACTGCTTATCCTAGTTAACGGAGGAACTATATTAATCAGTAATGACCAGATCGCGTGCATTATTCCTAAATACCTGCTGCTCGTTCTATCTTTAGAAGACACGTACCACGAACTATTTATCTCGAAATATTGCAAAGCTCTCTAAAGAATTAAAATAAACGAGGTTAATTTAAAATTGCTAGTAAATATACAATACTAATGCTCTAGGGTATTACCTATTTAACTGTTGATAATATTGTCAAGGATAGATGATACTCTAAATGCAAGATCTAATTTTTTTTTATGTTAAGCAGAAGGCACACGAGCACTCAGGCCACCTGATGGTAAGTGGAATCTGAAACCCATAGACATTTGAATTCTCAAGACTATAATCCTAAGACCTCTCCTATGCAATTAAAATGAATTATAAACGAGGTTTTGGCGTATTTATTTATTTTTAACGATAGTTATTTTAATGATCCCTCATAAGCCAGCCATCATTACTAGTTAAGAAGAGAAAGTTTCAATGTTCTTTTTTCTGGCATTGATTACTTATGTTATAGCCGTCATTTTTTTCGGGATGAACAGTTGAGTACTCTATGTCCTTCCCCGGAACTCAAACTATCTCCAGACAGACATACAGACATACTTTCACATTTTATAATATTAGTATCGATAAGCATGGGCCACCTTATGGTAAGGAGTCACCGTCGCCCATAGACTACAACAATGCCAGGAGGCAAGGCCATGTCGCTGCCTTTCAGTCAATACTCTTTTGAAACTGCGTTTCAAGAGCGACGATACGCGAGCCTAGTTGGTAGTGACCCTGCATTCGAAGCTAGGGGTGCTGGTTTCAAATCCCGGTAAGGGCAGATATTTGTGCGATGAGCACGAGTATTTGTTCCTGAGTCTGAGGGAGTTGATGTTTTCTATGTATTTAAGTATATATTTCTCTATATAAGTATGTTTATCGTTGTCTAGTATCCATAGTACAAGCCTAGAGCTTAGTTTGGGACTAGGTCAATTTGTGTGAGATTGTGCTGTGATTTATTATTATTACATATTGTCATAGAGCTAAGCTAATCTAAGCTACCGCGGCTCATAAATCGGGTACGACCTTCGATTTCGTTTTTCCTGTAGGAACACTAAAAAACGAAAAGATTGATTTTACCTATAATTAGGATTGATACACGTCCTACCCGTGAGTTTAGTCGAGTTAACAAAAACTTTTATAAAAATAACACGTTGAAAAGGTTGCATCAATCTTTTCATGTCTTATTTTTACAAATCTCTCAAGTCAGACCAAATAGTCAACCCTAATCATAAGTAAAATCAGCCTATTCGTTTTTTCAGTGTATGTTAGTCACCCTAATCAGTATAAAAAGCCGCATCGTATGAGTTTTGTCATTCCGAATGATGTTAAAGTTTGTGTCCTTGATCTACTGGTGGACAAGAAACTAAAAAGTATTCCTTTAACTTTAATTGCAAAACCAAAGCATGAGACAATTGTAAAGGTTCGGAATTCAGTGTTTATACAAACAATTACGATATCTTCACCGCTGAGTTAAGGCATTTAATAAATGATTAATAAACAGTGGTCCCTTGTAGCAATACGTGAAGTAGTTACAATACCGGTATATTGTTGTCTGCGTCAATTACGTAAAGGTTTACGCCCTTTGGATGTTTCGATAAAGCTACAGAATTTTACTGACGCACATTTTACGTTACCGGGCTGATATCACATTGAAAATTAATTTCAATGATATGTGTTAACGAAATATAACCAGCACCAATTCGACATAGTGCTTCTAAGACGAATGGGTGCAGATAATCTTTCGTCAACTAAGTTTACCTTACTTGTAAGTAAGTATATGCTTAGGTTGGATTTCCATCTGCAAAAAACTTCTGCTAGAAATATTCAACAGAGACCAGCAAATCACTCGCAAGCGTAAACTACCACTAGCCAGTGTCGGACAATTCGCAGAAGTTTTGTTGAAGACAAAATGCAGCTTTAAACACGTTGCAAACGCAAAGGCAATGCGATTTGTACTTTGTAACAAATAAAACATACAAAAGATCATTAACGAAGTAACGTAGATTAAATTGTAGAATTATTCACTTGGAGCAACAAGCAAGACACGACAATACTTAATCGATCAGAAAATATTCTGTGCTTCACTCGCAGTTCTTTCCCTTTGAATCACTAAAAAGCATATAGATTAGTACAAACTCAATCCCGCTAGTAAATGTCTTTGTTTGCTAACTGTGGTAAATGCTTTATACGCTGAGCTGATACTAATAATGATTTTTTCCAAATAAACCTGCTTCAATTTTATTACACTTGTGTAGAATAATATTCCACGCTTTCTGAATTCAAAGCGTGCAAATACGTTTACCTAAAGTCTAGCAAATCAAATGTCAAAGCTTTCATATAAAAGCAAGAATTGAGCAAAATTCGTATGTTCAGCATAAAATATGTATTTTTTATTATAAAAGACACATCCGCATTAAAATGATAAAGCATATAAAACCCTGCGTATCTGAACATAGGGTCGCATATCCAATACGATTTGTAAGACCGATGAAACATTTTTGTGAAGTCGACAAAAATTTGAAGCTTTCTAATAATCCACCGGGAGTGTCTTTGATGTGTCAGTCGAACTGGGAATCCTTTAAAATTGAAAGCAACATGTTTATTCGACAAAATAAACCATATAGCGTTGTCAGTTCGTTCAAAGAGAATATTTAATAGGTAAGTATAGGCACATATTGATTATTCAGACTTAACTCTTGCAAATATTCAACAAAACAAATACTTACTGCAAATTGCCACTGCTCAATGTCATATACATATATGTATACAAACACACATAACATAACATCTCGCCTTCATTCCCAGAG
Organism: Acleris holmiana; assembly: GCA_949316455.1. Lineage (NCBI taxonomy): Eukaryota > Metazoa > Arthropoda > Insecta > Lepidoptera > Tortricidae > Acleris > Acleris holmiana. The sequence continues at coordinate 7,897,492 of OX438782.1, read as the reverse complement.
TGGGGGAGGCAGAGCTACATAAACACCAACAAATCTAAAAAGACTTGTTTATAATTATGTAACCATATTAGTGACAGATTGCAAGCCCATCGCCTAATAGACTACAAGTCCTTAATTATTCCCTTAGTCATCTCTTACGACATCCACGGGAAGACATTCATGGAGTGGCGCTATTCTAACCCGGGGTTGTCAAATATATATATTTACATAAATGACAATTGCTATGAAAAAATGACGTTTTTTAATCAGGTTTTCGAGCTTAACTTTTGACAAACTAACAGATAAACGCAATATGTTGCATATTGTTTTGTTGTCCGCAGTACATAAAAAAAAAACACATCACAAAATAATTAGTAAAATGAAATAGCAAGGATGGAAAATCGAATCACGCTATTGATATTGTTTTGAAGAAAATGTTTATGTAGTTACGTGTACTAATTGTCTCCGAGAATCTTAAATACTTAATTAAATATACATTCAGATTCATCCACAGCTTAAACAGGATTAAATCCGGTCGCAGACACCAATTACAACCCTCAACTGAGCTATCCCACGGTCGCTCTTAAACTACTTATTAACAGAACCAGTTTGAAACCAGCCAGGTAATTGACCATCCAGCCTTTATATATAAGTCCTGTCAATGCCTCCGTCCTCACTAACCTTGGAACATTTAAAATGTTCGTACTATTTGCATTATCATTCGTAGGGGTCACTGCCATCCATTTACAAGAGGCTGTTCTCGTCAGACAAGAGCGACGTCAACTCTTCGATGGACATCCAGGATTGCTCCTGCCAGGACAGAACCCGTATCCTTCAGGAAACCCGCCGTATTATGGACATTCTTGGAAGTATTCAGTATTAGGACTGTCAAGGACACGCGTGACTAAAGATGGTCGTGACGGCGATATGGTTTCTGCAACTTTTTCGACCAATAAGGCAGAAATCACTATTAAAGAGTGAGTGCGCATTTAGGGTTAAGTGGAAATGTGTGCTTTGTGAACATTATTATAAAGTAGTATGTTACTATGACAAAATAAAATGTGCTGTATTTTGTGTTTTTTTTTTTTATAAGGTTTTTAAGAAAAGTATACAATTAATCTTGTTACTATGTAATAGAGATGTACCTGAAAAATATAACTAGCGTTTTTGATATTGCATTTTACGGTTGTTCATCTTGTAAATTTATCGGCTAATTATCGAAATGGCCTTAAGAAATCGTAAATGTTCCAAGAACATTTATTATTATCAAACCGCGATTAGAATAGTCTTGGCGGTGACAGTTTTGTCATATAAATACGTCAAAGTTTATATGAACTGGCAGCTATTCCAAGTGTAAACTCATCGCGGTTGAATAATAATAAGTAATCAATTAGTAATAAAAAATATGGTGTAAGTATATTACAATTCCTAACTTCCCCAAGAATTTAAATTAATTACTTGACTCATTAAACATTCTGCACCAATGATTCCAAAAAGTATATATTCCAAACTCAAACGAACTCAATGTTCAAATTTGGTTCGTTAAAATTTCCAGGCCAGTGATTGGCTGCGTACATGTGCGGCCATGCTGACGTAATTGGCCAACCAATCACATCGCTTGAACATTAATATCAATTTGGCACAATGTAGGTTACAAGTGATCCATAAATGTCAGAAAGTTCAATGGGAAACGGATAAGTTTTGGCAGGCGTTGATTCGATGGAATTATATTACAGGCATTATTAAGAGAAAATTAATTATATTTAGCTGACCTGAATACTACGACTTAATTAGTGTAAGTATTTGTTTAGTCTTTAGGTTCCGTGGCCAAAGGGTTCCCAGCAGGAGCCTATTAATCCTAACCTATTAAAGACTTCTTCTATCTTTGAAGCCGAAAAGCCGAAAGTTTATTTTTGTTTGTAAGTATCGTAAAATTGCCAAAACATACTCGTACAAGCGTCAAGTCTGGTATGATTATAGTACAAACTGAAACATTTGGTACGTACGTGTTGTGGTAAACGTGTCCAAAATACACATCAAAACTAATAAAACTTGTTAAATGTCATATATAATAATCAAAGTATACAGACTACTATCGATATTTATTGCGAGACATTTCTGTATTGTATTATTTTCCCCTTTCTTTGACAAGTAGAAAAAATAAAGCAATAAACCAAACTAAGCAATATGAAAACTATTGGAAACAATATAGGGGGTGGCCCGGACCACCACCGTGCCACCCTGTATAGCTTTAACATCGAATATAGGTCAGGACGTCCAAAAAGAGTAACATGCTTTCAGCATTTTCAAATGATCGTTACGAACCAAAAAGCAAAACAAATTGTCCCCAGCGCTCCGAGAACATTTTTTTGTGCGTCGAAAGAGAATTTATTTGCACATGGAAACATGCAAAGGTCGCGTAAAAAATGGATAAACTCAATTTATGAAAAAGCGAATGCCCGTGTTTACGAAGAGCATCGCTAAAATCTGAACCATTTTTATTAAGCATTCGTTTTTAAAGCAATTATTAGAATAGTTTTTTTAATGTTAAACTGGAACTGATGTCCAATCAATTTATTTGGCAGACAAAAAGAAAGAAGCGTACTTATACTAAAATAAAGACTTATAAGGACGCGTAGAAGAATATAAAATCTCCGACCACATATAATTTAATTCTCTGATCGTGCTATTTAAAATAGCACTATATTAATATGACCACGTCTCTAATTTTCGTTCGCAACTCAAGTGGCTTCCTATCCGTTTTCGCCGGTACTTTCATATCCTTAATCTCCTCTACTGTGTTCTGTTCTTCCCTGCAACCCCGCGTTACCTCAAGGAGCGTTTTAACTTTTTTACGTCGATTCGTTGCTCCCAAAATTGTATTTTAACTGTACCCTCCTCATCATCTAAATTCTACAACAATTCCTTTACTTTTCAGGCTGTCCGTCTGTGGAACTCCCTCCCTGTGGAGCTGCGGCAGGCTAAATCTTTACCTGTATTTAAGAAACTTCTCCTTGAGCACTTTTTGTCGCAGTCTTAATTGTATTGTCTCAGCACATTTCTCTCACTATGCATTTCTGTCGTGTGGCTGTTTTTTTCCCTGATGTGGATGTATTGACATTTATGTATGTATTTATTTATTACTATCTATTTATTCATGTAAGTCATTATAATGTATTAGTTTGTATTAATATATATTTGATTATCTATTTATTAGTTTGGTAAGCGTGTATTTATAGGTATATTGTATTTTATAGCTAGCATAGTTCCTTGTAATTGTTCGAAATTGGTCTGCACCACCTACCGTGTAAATTGTTTTAACTTGCACCTTATCCCTTCTAAGGTTGTCTGGAAGAGATCGCTAATCAGCGATAAGACCGCCTGTTGTTTACCTGGGTCTTCTAAATTGTGAAAATTCTGTGTAATGTTTTTGTTTGGTGGACAATAAAGTGTTTTGTATTGTATTGTATTGTATATTTGCAAGTGTCAAGAAATGTATTTAATTATCAATCACCCTGTGTGTGTATTCTTGTTTTATTTAATCATACTTGGGCCCCATCAACAATGGCTTCGTACTTAATTAAAAAATAATTACCCTAAACGGATAGACAGACAATTAAAAGGTGTGTGTTGCTATAACACACCTTTTAATGGTATGATGGTGGAAGACATGGTGGCCTAGTTGGGAGTGACCCTGCCTCCGAAGCCAGCGGTCCTGGGTTCAAATCCCGGTAAGGGCAGATATTTGTGTGATGAGCGAGTGTCTGAGTCTGACTGAGTCTTGGATGCTTTCTATGTATTTAAGTATGTATTTCTCTATATAACTATGTTTATCGTTGTCTAGTACCCATAGTACAAGCCTAGAGCTTAGTTTGGGAATAGGTCAATTTGTGTGATATTGTCTTCTGATATTTATTTATTTATTTATAACTGTCAAATTGAATTATCCAAATTAAAAAATATTAATTTATTATAGAATCAGTAACACATTTATAATTAGGGTTCTGCTACCCTTATTGAGAATGCACACTCTGAAATGTGTTTTGTGCACTCTGATAGGACCACTTAACCTCGCCGGATAATACGAGCTGCGTCGAGTTGAAAAGTGATACGCTGAAGAGAATCACATCCTCGTTAATCAAAATAATAGTTTAGTATATTAACCATTATTTAAAAAAATAAGGTGAATTATGTTTGGATAATTTATACATTAAAGTCTATAGCAATGTCAATGTGAAACCGAGCTTAATACTCGTAGGTAGGAAAATGCATGTGCCTGTCTCCGTAGAATTCTGTCGCAATGATGTGTCGTATTAAACGCTATATCACTAAAGCTTGAGTGATGTGACCTGTCACTGTGACAAAGTTCTACGGTGAATACCAACACATTTCCTTGGCTGTACTTAATAAGTAAGCTTCATGCTGACGAACTCAGCTGTAATTTATGAGAATTTGACATGCCTTGCTGTAACATTACATTTAGCAATAAATATCTGTGCTGTTATCTTTATTAGAATAGAGTTCATTGCGTACCTACACCAAATTAAAGGGTTACAAGTTTTATCTTCCCTTGGACGTTTTGCAATTTAAGGTAAAATATTGTATTAACAGGTTTAAGTGAAAAAGAACCGAGAACCAACTTCACAGCTTTATTTATAATCATGGACATCACTAACGGCCGAACCCTATAATCAAACCGCGGAGAGATAGCCTTACTTCGGATTAAAATTTGCCACATTTTGTATGGGTAAATGTCAAATTTCAACCCGAAGTAAGCCTTATCTATCCGCGGTTTGAATATAGGGTTCGGCCGTTAGTGCTGATAATATGACAATTCATTTTCCATTTACGCATTTGTTCCTTTTTACTAGCCTATCGGAGTTCCCTCCTGCGAGCGAGGACAAGGCTGGCTGGTATAATGCCTCCAAGCCCTTTTTACATTACATTATATCATTATGTTTAAATTTAATTCGAGCTTTTTATCAAGCTTAACTATCAGCTAACTACTCTTGAGGCAATACTCACATTAGATAGCTGATAGTTAAGTTTAGTTTTTTTATTATAATTAGTTATCTTACCTTTTACTCCTTCTTGATTTTGATCTTTTATCTTAACATTTGTCTTTTTATGAATTTGTTTGTTCGTGTGAAAATTAACGCATTTTATTCAATTTAATTTTTATCATACATTTTATTTCGACGGTCTTACTCCCACATCCGCATAAATAGGCCTTACCTTAGCGTTTTGAAATAGATATATAAATGATAATTTATTGATCAATTTAATATTACATCATAAATTGTACAACATGTCAAATTACCATAAATTACTTTGAGGTCGTCAGAATAAATAAAAATATAAAAGCATAAAACAATGAATAAGTCACCACTCATAATGATTATGATTATACACCGTGTTTTTTTTATTTACGATAACTTCGGCATATTGTTAGGTACACGTATAGAAACTACGTGGTACATTATATTTTAACATATTGCAAAAAAAAAAAAAAATTTTTTAGAACAAAGTAATTAAATGTTGTGTCTTCAATCATTCTAAAAGGGTCTTTAGAGTTAACTCATAGTTAGTGTCAAATACGTCAAGTCAGCGTGACATACACACACACAAGTAAAGATAACACTTGACAGGTGCACGACCTAACAATTGAAAACTCTTTACTCATAATAGGTAATTAAAAGAAAATTGTTAGGTATGAATTAAGAGCCTTTTACATTAGTTTAACGTGATTAACTGATTAATTTTAATAATTGAATATCTTTATAACCGTACGAGTTATCATATGTCTGTCTTCGGGAAATTAGCTTAATTTGACTTGAAGAACGTGCCCTTAAAGTTATCGTAAATCAAAAAAAACACGGTGTATAATACCAGTCTTTATTTATAGCACTCTCTTCCTCCTCTGATCAACTTCAAGACAAACTCCTTTCACCCTGGCATGTCCCAGCGGACATGGGTCCGGTTTATTCTTCTTGGCATTAGTTACTGACGTGGATGAACTGCCTTCATTAGAGTAGGAGTTGACAGTCATAGTACTTTCTCCCATACCCGCCATGTCATTGGGGAAGTATACATAGACGTTGACCTGGTTATGTGGCTTGCCTTCTTCTTCTTTCTTTTTCTGTGAGTTTGACTGCGGCTGTGCTGGTCCGTAATACCCTTGCTGCTGCTGTACAGGTTTTACTCCGTAAGTAACTGGAGCGTTCCCTGTAACCTGATATTTTGTAGGCATGACGTTTATATTTGGTGGATTTGGCGTATGTATGTGAATAGTACTTCTAGGTTGGCCTTTTTCGTCCTCAGTTTCATCTTTAGCAACTTTCCTACTTTGTGCTTTTTCCAAATCACTATTTTCATCAATTGCTCTCCTTTCTGTAATATCTACCACGATTTTAGAATAGAATTCTTTTGTTTTTCCTATTGAAATTTTGTCTTTATTATCATTGACGACTGTCTCCTTTTCTTTTTTGTCCAGATCTTCATTTCTTTCGGTTCTGGTGGGCGCTGCCGTCACACAAAGCATGACACAAGTTATGATAACTATAAGACGCATTTTCTAAGATATGTCGGCAAATTATTTCAGATCACCTTGGTGCGTACACGATGTGTGAGCGTGTGTGGAACTAGCTCCCGTACATCCTATTTATACGTCCCTGTAATCCTGTTTTAAGCTTGTTAGCTTTAACTACTACTCATTAATGATGTGCTACAAATAATTATTTAAAAAGGAACTTGAATGTTATTTTTATACTCTAGTCAAACACTAGAAATAGGAATACAATAATGTACTTTAGTAAATCAAATCCTACTTACTCTACTATATTATAAATGCAAAAGTTTGTGTGTTAGTTTGTTACTCTTTCACCCTGCAAAGGCAAGACCGATTTGGATGTTTTTGTTTTTTTTTATGATGAGACCCATAGACATTTGAATTCTTAAGACTATAATCTTAAGACTGCAACCCTAAGACCTCAAATGCGTTACCAACTCTAAGCTAGTAATTCACCGGTTGTCTAGAGACGGTTATCGGTTGTATAGAATGAATATATAATCCCGGTTAAAATAAAAGTTCCTGAGGGAACCGCGATAATTGAGATCTACGCGGACGAAGTTGCAGGCAGAAGCTAGTAAATAAATAAGTTGTTTATTAAAACTATGTTTTGAGGTGACTTACTCAAGTGTATAGTAATTAATAAAATATACTGCGTATATATATTTTTCATGCGTGTTATTGGACATCCTATATTAAGTAAACAACAGTTCAGACTCTCGAGCTTCCAGCCTTTCTTTTGCTTGACCCAGTCAAATAAAAATAAATCTACGGACGGTCCGCAAATTCTTCATCGCACCCAAAAGGCCTTTCAAGGTGTTCCTGCTTTCAATGTTTTGGTTTTCGCCCCAACTAAGCCAAGGTGAGCCAGTCAGAACTCAAGGGCTATGTATGTTATCTTCAGTTATGTGCGAACATTTCACCAAGGCGTTTTGTGTTTAGAACATGCAACGGTTGTTTAGTAAAATATTTTTCATCATAACAGTACCTAAATTATTTTAGTATTTTAATAAATAAATAATAAATATCACGGTACAATGTCACTTAGATTGACCTAGTCCCCAAAATTAGCTCTAGGCTTGTACTATGGGTACCAGACAACGATAAACATACTTACATAGAGAAATAAATACTTAAATACATAGAAAACATCCAAGACTCCGGAACAAATACTCGTGCTCATCACACAAATATCTGCCCTTACCGGGATTTGAACCCGGGACTTCTACGAGAAACATAGAACGTTACCGTATTCAAATGTAATAGAAACACGTTTCAATTATCTATTCAATTTTTAGGTATTATTTAGTTATTTATTACAAGAATGGATGTCTGAAAAAAAAGATGTAGGACAAACATAAATAATAACATTAATAACTATTACACATTAAAAAATAATACTTTCTCATAATATAATGCTACCTTAAGGTCTCATCTTCCACAAACTAACTCCAATAGTAATAACATTTAATAAAAAGCATTGTTTTAAATCTAATATAAAACACCATTATTGTTCCTTTTCTGTTTTAATAAGGATCATAATAAATAATGGCGTGGCATTTTTAACAACCTGTGTACTAAGCATTTTAATGACCATCCAGCGTGGCTTTCTCATAAGAGTCCTGACTTTATTAAAACAGATTATGGCCGTATAAGCCAAGAAGTCCCTTACAAGAGCTTTAGATCCATCCCTTAGCCAGTTAAGTAAAGGTCAGAGCGTCTTAACCACCAGACAACTACTTAACCTTCAAGAGCTTTTAACCTGAGCTCTAAGCTTTTTAGGGTTCCGTAGTCAAACTAGGAACCCTTATAGTTTCGCCATGTCCGCAGCCTAGCTCAGAGACTCTGTATTTGGCATGAATATAGTCACGCCAACAAAGTGGTAAAATGTAAAATTATTTTTTTACTGCACCTCCCCTATGCGTGACCTGGGGTTTTTTTTCGTCTACCACGTAGAGTGGGGTGTTGTTGTTGTTGTTCGATAGGTCTTTATAAAATATTACAAGTTTGTAAAAAAAAAATAGTAGTTACTTGTTGATTTCTATGTTTGTAGTTTTTGTTTTTCTGTGTTCGGAACCCTACACTGAGCATGGTCCGACATGCTCTTGCCCGGTTTTATGTTTGTAGTACTTAACGGCTTCGGAACCCTACACTGAGCATGGTCCAACATGCTCTTGCCCGGTTTTATGTTTGTAGTAATTAACGGCTTCGGAACCCTTCACTGAGCATGGTCCAACATGCTCTTGCCCGGTTTTATGTTTGTAGTACTTAACGGCTTCGGAACCCTTCACTGAGCATGGTCCAACATGCTCTTGCCTGTTTTTTTTAAGCTAATTGCTCCTAAAACACACCAACCACACAATATGATCACGGACTATATTAATAAAATGGTCTTGATATTTTCAAACATTTGTAAATTTTGATTGTGATCATTGTGATCAATGATTCGAATTTATTGCCTATAGAACCTAGTCATGTACAGTCGCGTCTAAAAGTATGTATACAAAACAAGATTTGAAAAATATGTAGCCACACATTTTCATCATAAATATGTATCTATTACTGACACCAAAAAATTGTATTCATTAAACTGTTTCAGTATTATGTAATCACAAAATGCTTCAGAAAGTTGCATACTTAAATAAATTCCATTTAAATGTATCCACCTCGTAGTCAAAAATAAGTATACATGAATGGGTTCCATATACATATAACCACACCAATTTGGCAAATATTTGTATACGCCGTTTGATTCATAGATATGTAAACACGATTTGATATTTTGATGCGTCTAAGTATATGTAAGTAATTGATTTTAAAATGAAGTTTCTTCAATGTGGCTAGTGACTTTCTTTTATAATAATGTAACCCATCTGAAGTTACAAATAGGTAGTGTTGTTTTCGCTAATCTTTAGTCTATACTTCTTTATCTATTCACTTCAATGTGAAGTGTTGGAAGTGTTGACAAGTGCAAATGATGCCTCTTGTTCTTGTTCTTGTTGTTTGTTCTTGTTTGTTGTTGTTGTGTCTTTATATTCATTGTGTTTAAAAAAAAATTACAGGTATCGTAAACGATAATACCCAAGATATATCATGGAACCTTATCAAAACATGGAAAACAAAGATTTTTCAGCTGCCTCTGCCCAAATGCATATTACGCGATGTTTTCCTGGATGTACAGTCACCATCAGATAGATCTAACCGGACAGCGAGCCCATAAAAATGTGTTGCAATGGATTCCCAAAAAAGACTATCACGCGAAACGGTCAGAAAAATGTCATGTGACACTTCGTTTCAATTATTTGCTTGGATAAAAAATCAAGAAGATGGAACTGCATAGTAGACCGAAAAGATTTAACTGGACAAACATTCAGTGTATCTAAGGTGACAAAAGTTCAAAAAGATCTTTCAAACTACCTCTTTACGGTAAAACTTTTTGGGAAGTTTAAAAAATCAGGACAGAAATGACAAATGCCAATATTGACATTAAGCTCACAACGTAAACAATAACCATAATATTCTTCACGGGGCCATTTGCAACGTTAAAAGATGGCGGACGTGTGATTTGTTTTAGACTTTAATTTTTGGGTAATTAGGTGTTCAAAGTTCTTTTCTGATAGTGATTTGTACTTTTTATGCCTTTGTGTCGCACAGTGATTGAAGACTTGGACTTATTTCGTGTATCTGGCATCTTTCTTCTCGTTTCAAGTGGACTCGCAGTGGTGCAGAGGTTAAAACTATCTTGACCTCTGACCTACAAATCACCGTACAACGTTGCCCCCAATCTTCCTAGAGAAGATTGGATTGTGTTTTATTGCTATATTGATTTATAATTATATATACTTACTTGACACTGGCGAAATCACTTCACGTGGAAACGCCATATCCCCGCGGTAGTAGCTGTTCAAGTCGCCGCGGGGGCAAAGAAAGAAGAAGAAGAAGAATATTCTTCACATGTCCAACGATACAAGAGTCGTTTTAAAATATTATGCGTGCTTTTCAAATATATGCGAAAACGTTAACCAGTTTGTCGCCGTGACCAAACTGCCGCCTCGTGTCGACGGCATGTTGCCGTGGTCTCCTGTTGGTTACTCTCGCCGTACCGCCTTAGGGGCACAGAGTACTTGATCAGTTTCCAGTAGCCGTTCATGTGATTACATGAACGGCATTGAAACCAGCACGATGGTCTCGTGTATGATGCGTGTTCAACAAATAATCTCAACGCAGTTTCGTCTCGTGCTGCGAATCACAAACACGAGATAGCTTGAATCAGCTTATTGCTCGGTGTGTAGTGTTTATTTATGTGTGTTAATTGTATAAATAAAAATAAATTTAGTTTAATTTGAACGTATCCCTTTATAACTTTTATGCTGCCCCTTTTTGTAAGCTTTTATTGAACTTGCAATTTTGATAAGTTAGATCAATTTGCAAACCATATTTCTACCACTTGCTGCTACCGGATTGCGCTGAAATTTGGCATATTTATGTAAGTAAGGTGACAATGCAATGTTATTTATTATAAAGTGGTCATAGGAACTTCGCATCGAAACAAGATAGCCCCATCGTGTTTGGGCTCGTTGGGTTTTTCGGTATAAGCAGTGATTACTGTGCACAAAAACGTACAGACCTTAACCCAAACCCTTGTAAGTAGGTACCAAAAACAAAATTTCGGCAGACACTTATCTCAGCAATAGCTGTTTTAAATATAATTTAAGGTGTCAATATACAATTTAGCCCTTGAGGATTTCCTATGGCTGCCTTCTGTCTCCATCAGCATAGCTCGATGGGACAGTTATTATTAATTATTATTATAAGTAAATATTCTCATCCAAATCGCATAAATACGAGTATGTTAGTTACAAGTGACGCTAACGTAAGTGTGTTAAAAATACTGCACCAATTAAAGTAAAAACAGTAAGAGTAAAAGAGATGTCTAAATTCTGTCACGGCGTAAGTAACAAATATCGCGTAGGGGAGGCCGGGGCTTGTTTTAACGAGGATAAGTATTAACACGTCAATAGCGGCCAAATTACTATAATCTAAATCTCGTTTTTTTATTCCTTCCATGGATTATGATATGATACCAAATACGTAGTAGGACTACAGGACTCCAAACGGAAAAGTTGTGCGCCGCGGCGACTTTTTGCAGATAAACAGAGTTTTTTACGATTGCAATTTTTTGACTTCCTCACTAATTGTTGCCACAATGAAATCACAATTTGGTGTTGAATAAAGCTTTTTTGATTAAGTAACGATAGTAATTGTTATTATCATGTTATTTAATTGCTTTAATTTTAAATGTTTTTTCTACTGTTGCAGGAGTGACCGCTACCCTGACCATGAGTTACAATTACGATACTCGCTAGAGATTCTAATGCTCTGTCCCTCTCACTCTACTATAATATTGTGAGGAACAGAGCATTCTACTCGCTAGCGAGTACGATAATTGCAACTCATGGTAAGGTTACGGGGCTAGTTTTAACAAAACAGGGGTATCTGTGTAATCGTATAATGTGACAAAAGATTTTATTCGTGTGAAAAAAACCAGAAAAAATTAAGATATTTTGATACTAACGTTGATTATTGTTTAACTTGGCTTGTCTGTAAGGCTGAAAGTAAATTAAAGTTACCACTATGCAATGTTATTATTTTTTAGCCATTCGATTTTTATATCATTGTCGATTATTGTGTTACAAACCCCTTTGAAGAAGACCTCTTTTTTATAATAATTAAATGGATATGAAAATAAAACACGTGTACGTTATGTACTTTAAAGCTACAGGTATACTTATACTTCTATCCATTCTGTGCTACAGGTAAAAGCTTGAAGTGTAAGATTATGCCCGGCTTCCCCTACAAGAAGTCACGGGGACTTTCCTTGACAGCTGACATATTGTGAACAAATTCAATTTTAAACTAACGAACAGTGATCAAAATGTAAGCCAAGTTCGCCTACAATAACCATCCAAATATTTAAAATGAATACCACATACAAGTCTATAAACAGTACTTTATTTTCCTCAATCCTACACTTACTTGAATTAAATAAGTTATATAAGTTATAACTTAATGCCATAAAGTTCAAAATGATTTATTGGAATATGGTCATAAAAAAAATGGGCAAGAGCATGTCGGACCATGCTTAGTGTAGGGTTCCGAAGCCGTTAAGTACTACAAACATAAGAATCAACAAGTAATAATATTTTTTTTATTAAAAGTCACTTGGTGCCGTCTTAGATGATTTTAGTAGGTATATGTTTATACCTACTAAAATCATCTAAGACGGCACCAAGCCGGCCTTTGATTACCTGTATCTCAAGAACCAATGATGTCTACTTAGTCGTGATAGTGTTGCTAGCGCTTAAATTAATATTTCATAAACGGATTAGATACCTAATCGAAATACTGTTTCCACAAACCCGTAATATTTTTGAAAAACCTATCCAACGACACCTCACACTATAAAGTAAACGAGAAAAAAATACATCCCCACGTTACGTGCAGGGGAGGTACCCTAAAAAATTTTTTTTTGTACATTTTATTGTACCACTTTGTTGGCGTGACTTATATGCATATGCATGCCAAATTACAGCTTTCTAGTACTAAGATTCTCTGCGCTAGGCTGCGGACGGACGGACGGACGGCCATGGCGAAACTATAAGGGTTCCTAGTTTGACTACGGAACCCTAGAAATTGAGTATAATGTACCTATATTTTATACTTTTTTAATGCTTTTTTCAACACAATTATAGCCTATTAGGTACGTACCATTATGCTAAATTTTGAGCATGTTGGAACTATTTATCATTATATATAAGAGTATAAACTTTCATGATTTTTTATTTACGAGTCCTATAATCTGTTCATTACGAAAATTCAAGAATATTATCTGTTACTTGATAGACTTTATTCTAAGCTGGGCCTGAAAGAATTAACTAACACAAATGAAAAAAGTATTAATAAAAATACGATACGTAGAATAATAGCCCGTCGATAAAAATGAACTTGGCCTGCGCACTTCTAATAATCCGAATGAGGGTCTGATATCTCTAGTACCAGCAAATCAGTTCATATGAAATTGCGTATGTGTGCGTTCTATTCTATACCAGCCTTCAACAAAGTACTAATGGCGAAAGACAATATTAAAAAAAGCGTTCAAATATTTATTTGGTTACGATACGGACCGACGGACGGACGGTTTTGTATACCATTTGCGTTTTATTATAATTACTCTCTTAGTGCTTTAAGGTTTTATAAAAATACGATTAGGCTGTTTTGTAATTATTAGATCGCATAAATAGTGTGTGGTAACACTGGTTACATGGAAATATAATACCTAAGTATGGAAGCCTAACTGATGCTGAAAATCGGCTCCACTGACATAGTGCTGGCGGGGGTGCAGCTAATACTGCTCTGTGGAGTCGACTTTTTGACGTAGTGTCAAACAGTTGTTTATAATGGCAAAAATAGTTCGATTTTAATGATTACTGGATTTAAATAATGCTGCAAAAATGCCAAGTAGCTTTGTGAGTTGGTGCAGGACCCACCCAGATGCAAAACAAAGCGATATTTATTTGACTACTTAGTGAGTTATTGAAATTTTCATATTTCCATACTAATGTCATGTCCGATTTTTTGCAATACATCTTTGAAAAATATGAATTACAAGCAAATGCTTCGAATGAATAGGAAATTAAATTTCATGTCATCTTTACTATAGTTACTTTACATAATAAAACAAATAGGTGACATCGATGGTTCCACCGAATAAAGGTGCAGTATGTCAAAAGCTAACTTTCCAGGAAAAAATAAATACCAGTAGATAGATACCAAAATATGAATTTTATTAAAATATGAATACATTAAGTATAAGTGCTAGTACCATTTCATAGCTTTTATTCTAGTGTAGTGAAGCGCAGATAGTTTGTGCTATAAAAGTTTACACGTTTCTAGGATTCCATAGTCAAACTAGGAACCCTAATAGTTTCACGATGTCGATCCGTCCGTCCGTCCGCAGCCTAGCTCAGAGACTCTTAGTACTAGAAAGCTGTAATTTGGCATGAGAATATTCATATTAGTCACGCCGACAAAGTCGTAAAGTTAAATTTTGAAAAAAAAATGTTTTAGTGTACCTCCCCTAAACGTAACGTGGGGATGTTTTTTTTTCTCGTCTACCACATAATGTGGGATGTCGTTGGATAGGTATATCAAAAATATTAGTAATGCAACCTTTCATTAATTTTTGTGTAGAATAAGTACTAGTCTATTGCCTTGATTCTTTAGGACTATTAATACTATTGTTAATATCAGTTTTCAACAATTGATAGCTTACTTATATAAGTTTGTCTAAGAAAATTTCTTAACAATAACCAAGGCGTTCTAATTAAAAAGGACAAGAATGTAAAAAGTACAAAAGTTGTTTATTCAGTAAATAGGCCGCACGGGCACTTTTACACTTCAAAATTTTAAATTCCAAATTCTATTAGCGTTTCCGAAGAGGAGACCACTGCTGAGAAGAAACGCCACAATAAATTCAGCAAAAAAAACGGTTAATGTTTTGTAACTCTCAAAATTTATCAATCCATCCATATAATTAGGTCCACAGTCCTTTGCATCTATAAAAAGTCAAACTTCGAAGTAAACTGAAAAAAAAGTTACGGCCGCTTATGCAAGCCGCAAGTTTATATCATAAAATTGTTAATTTGTTGCTCCATCACAAAATAATAATGTTTTTTGTAATTGAAATAAAAAATAGTTAAAAAACAAAAAATCGTCTTCAAAAACGCATAAAATAACTTTTTTTTAAATTGTAGGCACCTACCTAATAATCGCCGACTTCGGTTCTGTTGGGCTAACCTATTAGGTAGGTGGGTAGTTCTACCAGCGTTTCAACCGCTTTGACTTCGGTGTCGCATTTTTAACCATTTCCCTGTACGAGTAGGATAACCATTTTCGGTTATTTTCTAGGAGTCCAGGCATTCTTCAAAATAACCGAAAATGGTTATCCTACTCGTACAGGGAAATGGTTAAAAATGCGACACCGAAGTCAAAGCGGTTGAAACGCTGTTAGAACTACCCAGGTGCCTACAATTTTAAAAGATGTTATTTGATGCGTTTTTGAAAGCGGTTTTTTTATTTTAAAACATTTATTTTATTTTATACTTTTTAGTGATCACAATACGCTGTTACGTAGTCATACTTCGTAGTTGATATGAAACTTTAATTTATTTCAAGCGCCCCATACAACGCCGCGGGAAAGTCATAGTCATATTTCAACAACCAAATATTTTTCGTTGTAGTCGCTCAACTGTCTAAATCGAGATATCTTGTCGCCACCCTTGAAATAGGTACCATTGAGGAGTTCCGGTGGCCATCTGTGGACTTCATGATCAGTTCCACTTCACCAAGTTATACTTTCTGAATGCAAATGCTAGATTTGTTACTAAAAATACTAAAATCGCTATACTAAATATGTTTGCCAATCGCTATATTTGAGGAATTCCCTCAATTCCTCACTGATCCCCTCATCAGATTCAGATTTGGTGACAATGGGATCACCTCGAAAGTATAGATACTCTATTAAACTAAAAAATATTTTTTTAAATCGGTCCACAATTGAGGAAGTAATCGGTGAACATACATAAAAAAAAATACATACCTACCATGGAACGTACAATCTCCTCCTTTTTTGAAGTCTGTTAAAAACCAATAGGAAACGGTGTCGGAGCTGTTATTCACGAACAGCTCAGCTTGGGGTTCTTGAGTATAAAGGAAACTCCAGCTATTAAGATAAAGTTGTAATCGACTTTAACAAGCTTTTAAATTAGATATAAAAATGTGCGCGTTGACGCGTCGGTGGTAGTTCGCGGTGTGTGCGCGTGGGGTCGCCGTCCCCACCGGGTCGAGTTGGAGCCCCGCGCTACCTCAGGCCTCTGGTGACTGCGTGGGGTTCCCCGCGCTTCCTCAGACCTCTGGTTGCTACGTGGTGACGGCGTTAACATCCTGCCCCCCTTGAAAGCTCCTGCTTTCAAGCTCCTGCGTTGTTGGTAGAAGGCACACTCGGTTGAGTGCTCGCCGAACTATTCCTCTCGCCGTTGAAAAATCTGCCACTCTGCAGACGCCGTCTGCCCCAGGGTAAAGGCGTTGGACCCTTCCAAGCCTCCAATTAAGCGGTGGCGTGTTCTCTTCCTTAAACACGACCAAGTCGTCAATCTTCAGCTCGTTCTGGTGTTGGCGCCATTTAGTGCGATGCTGCAACTCCGCCAGATATTCATTGCGCCATCGTTGCCAGAAGTGCTGTCTGAGCTGCTCGATCCTTTGATACCTGTCAGGGTTCTTAAGGGTAACAGGGGGTGACGGCAGCGATGTTAAGGGCCGACCCACAAGAAAGTGCCCTGGAGTCAAAGGAGAATGATCATTTGGATCCGACGAAAGAGGAGAGAGGGGCCGGGAATTGAGGATGGCTTCAATTTGTGAGAATAAAGTGCTCAGCTCCTCAAACGTCAGACTAGCATTACCCATAATCCGTTTTAAATGGAATTTAGCAGATTTAACGCCCGCTTCTGTGATTCCATTAAAGGTAGGGGAGTAGGGGGGACTAAAATTAAATTTAATGCCTTCTTCGTTGGCAAAGTCGTGAATGTCATTTTGACAGGACCTTAGTACCCTACCTAACTCGTTATTTGCCCCAACAAAGTTAGTGCCATTGTCGCAATAAATCGTATGCGGCTTGCCTCTGCGCGCAATAAAACGACGTAGACTTAGGATAAAAGCATTACTACTAAGGTCACTGACTGCTTCCAAGTGAATGCTTTTTGTTGAAAAGCAAACAATAACGTGCAAGTAGCATTTTGTAATGCGGTTACCTTTTCCCTTCTTGCTAGATATTAAGAAAGGTCCGGCAAAATCGACGCCACATACTTGAAACGGGTAGCCAGGGACGACTCTGTCCGCAGGCAAGTTACCCATCAGGGGCTCCATAGCTTTACCGCGAAGTCGCGTACATTTAACGCACTTACGAACGACACTACGAGCTAAGTTTCGACCTCCAATGGGCCAAAACTGGTCGCGCAAAGAGCTAAGGAGCAATTGAGGGCCAGTGTGCATCAGACGTAGGTGTTCGAATTCCATTAAGAGCCGCGTAAAATTGTGCTTACCGTCCAGGAGGATCGGATGCTTCTTATTAAAATCACAGTCAGCATTCTGAAGGCGTCCACCTACTCTGATCACACCATTGCCGTCAATAAAAGGTGATAATTGCAATAGGTAAGATTTATCAATAAGCTTTTTTTGTTGTATAAGTGTAAATATTTCATTAGAATAAGTCTGTTTTTGTGCTAGTTTTACGAGGTAAGTTAATGCATTTTCTATTTCGTTACTTTGTAAATACCCTTTTGTTTTAGTTTTAGGATTTTTACAATTATTAATAAAGCGCAACGTGTATGCTACAATTCGTTTTAATTTATTTATGTTAGAATAATTTTCAAATTTAATAATGGGTGATTGCTCAACATTTATGAAGGTCGAACAATCACTCTGGCTCTTTTTTTCAGGTAAGTTAATGTTTAAAGAACCTAAATTTTGAGGCCAGTTACTTTCACTCTCTAATAA
Source organism: Acleris holmiana (assembly GCA_949316455.1). Classification (NCBI taxonomy): domain Eukaryota; kingdom Metazoa; phylum Arthropoda; class Insecta; order Lepidoptera; family Tortricidae; genus Acleris; species Acleris holmiana. Next base: position 7,879,335 of record OX438782.1, on the reverse strand, counting down.
AAAAGCTGGTCCATGCCACCACAAATTTAAGCCCTGTAATTGGCCAGGTTCAACTCCCCGGGAGGCCAAGTCTGCGGGGTTTAATGAAGTTGGCACATGCCGCCACGAGTCCCTCTCTGTGAGTTCGTGAATCTCATTCACTCGATTACACACGAACGCCTTTAGTGTCCTAGGTTGAGTTCGAATCCAACCCAAAACTACCGTTGAGTCGGTCCAAAAAACAACCCGATGAATAGTGCAGCGCAACGCGCTCGTGACCTTGGCCGATAGCCGCGCGCCCAACAGCGCCCCGGACAGTTCAAGACGCGGGATAGTGGTCGGTTTAAGCGGCGCCACACGAGTCTTAGCACACAAAAGATCAATCGTAATATTATCAGCGCTGTCTATAGATCGCAAAAAAACGCAAGCCGCATAGGCTTCTTGGGATGCGTCTACGAAGCAATGTAGCTCAATCGAGACTGGGCGTGAACCTAAAACGTGTCTTGGTACTTTTATGTTTGCCAGTGATTGCACATTCAAAGTAAATTTATTCCAAATATTTTTTATCTCTTGTGGGACGTGATCGTCCCAGCTCAATTTTAAAAGCCATAATTTTTGGAGCAATATTTTAAGTTTGATTGTGCATGCACTAAGCAACCCAAGCGGGTCAAATATTTTACATGTATTGGACAAGATAGTCCTTTTTGTTACGTCACTATCGTCCATATTAGGTTTTACCGAAAACTGCAGTTTGTCGCCGTCAGGGTACCACAATAAGCCCAGCACACTAGATTTTTTACATAAGTCTAATGACTGCGACAAAGTACAATCATCAGCAAAAATCTGTGGGCAATTGGTGCGGAATTTATGAATTGGAAAACAAGCTGACTCAAGAATATTTGTAACTGATCGATATATATGAGCGAGATCGTCCTCTGTATCAGCACCATTTAAAAAAAATCATCATAATAAAAGTCATGATGAATGATTTCCGATATCACCCGGTCGTTGCATTCTTTAGCTAACTGTACCAAACATCTCGTACTCAGAAAGGGAGCTGACGCTGTCCCGTAGGTAACTGTATTTAGTTGCAAAACATCAAGCGGTTTGTTTAAGTATGTCGTCCCTCCAAAGAATTAACTGCAGATGGCGTTGCGAACGGTCAATAATAATCTGCCGGTACATTTTTTGAATATCACCGGACAACACATACTTATGTTGCCGGAATCGAATAAGTATTTCAAATAATTCATCTTGAACCACGGGCCCTATACATTGAATATCATTGAGCGATTTCTGCGACGTCGTTTTTGCGCTGCAATCAAAAACTACCCTCAATTTCGTAGTCTCGCTGCTATTGCGACAAACTGCGTGATGTGGTGCGTAGTAACCAAAATCAGGTTTTTTAACCTTGTTCAAGTGACCTAGATATTCGTACTCGTGTATAAAATCCGAGTATTGTTTTTTAAGAACTGGATTTTTATTTAACTTTTGTTCAAGGCTAAGGAATCGTTTTTTAGCCATATTAAATGAATCGCCTAGTGACGTTTCCGGTGATTCACGGAATGGCATTTTAACTAAAAACCTGCCGTTCTCTAGACGTTGAGTATTTTCCTTAAAGTGTTTCTCACAGATGTGATCATCCTCAGAGTAAGAAACATTGGACGATGGGAGTTCTTCAAGCTCCCAGAATCTCGTAAGATCCTTTGCTATCTGCCTTGTAAAATTGCAGTGTAAAAAATGATTGTTACCAACATCGAAACTACCTATCGGTCCAGCTACTAACCAGCCTACCTTTGAACCTTGAAGTATAGGCCTATTAGTACCTAATTTAATTTTATTTGAAGTGATGATATCAAAGAAAACATCAGCACCGAGTAGCAAGTCAACCTCGGAGGAACGATGGAAACCGGGATCCGCCAGTTGGATATTATCCGGTAAGTTCAATCCTAAAACATTAAAATTGGTATTTGGTAACTCGCCCGTAATTTGGGGTACAACTAAACACCTTATGTTTGTACTGTATGAACTCGTTAATGAATTTAAAGTGAGCTCACAGCGATCAGTAATATTTACTTGTGTGTTATTTATGCCTGACACACAAATAGGTTTTTTATGAGTTATTGAAGTAAATCCTAACTTATTTTTCATGTTTTCAGTTAAGAACGACGACTGACTCCCTGCATCAAGGAGTGCACGAGCTATGTGAGTATGATTATTATTCATGTTAGTTATTTTTACTAAAGCAGTACAGAGCAAAACTTGATTACATAACGAGGCGGCGGTACACGCCGACCCTGCGCTTGCGACTAACGATGTGCTCGCGCTATTATTATTCTCTGACTGTGTAATTAATACTTGTTCATTTTTATGTAATAATGTATTGTGTTTCTTTTTACAGATTTGACAGCTCCCGAGGCGACATTGATCGGCGTTATGACCCCTACGCAAGCAGTTCAGACAAAGATGCAACTTCAAGACTTCATCTGACCTACTTTCGACGTTCATGGCCTTGAACCTGACGCACTTCGTAATCCGATGGCTGTCGAGGCACACAGGACACGTAGGCACATTATGTTTTCGCGCGGCTGCCGCGACGAACGTCTTCGTTATTTTAGGTTGATTTAATTTGTGATCGGGTTTGTCGCTCCGGCCGGCTTGCATTGTTTCGAGAATGTCTGCGCGATTTCGCAGGAATTTCACAAAATCAGATAGGGAAGGTAAATCGGGTAAGTTACCTTTATGCTCCTCCCACTTTCGACTAGTAACGGAGTCCAGTTTACCAGCAATCATGAAAATAATTAAGGTATCCCATTGATCGGTTGGCTGGCCTAACGTATTAAGGGCTCTCAAGTTCTTTGTTACGTGATCAATAAGAAAACGAACGGATCGATGGGATTCCCGCGTTAAACAATCTATGTTAAATAGTGCTTTCAAGTGATTATTTATAAGTATTTTTTTATTGTCATATCGTTCGCAGAGGAGGTTCCAAGCGACCTTGTAATTTTGCGATGTAAACTCGATCGATTTAATCACGACAATGGCACTGCCCTCTAGCGAAGCTCTTAAATAATGAAATTTGTTGATGTCGGGCACCGAGTCATTTGAATTAATTATGGACTCGAAGGTGTCACGAAACTCCAACCATTTAAGATAATTACCATCAAATGTTGGGAGTTTAATAGTCGGTAATTTAATGTTATCCAACTGATTACTTTCAAAGTTCGATCGTGCTGTCTTAGCACCCTCGGATCCAGAATCCTTCCTGCTGTCGTAGGATTCGGTAATCGCCTGGGCAGCTGAGATGAGAGAAATAAATTGCGTCTCAATTAAATCGCGCTCATCAATCTGTTCGTCTACGTTAGCACTTATCATCTCAATCCGCGTTTGCACTACGTCGAATTCAGAAAATAACTTTTGCAATCTAGTGACTCGGAGATCTAATTCTTTAATTTGCAACGCATTTATACTGGCCGAATCAATTTGTCGAATTGTAGAAAGATAACTTGTGAATTTTGTAAGACGCGACCTATAAGTACCTCTTTGCTTTATAAGATCTTTTAACTCATCTTGTTTAATTTCTCTGCTCTCAGCCGCGGACGCTTCACCCGGCGTCTTATCGTCCCTTGGCATATTTAAAATTATAAGGGTTAAGCAGCACTATAACTATAACTAAAGACCTTTTCAGGGCAAACAAGAAATTAGATAAGGTAACTTGCGCAATCAAACCCAATGTAAAGAGGTTTGATACTCGGTCCACCAGCGCGATGGCTTGACGCTGACACACGCGACGCGTCAGGATCGCGCAGCTAGATCCCGCTACCCGAGTCGCGAGCGTGCCGGCACGGCGGCACTCGGCGTCACACAGCTCGGGTCGAAAGGCTTCTACTGGAATTTGAAATTTTAAAAACTCTTAATGTAACTGTAAATAGTTTTACAAAAAAGGGAATCTTATGGTTTCAACTTAATTTTCACCTATTTAAACAAGAAAGTTGTTGCTTTGTAGGTAACGTTATATTTAAGCAAAGCGATAGATGATTTTAATTGTTATAGAGATTTAACTAAAGAAGGTTCTTCAGAGCTTAACCGAAGTAAAATTCTCTTAAAGCAAAATCGGATTGACAAATTTTACAAAACACAATATTAAAATTACGATAAAATACCAGAAATAAATTTGTTTTATTCTATAAGCGGTAATCACAGAAGATGACGCAACAAAAACTCGATAGATAGGTCCGCTAAATGCTAATAGCTTATTCGCATTGAGTAGATGCACCTTATAAAGCTTGCTTACTTAAAGAATACACTTAAGGCTTATCTTAATGCACAATAGCGATCAAACTAAATTAGGGAAGTTGCAAATTAATGTGTTCAAGTATTAGATACGTAACTACGTATTATGGAGCACTTCTAGCATAAAATACCTGGTAAATGAGGGCCGAGCACTTTACACACACAAAATGAAGGAAGGGATTACGATCTAGAATTAAGGAAAAGATAGGATTGGGCTACTTCTCTTGTTTGAGTTGTGTTACGTAATCCGTATTCCGTATGCGTGTGGAATGTTGCGCTCGGTGAGTCCAATATGGCTGCGTAGCTTTTACTGTCCTGTCACGGTCGCCAATTGTCGGAGCTGTTATTCACGAACAGCTCAGCTTGGGGTTCTTGAGTATAAAGGAAACTCCAGCTATTAAGATAAAGTTGTAATCGACTTTAACAAGCTTTTAAATTAGATATAAAAATGTGCGCGTTGACGCGTCGGTGGTAGTTCGCGGTGTGTGCGCGTGGGGTCGCCGTCCCCACCGGGTCGAGTTGGAGCCCCGCGCTACCTCAGGCCTCTGGTGACTGCGTGGGGTTCCCCGCGCTTCCTCAGACCTCTGGTTGCTACGTGGTGACGGCGTTAACAAACGGCTTTCCAGTCAAGTGCGAGTCGGACTATGCACTACGTATTAGGGTATCATTTAAGAAATAACATTTTTAGGGTTCCGTATCTCAAAAGCAAAAATCGGAACCCTTATAGGATCACTTTGTTGTCCGTCCGTCCGTCCGTATGTCCGTCTGTCTGTCCTTTTATGCTGCAAAAAACGTATGTTTCGACACTCTCAATGGAATCAAAATGTATAGGGTACTTCCTATTAGACCTAGAATCCTGAAAATTGGCAAGAATGAAGGTCCTACAGCACAAATTATGGAAAAGATCCGAAAAATGTTTTTTGCGATTGCAAACTTATTTGCAGCTGTGGTAAAGCGTGGCCCAAACCAGTACCTAAGCAAAGCCGGTCCAGTTAAGCGCGAGTCGAATAACGCACTACGCATTAGGATTTATTTGATAAAGTAACATTTTTTATTACCAACTAAATTTTGTTTGTTGTTGACGTCGAAATAAATAGTTTTTTTTCATCCTTTTTTATATTTTTTTAAGAAAAGAAAACGCACTCAGAAATGGCCAGCAAACTAAGACCCCCGAAACTTTAAGAGATTGTATGAAATCAATAAAATGCTGATTTGTAATCTCAAACTTCTGTTTAGATACCTCGTTTAATATATATTTTATTAAAAGTATTAGCTTTCAGAGCTCATATCTACCTAATATAAATATCAAAATCAGACTTGGATGTTATTTTTGTGATATACCTACTTACCAACTATTAATAATACATCTAAATTATTAATATCTAACGAGCCGGTTACATTTCGAATGTTGCTAGAATAAAGTGTGTAAGTGTATATAAGGTCAAAGAATAGGTTCAACCCTAGAATTCACCAGCAGCTTATTCAATTTTTGCCTATGACAGTCATGTTTTGATATTTTTAAAAGATGACTGTATTAATCTTATATACCTACTTTAAACATATCCCAATAAAAGATGACTTAGAAAACCTTTGTCAGTTCATAACTTAGGTAATTTCTAAGATAAATACTCTATTTGAATTTATGCGACCATTTCTACCTACATTTAAGTAAACAAACAAACCTCCGTCGCCTCCACCGCAGTAAAAATCACAACAAAACTACACATACACATAACAAGTTATACTTCACTGGTTGAGGCTCTTATGCTGAGTAGGGGCCCTTTTCAACGCCATTTTGTGTTATTTTTAGTTGTCTTTTGTTTTAATTGTATAATTGTAGGCGTTAAATATTTTTAACCGACTTAAAAAAAAGAAGGAGGATTCTCAATTCATCGGGACCAAGACGCCTGGAACGATATTTTTTTTGTCCGATTGTGTATACTTTCTAGTTGGACCCATTGCCAGCACGTCGACATCTGATGATGAGATCTTGGAGAAATCGAAAGAACTCCTCAAATATTAGAGGAATAAATAAATATACGTGGACGACGTAACAGTATTATTATGATCACTAAAAGGTATGAAATGAAATAAATGTTTTTAGTCCGACTGACCTTTATTTTTATTACCTATCATTTTAAAATAAGTTATTTCTTGCATTTTGAAGACGGTTTTTAGTTTTTTCAAACATTTATTTCATTTCTACTCTTTTTCTTTAAAACATCACCTAACGTTTTGACGGAAGAAGACAATAAATTGGCAGTTAGAGTTCCGTACTAGGAACCCTTATAGTTCCGCCATGTCCGTCCTTCTGTCCGTCCGTCCATCTGTCCATCTGTCCGTCTGTTCATCCATCCATCTGTCCGTCTATCCGTCCGTCCGTCCGTCCGTCCACAGCTTAGCTTAGAGACTCTTAGTACTAGAAAGCTGTTATTTGGCATGAATATACGTAGGACCACCCCTGCACGTAAGTGAGGATAGTTCTTTTTTCTCGTCTACCCCATGGAGTGGGGTTTTTGTAATTTCAAAAATATTGCGGGAATGTCAAATATTTTTTTCGATTAAAGGCATCCGGTTGTAAAATTTTAAGCGTTACATTGCTATTTCTGTTAGAGTCAAGTGTCCCGACAGCCAAAACTATAAATAATAAAAACAGAAAAATGTATACAAATAAGTGTTTCTACCTACTAAAACCATTGATTTAAATCAGCACCAAATAACTTTAAATAGAAAGTTAGTTCATACTTGTTTTTGAGACGCTATTGTTGTGTTTGTAGTATCAGCTTCGGAACCCTACACTGACCATGGTCCGACATGCACCTGCCCGGTTTTTCGGCGGTACTCGGTACAAATCAGTCTGGCGTGCGTAATTTAGCGATAATTGTAATCATCACATCAATCATTTATTTTTAAATCGAATGTTTTTTGCCTAAAACGAGATCTAAATGATGGATCTGAAAGGTCGTCACATCTCCAGTGTACTTAACACAGGCTAGCTTAGTTTGAACTATTAACCTCCTATGTCCTCGTATGTCCCGTCCGTCCTATCCGTCCGTCCTGTCCGTCCGTCCTGTCCGTCCGTCCTGTCCGTCCGTCCTGTCCATCCGTCCTGTCCGACCGTCCTGTCCGTCCGTCCTGTCCGTCCTGTCCGTCCGTCCTGTCCGTCCGTCCTGTCCGTCCGTCCTGTCCGTTCGTCCTGTCCGTCCGTCCTGTCCGTCCGTCCTGTCCGTCCGTCCTGTCCGTCCGTCCGTCCCGTCCGTACGTCCTGTCCGTCCATCCTGTCCGTCCGTCCGTCCCGTCCGTCCGTCCTGTCCGTCCGTCCTGTCCGTCCGTCCCGTCCGTCCGTCCTGTCCATCCGTCCTGTCCGTCCGTCCCGTCCGTCTGTCCCGTCCGTCCGTCCTGTCCGTGTTCATCTGTTTGTCTGACTGTATGAAGTTCACATCCATTTTACTTGGAACACTAGACATTGCTAAAAATTTTAGTAAAGGAAAAAAATATTTTTAGGCTTAGCACCCCATTCTGTAACATTTTTTTACGCCAGTATCATAGCTCCATTACGTCAGAAGTTATAACCTTATGTTATTTTGTTTATTAATATAAATATTTTTGTTGCAGCTTACTACGTCTAGGTACTTCTTACATTTTATTCTATTAAAATAAATTCTGAAGTGACGCAGTGTCACATATCAGTAAGAGATACACGTTTTTCAAATCAAGATGTGTGTAATGTAGCTCTAAACGTAAACTGTCCGTCCATCCTGTCCGTCCGTCCCTTCCGGCCGTCCTGTTCGTCCGTCCTGTCCGTCTGTCCCGTCCGTCCGTCCTGTCCGTGTTCGTCTGTTTGTCTGACTGTATGAAGTTCACATCCATTTTACTTGGAACACTAGACACTGCTAAAAATCTTGTAAAGGAAAACAATAATTTTAGGGTTAGCACCCCATTCTGTAATATTTTTTTTACGCCAGTATTATAGCGTCATTACATCAGAAGCTATAATCTCATGTTATTTTGTTTATTAATATAAATATTTTTGTAATGTTGCAGTCTACTACGTCTAGGTACTTCTTACATTTTATTCTGTAGTAATAAATTCTGAAGTGACGCAGTGTCACAGATCAGTAAGAGATACACGTTTTTCAAATCAAGATGTTTGTAATGTAGCTCTAAACGTAAACTATCCGTCCGTCCTGTCCGTCCGTCCCGTCCGTCCGTCCTGTCCGTCTGTCCTGTCCGTCCGTCCTGTCCATCTGTCCCGTCCGTCCGTATTCGTCTGTTTGTCTGACTGTATGAACTTCACATTTATTTTATTTGGAACACTAGACACTGCTAAAAAATTAGTAAAAGGAAAAAAATATTTTTAGGGTTATCACCCCATTCTGTAACATTTTTTTACGCCAGTATTATAGCGTTATTTCATCAGATGTTATAACCTCATGTTATTTTGTTTATTAATATAAATATTTTTGTTTTAGCCTACTATGTCTAGGTACTTCTTACATTATATTCTATTAAAATAAATTCTGAAGTGACGCAGTGTCACAGATCAGTAGGAGATACACGTTTTTTAAATCAAGATGTTTGTAATATATGTAGCTCTTAACGTAAACTGTCCGTCCTGTCCGTCCCGTCCGTCCTGTCCGTTCGTCCTGTCCGTTCGTCCTGTCCGTCCGTCCTGTCCGTCCCGTCCGTCCGTGTTGTCCGTCCGTCCCGTCCGTCCCGTCCATCCCATCCGTCCGTCCTGTACGTCCCGTAACGTCCGTCCGTCCGTTCTGGCCGTCCTGTCCGTCCGAACCGAGGTACTGCTTAACATTTTGTACAAAGATCAAATCTTTTTTTTAGGGTTAGTATCCCATTCCGTAATTATTTTTTACACCAGTATTATCGCGTCATTACATCGGAAGTCATAACCTCGTATGTTATTATATTTCTTAATATAAATATTTCTGTTCCAGCCCACTACGTGTAGTAGGAACTTCTTTTATTTTATTATATTAGAAGAAATGCTGAAGTGACGCAGATCAGTACAAGATACACGTTTTTCAAATCAAGATATTTGTATCATGGCTCTAAACATAAACTAATAACGAATTAACTCTGCGACAAAGAGATTGCATACAAATCCCACTGACGTGAATACTACTTAACTTAGCAATGTATACCGAATTGTCACCTGTCACTTATCCTCGTCAGTACGGTGGAAAAGGGGGCTGATAGCGAGTGGGATCTGAGACCCTGTGGGACATTTGCATTCTCAAGACTGCAGTCATAAGACTGCAAATACGTTGCTTATCGCTCGGATCCTATTTTCATGTTTTATCTTTTAAGCGATCCGAACGCACCCTGCACAAAGCCCTACCAACATTAAACCCGTCCCATCTTGCTTTTTAACACCCGACGCAAAAATAGGGGTGTTATAAGTTTGATGTGTAAGTGTTTGTGTGTGTGTCTGTCTGTGGCACCGTATCTCTTAAATGGATCAGCCGATTTGAATGCGGTTTTATGATTGAAAGCAGGTTTTCTAGCGGTGGTTCAGTCGTTTTTGAGATATGGAGCTTTTAGGAGGTTAAAAGCCCTAGAGGTTCATTTCAGAGCTGATATCTCTTAAACGGCTCAACCAATTTTCATTAAATCTTGCTAAGAACCATCCTGATTAGTGTAGCTTTATTGTTTTTGAACTAAAACTAGAAAGTAGCACTATTACTTGTGGAAAAGATTGCGTATATATACTCGTATGTTATCGACCATCTAGGGCAGGTCAAATACAAAAGTATAAAAAATGTACCCCCTCTACCAGCCCCCTATTTAACCATCTTGACAATGACATGTGATAGGTGACAATTTTGTATACATTGCAAAGTTATCACGTTGATACATCACTGGGTTTCATATAAGTTGCGCCACGTACACTAAAATGTCACCTGTCAAGTGTCATTGTCAGTAAGGTGAAATAGGGGGCAGGAGCGCCTGGCGACATCGGTTGGCAGTTTTACCCCTTATTCGCCGTCCAGCTCTAGGTTTCTCGGGGGCATTGACGACAAAGGTCTTAGTCTCTGTTCGTATCCCAAAATAATCGTATGAAAAATGGATTAAAAGTTTTAATGAAAATACTACTATGTAACAATAAAACAATTTTTTTTTTCTATTACGTGAAACAAATTGAATGTATTTTTTTTTATTTTAATTGCTAGATGTGTACAATGTGATGTGTGATGTGATCGAAAAGGATGATGATGGCGCTGGTGGTCAGAGCGAACATGATAGCCCACAGGTTCCGACGATGTACAGCGGAAGTCGCAGTAACGCGTTTTAGAGATTTTCAATTGCTTTATACCTACAGCCTGAGTGCTTACTTGTCGCAAAGGTCTATTATATCAATGCCCTCCGAGACCAATATAACAACACGTTTAGGGATAAAGCATGCAGCGCGTCGGGCTTACTGGCGGATGCGCGTCGACGGCTCTCCGGCGCAGGCGCACCAGCAACAGCAGCATCCTGCATCATAACGGACTGACTGCACCTTTTGTACCTTCTAATCTAGCTCTAATGCAAATTGATACATCCAAAAAATTATGGCCCATTTGTACGAAATGTTTTTTTTTACCTAAAATGAACTACCACTGGCACCTCACCTGCATAGAATAAGTCTATAAAAATATTTTGGTTTTACGAAGGTAGTTTTGATTTGTTACATGATTTTCATAAAGTAATTTTTTCAAAGTAGCGAATTTTCACATTTCTCGTTCTTTCAAAATTGTTTAATCGATTTTCTTAATGTAACGATTATATGTACCTACTATATTTAGTATTATATGTACCGATATAGAGTTAAAATGTTCGCGGTTTATTTTAATCGCTAAAATTACCAGTAGATTATTTAATTATGTAGCATTTTTTCCATTCTAAAAACTTTAATTTGACAAAATCGACGGAGCTCCGCTGAGCGGAGCTTCTATTTCTGGGTTGTTTTGGCCCTCCGGGCCTAATATGAGACCGAAGCTAACCTAACCTACATACGCATATTATGATGCAAAAGTAATTATTGGGAAAATTTGCGATGGAAACATTGGGAACATATAAAATGTGAATAGTAAAAATTACGAATATTCAATAATGCTGTATAAAAATCGCTACATGAAGAAAAACAATAAAAAAAATTGACAATTGTAAAAGAACGCGATGTGAAAATTCGCTACTACGAAAAAATGCCTTAGTGAAAATCATTAAAATCATCTAACAAATCGTGTTTTGACAAATAAGGTGTCGTTGGTTTTGTCTTATACACTTGCCACATCTACAGGATTCACCAAATATACCTACCTTATACTTGCCTTCGGGATCGTGCTCCTACTAGGAGCATAAAAATATTACAATTGAATTCCTCGTTTTCATACTCTAATTAAAGTACAAACATTATTTATTATTATGATATCAATAGTACTTCAGCAAGTTATAGGTTTAGGTCCGCTTCTGCGGAGCTCTTGTTTGATATCACTATAAGTCGGTGGTATCGTTTAACTTTAAAATACCCACTGTACCACCAGGGGTAATGCCAGGGGACGGTGGGTCTGAAGGGATATTTTGCGATAGTAAAAAATAAAATTTGAAATACCTATATCTTCTTTTCGTTGCAGTATCAGAAATTATAGTATTCATACTCCTACCAGTGTGAGAATCAGTACTATAATGTCTTCGTGCTCCTACCAGTAGGAGAATTTAGCAGGAGCACGACCCCGAAGGGAATATTCGTATTGAAGTCTCTTTCTTTATCCTATATAATCTGTCCCTGCATAAGGTGCTTTGTTCTGATAAACAAAGTAAAATGTATCGCCTCACATGAGGTCTATTGAGATAAAATAAACGGTTTTTTAATTGTAGAGCATTTTCTGTGCCAATTAAATAAATAAAAGAATGTAAAAAAAAAACACAATAAAAGCACGTTTTTCATAAAAAAAAAATATTTTTAAATTCCTGATAAATCTTATTTATTCTTTAGTCACTTGAAAATATGCCCATATGACCTCGTGTTATTATTAGCTATAATTATTAATCAACTCATTATCTTTAATTAAAAAAAAAGAATTACGTGTCTAAAACATGCACGACATTTTTGATAAGTGGTCAAAGATATTATGTCGTTTAGCATGTGTTGTCTTTTTTGTGTTAAGCGTATTTTTTCGTATTTTTTTTATTTGGTTGACACAAGAAATGCTATAGGATAAAAAACCGTTTATTTCATCTCAATAGACCTCATATGAGGCGAGATATTTCCCTTTGTTCCGATAGGGTTGACAGCAATAATTGATTTTTTATATAAAATTAAACAATTTAAAAAATTACGTTTTTTTTTGTTAGTAAAATTGCATCTAGTTTCATCCCTATTCATTTGTGCGTCTTATCCAGGGACACTGTATTTAATTTTTAAGGGATGCCAATACGATCCTTTGCCGAAGCTTGTAGATGTACTCGTATGTGGCCGTAACGTGTATGGCGTGTAGAAGTTATTTTATAGAATAAGAACTAAGCATAGAAGGAGCTATAAAATATGATGTCTTATTGGAAGAGACGGTCCTATAAGCTAAAACCAATTAGTATGTTCAATATCATATTCGCAAAACACTATTTTTGCAAAACATCATATTCTCAAAACATCATTATTAGCAAGACAGCTACCGCGGAGCTCCTATTTCTGGGTAGTTTGGCCCTCCGGGCCTGCTGTAAAACTAACATAACCTAAACCTACATACGATTCTATAACCTAATTCCACTATTTGCAAATATCATGTTTTGCGAATATCATGTTTTACTAATATCATGTTTTGCGAATATAATGTTTTGCTAATATCATGTTTTGCTAATATGATATTCTGCGAAGTATGGGCTAAAACATCATGATCGTACAATATAACGATCAAGGTGACCAAGGTGTTGAATACACGACTTCACAACACTGGCGTGTACGACTAGTTTTAGCGAGAGCTGGACTCTATACTCTTTCCTTTTTAACTTATTGAACATCATATTAAATTTTTTGATATAGGTATTGATAAGACGCTTTCTTTTTAAGGCTCCTTCTATGCCTTTAATTTTTATTGTATGGGTTATGTGCTTATGTGACATGTATAAGTTGCTAAGTGATTTTTTACCTATATGCATTGAAGTTGGTATTACTATTAAATAAAAGGTTTTAAGAGGTTTGAAAGCTTTTATACTTCGTCGCAGGAGGGCTAGCACAAGTGGTTCGTGACTTGTTTGTCGCTCGGATCTTCCTTTCCATCTAGTCTGTAACGATAGAGACACACTGAGCGACAAGCGATAAAATACAACTTGTGCTAAAAATTGCATTAGAGACGACATGATATCAATATTTTATTTTAGTCTGTTTGGATGAAACTTTATTTTATCCAAATCAGACTAAAATAAAATATTTAACCTAACCTTAGACGAACGGCTAAGATTAGGTTAGGAGCTATTAAATTATTGGTATCATAAATACGTCTTACATTGTGCCAAGCACTTAGCTTGATTCGCCTGGGTGAATCGGGTGTATCCCACTATTTCCATGGAAATACAAAAAGGAAATAGTGAGTCATGCGTTTTTTCCAAGCTATATCCCACTAGCTTTCCGCCCGCGACTTCGTCCTCGCAGAAAATTTTCCATACAAACTTTCACCCCCTGTTTTATTCCTTTAATTCATTTTCGGGATTAAAACTATCCTATGTTCCGCACAGATTCTTAAAGTATCTCCATGCCAAATTTTATCAAAATCCGTTCAGCCGTAGTGTGAAAACGGAACAGACAGACAGACAGAGTTACATTCGCATTTATAACCACATAAATACGTGACGCTTGGGTTTGAAGTGCTGCTAATAAATAATAGAATTGAAGATAGACAGCTGTCTATCAATATAATTCGATGACAATTATAAAAATATAGGTTCGGTTCTTGAAAATATCGGAACACGACTATTTTCAAGACATATATATATTTATATTAGAGTGCATGTTCAGATATTTTTGTGATGGCGACAATAAAATGTTAGGGGACACTTTTTCTCCTGTTGAAACTTGATATTATTAAAATAAAAACAAAAAAATGCTTAGGGCACCTTTCTGAGAATGACCCTAAACTGAAATACACAATATTTACAAGTCAATTCAATCTAAAAATTTGGACTGTCAAGTGCGTCATAGAATAATCGGGAGATAGACGTATGCAGAGACAAGTCCGCACTGTTTTCGTGAATTGTCAAATCAGTTAAACATACAACTTGCGGGCCCAGAAGAAAAATAAAATAAAATATATATATATACAACTTACGATTCTATGCCAGTCAGGCAAAGTTTGTTGTTGCAGTCTGAATACATATCTATGAATCAAACGGCGTATACAAATATTTGCCAAATTGGTGTGGTTATATGTATATGGAACCCATTCATGTATACTTATTTTTGACTACGAGGTGGATACATTTAAATGGAATTTATTTAAGTATACATCTTTCTGAAGCATTTTGTGATTACATAATACTGAAATAGTTTAATGAATACAATTTTTTGGTGTCAGTAATAGATACATATTTTTGATACAATGTATGACTACATATTTATTCAACCTTGTTTTTGTATACATATTTTTAGACGTGACTGTACAACCAACTTTAATTTTGGTGTTATGTTGACAGTAGTGCCTATAGAATGAATATTTCATTATGACGTTTAATAGCGCCCGTGCGGCCTATTTAGTGAAAAATACCAGTATTATTTTATCTTTTTATACCTACTGACCACGAAATAAATCGTAAATACACGATGGAAGTATGAAAAATGAAATGTGTGTGGTGAAATTACTAGCATAGAGGCATTCCATCTTAGTCCTCAGGGCTGGCATCGCATTTGAGGTCTTTGATTATAGTCTTGAGAATTTAAATGTCTATGGGTCTCAGATTCCACTTACCATCAGGTGGCCTGAGTGCTCGTGTGCCTTTTCCTTAACATAAAAAACTGGACTTACTTTTGTGTTCTTTATATTTTTCTTAATCTATACATTTGGGTATTTCACAATAGAGGTTTGTGACGTCATAGTTCGTATTTCAACTCTCCACACAAGGTATCGTTTTGTGGTTTTCATAAAAAACAGTATAATTAACCCGTCAGCAATCATCCCTATTAGGTCCAATCGGGATTTAAAATATATTTTAGCTCAAGGTTTTTTTGATGACGAAGTAACATTAAAGTTCCGTGACGTTTTTAAAAGACTACACTTGTACTGATATTGAGAAATTAATACATATATACATAGAAAGCACCCAAGATTTAGGAACCAATACCCGCTCATCACACAAATATTTACCCATACTGAGAATCGAACCTGGGACCGCTAGCTTCGAAGGCAGGGCACTACCAACTAACCGCGTCAGTCATGTAACTACTTACTCTAAGCATGCGCCGATTTTTTTGTTTCTGGAGCACGTTATTTAATCCACTAAGTGAATCTCGCGTCAAAATGTTACTAGAACTTTAGGAATAGAATTGTATAACACAGACAGCAAAAGTCATAAGTTCATAACCGTCCCTCTTCGTATCGCCAATACCAAGAGAATCGAACTAAAAAATAGCAACGCCAATAAAACCTATAGATACAAATATATGATTACGTTAATTAACTGCGATGCCATTAAAACCGTGACCGGTTAAGAATGTTCCAGTATCGCTTCTCCTGGACTCGTGTTATAGTCGCCTTTATGGCGGTGGATAAGGCACTGGTACTTCACGATCATAATAGACGTCAGTCTCGCATTTACATACTGCGGGTCCAATTATAGTGGTGTTTATCTATCGATGTGTATAACTGTGGATAGAACATCTGCCACTTTCTAACCATCTCATTTTAATGCTGTGGCATCCTCATTCCTGTCGTAAGACAAAGAGGCCTCGGGGTCGTGGGCAGTAAATGGTTGAGGACCTGCACCGCTCGCTGCAACGACCCGGCGTTGTGTATAGGCACACCTGCGACCTGGGAAGTGCACAAACAAAGTGTAGGAGGTTCCGCCGCCGATCCTATGGATCCCAAAGCCAGATTCTGGCCACCGCGGGGTTTTAGTGGGTAAAAACCCACATAGATAAGATAATATAAGATAAAGAGACATTTATCAGCAACAATGCAATATTACATTACATAAATGGATCATACACAGATTTAGGTTACCGTCTTTCCTGTGGACATACCGAAAGTTACCGTTTTTAAAGCCTAATTTTCTGGCTAAGTCCATTTCCGCAAAAACACCGTCAGGACTGCTTTGGACCTATCATATAAAAACAACTTATATACACACAAGCTCTTAACTATTGATCACAGGAGAGACCACTTTTTTAAGAGTGTGTATGACCCAGATACACAAAGAACAAGAACAAGAGAAATTGTTGCGAAACGGTCCCAACTTAGCATTAGCTAGCCGTAAAGCCAGCGCTGATCTTCCGTTGGGACCACTTGGTGTAGAGACGGAAAATGACAAAACACAAAACAACGTCAAAATACATAACACAAAATAGCATGGGAACATGGGAATATTGCAAATAGTTAGTAAACAAAAAATAACAATCTGTAAATATGCGTCTCCCCGAGTCGTTGGGTATCTTGCAGAAGATTTCCCCCAGAAAAACAAAAAATATATATGAGCAAGGGTGACGGGTGCTTTATCCACCGCGATTTAATTCGCTTAAGTTTGTCACTTTTTAACACGACTTAGCTTATATTAACCGGCGAGTTAGATAGTTAAGAAGTCCCGACAGAGGACACATTTTAGGGCGTGCATTCTTAATTAGGCAGCTTTATACGAAATAAATTAATGACAATGTCACACAAATTGACCTAGTCCCAAACTAAGCTCTAGGCTTGTACTATGGATACTAGACGACGATAAACATACTTATATAGAAATACATACTTAAATACATAGAAAACATCCAAGACTCAGCAACAAATATTCGCGCTCATCACACAAATATCTGCCCTTACCGGGATTTGAGCCCAGGACGTCTGGCTTCGGAGGCAGGGTCACTCCCAACTAGGCCAACGTGTTGTCAGAACATAGAACTCGATTACCTTGTAACCGTATTATGGTCGCGTATTATCGCGCTGGATAAAGCAACCGTCACTCTCGCACTGTGCTTATCAGTAAGTGGCGGATGTTTTATCCACATTTAGTCACGTGATAAACTCGGCCATAATAAACCCCCTGGACAGAAAATGATGTTTTATCTTCGGTTATCAGCATTGGTAGACACCACCGTAATAGGCCCGCTGGCCGTGAGAACTCGATGTAAATACATTTTTTATAAATATAAAACAAAACAAATTCTGCTCATCCGCTCGTTAAGTTGATTGTACAACTAAAAATAGTTTTAATGAGTAAAATAAAACGTGATATGACTGTACAGAGGTTGTTTTATTCTCATAACTTAATGATCTTGATCGATGAATGCAGGGTTGCCAACGAACTGATGTTTATTTATCCATTTTATTATGTAGTTTTTCTATGGTGTCGTGTCAAACAAGTAAGGTTTATTGTTTTGTCATTCTCGATTTCTGTCAGTCCGTTTGTACCTAGTTCTGATTATGTTATGTCGTCGAAAGTGGTCGACAAAAAAATCACTAACCCCGCCTATTAAAAAAGTAACTTAAAATCGTTTTGAAATTAAAATACCTTAACTGGTATTAGAAAATTACTTACTTTAAGTGGCGATATTCGGTTATTTTTTTAAATTGTACATGGTAAAAAAAGACCGGGTACCTAAATAAATTTAAAAAGCCTAGGGTCCTTGCATGCAACTTTTAATTTAAATTTGCTTAAGCATCATTTGTTCTTTACACGCATTAAAATTAAAGGTATTTAATATATTCTGAAATTATTTGAATGAAGAATTATCAACAAGACAAGTCTACAGTTGTGGGTATTTCTGTAGCTCTGCCTACCCCACTCTGGGAACGAAGGCGTGATGTCATGTATGTATGTATGTATAAAAAGACCACCGTGTTAATAGTTCTCGGCTGTCTATCGCTGTTATCTCTCTCGCATCTGCTATTTGTTATGCCAGAAAGAGTGTAACAGCAATAAAGAACCGATACTATTAATACTCTAGTTCCTATAAGGCTATTACTGTACATATATTTCAGTTCAACCATGTCCAACTCAAACAATATGTCAAGAAGAAACCGCAAAAACCACTTAGCTCGCTACACGTTTACAAATTAGTTTAGAGATCAGCGGGTCACCAAGACGAAAATAGACTGGTCTAATTTAAAAACAGAGATTTCAATTTTAACCCGATCCTAAAACAGAAGTCTTTTTTTATGTCTAATAATATTGTGGGTCCCGCGGTTAGTGTTTTATTTGTGTATTTGTTGCTGAGTCTTGGATGATTACTATTTTCTGGTTAACAGATAAGTTTATCGTTGTCTAGAATCCATATGTGCAAGCACAAGATAGGCCTCGATAAAAATGTAGGCGTACTCGTAAGTGAAAGTAGTACTAGGTATACTTACCACTGTGTCTGTCGTCTCATAAATCTCTTTTTATAATCTTTCTTGCTATTGCACCTACCTATTGCCTTGCATGCACCTTGCTATTGTATATATCTACATATTTTGTATTCAAAATACAAGGTAAATAAGAGTTGTCAGTTTTTTTATACTATTTTATATATAGATACATTAATAAATATAAACTTTCGTATTTTGATTCTACTCAGTCATCACTAAAATGCAAATTTTAAGCACATGATGATAATATTAAGGACTTATATTTATTTTCATCGAAAACGAACAACACACAAACTATTGAACCCGAAAATAAATATAAAATAAATTTCGCGATTAAATCTTAAGCTCATAATTTTAGTGGCAACCCTTAATAAAAATAATAGGACGCAAGCAAGACTGTACTCTTAACCAAGTGAATGCAGCTCAATAGAGCAGCGATGCAGTTTCAATAGCATACAAAACTCTAGAAAAGAAACAAACAAGATATCGAAGATTCACAGCAAAGTCACCATTAACTTGAACGTTTATTTAAATTCATGTTTAAGAAGAAAACAACGCGCTCAGTCCAATTGGTAGTGCTTACAAACGGGTTTGCGTCGTTGGTTTCAATTTTTGAATCTCACCAACGGCAAATGAGTAATTTTCAATTTGTTATATGTGGTGATTTTGTTTATGGTTTGATATCCTAATGGCGTTATGTTAATGAAACCCAAAAGGGGGTCAGGCTCATAGACTTAATCGCCACATAAATTGATTTTAAAGTTTACCGTCGGTGAGATTCAAAAATCGAACTCCTGTGGGGCTAACGTGCCATACCGGGAACTAGAGTCAAATACGTCAAACGGGAACTAGTGTCAAATACGTCAAACGGGAACTAGTGTCAAATACGTCAAACGGGAACTAGTGTCAAATACGTCAAACGGGAACTAGCGTCAAATACGTCAAATGGGAACTAGTGTCAAATGAAAAAAGCAATTATAATGAAATTATTAAAATGACAGCCACCCGGGGCTTAAGTTGCTTATTAACAAAAGGACTCAAGTCACACAAAACAATTTTATTTTAAACATTTATTTTTACGTCGGAGTATAGAATAGACGGATTAAAGTCCCTAGCCTATGGCGACTGTGACATAAACGATTCTAAAACACGATTCTACTTGTTGATTTTTGTTTGTAGTACTTACTTAACGGCTTCGGAACTCTACACTGAGCATGGTCCGACATGCTCTTGCCCGGTTTTTTTTATATAAAAACCGGTCAACTACTACGAGACTGACTCACGCACCGGGATTCCTTACCATCAAAAACCACTTTTTTGTTGGAAAATAATCATCGAAATTAGTTCATATAAAATGACTACTGAAAATACATAAAATATATATGCGTCAATTATACCTCTTTTTTGAAGTCATTTAAAATTGTTTTAAGTTCTGGGTTATTTTCTCTGATGATATTTTACTTTACAAACTTGTCTTTACCATGTCTTTACACTGTCCTAGGTCATTCAACCGATCATCTGTTGGTGAAAACTATTTGGCCTAGTATACAATAGTAGTCTTTGCTAATTATACCGTTCATCGTGCCTTGACTCTTCTTCTTCTTCTTTTTTAATCAACGGCGGTCCACACAGTGATTTCGCCAATGTCAAGTGAATAGAGTAAATCAGTAAACAGAATAAATCAAAAGTAAAAGCCGGGCATTTTTCAATCGGCCAATTTCCTTCCCGAAGGTTACCGGAACTCCTTGTGCCTTGACTCACTTGACATTGGCAAAATTGTCTACGTGACGGATGCCATAAACAAAAAAGATTGATTGATGCCTTTACACATAGACTTATATTGTGCTCATATTCTGTGTTAGAGATTCCCTTATAATCTGTGGTCAACCCAAATGAAAAGCAACGACCCGATAACATTGAAAAAACGCTTTGACATTACACAGCTAATATAACAACATCAAACACAATATTTTTCACAAAACACTCTAAAATCTAACATGAATATTTGCAACAATTTCCGCGTATTCATCAAAAAGCCATTTAACACCTCGAAATCAGTTCCAATAAATAGGAAACTTTCAAAAAAAGCCAGAGACAGGATGATGGCAGCTATTCTAGGGGAACAAGAAGGGACTCTGAAGCCAAAGGACCAAAATTTGCCGAAGGAGGATGACTCTGAACAAAAAGATGAAATGACCACGCAGGGTATGGGTATGGAACCAAAGGAAGAGACGACACTATCGCCAGAGAAAGATAAACTTGATACTTTCCCAAGCTCTTGAACAAGTACTGCCAACACAGCCTATAAATTCTGTCACATATTCACATAAGTATACTTTGCAACGAGTCTCGCTTTAGCAATATTCGAAGCAGCCTTGTAACTCGTTTCCCTTACTATAAAGTTGATCATAATGTTAAACAGGATAAGCATGGACTAGGCTATAAATAGAGCTTCCACAAATATCCCTAGGCCACTCAATACTGTCAGCTAGGCGAAGTTAACATCATGCGTCCCTTAGTTATTATATGTTTATTTTTTTACGTAACTGCATCACCTACAAATAAAATGAAACATGGAGAAAAAAATAAAAATGAAAAAGCTGCATCATTAACAAACAGAACATCAGGAGACAAAAGAATAAATGAAGATGATACAGAACTTCGCAAAGATGAAGAAGCGAGAAGCGTTCATATTTACTCGGCAGATATACCCAAAGTTGATCTCGCTGGTACTACTTTTTATGTTCAACTACCTAATAATGCACCGAATAATGAAAGGAAAAAGAAGAAAGAGAAAGGGCCTCATAATCAAGTGAATGTTTACGTTTACTTTCCGAATACTTCGAATATGACAATGATGAACGAAGATTTGGTGGTTAAAACGAATTCTAATATGCACGGAGGAAGCACGACGATCGAACAAGAAGAAAATAAAATAACGGAACCTCGTTGTGAACCGGGAGAGGTAAGAATAAAAGGCGTCTGCGTTCAATATGATCCATAAATGGTTTGATAAAATGGTCCTTAATTTCTTTGTAGGAGAAGAATTTGTCGTTGTATTTGGAATGTTTAATAAAAAACAAATGGACCTTTTTTCTTTTTACGTTTGGTTAGTTGAATTCCTATTTTTTATTTGTTCCTGTCCTGATTCAATAAATGTTTCAAACATATTCTTGTGTTATTATGATCATTTTCCGCGGAAACTTTATAACTTGAAATTGTTACTCTGAATTCATCAATAAAATATTAGTCCTGATGTTTTTTTATTTGAGTCGGACACAAAAATAAATGGGCTACTTTTTATGTTTATGAGTCTCATCTACTAAGAAGAAGTGTGATTGCTCGTTTACTGTCAGTTTGTCCACACAGGGGCTGAATGGGTACTTTTAATCCTAGATAATTTGACAGTTCCCGAGGTAATAGCGACAGCTGACTTTTGCGCGGATGGAGTTGCGCGCAAAAGATAGTAACGCAATATTTTGATCATTGAGTATAGTGGTAAAAACGTCATGGATCTTGTGTAAGACAATAACAGTTGCGATTATCAATAAAATATACTGCGTAAATGGCACTTTTAAAGTGCAATATATCCTAAATAATCTCCCAAATTTAAATAAATATAATGTCATACACATAGTGGAAATTTATTAACTATTCAACAATATATCACACGATATTATAAAGAAAAAATAATAATTTTACCCCTGCTTTACATGTACGGGAAGGGAACTAACCTTAAAAAAAACCTTACTATTTTTGCTTTTTAGAGTTCCGTAGCCAAACTAGAAACCCTTATAGTTTCGCCATGTCCGTCCGTCAGCAGCCTTGCGCAGAGATTCTTTGTGATTCCAACAAAGTGGTACAATAAAATCTAAAAAAAAAGATGGTACCTTCCCTACACGTAACGTGGGGATGTATTTTTCGATTTAGTAATCTGTTTATGAAATAGCTTTAAAGCGCTAATTTTTGTTAGACTCAAGTGTGTCCCCCCAAACAGCCAAAACTACAAATACTAATAATCAGAAAAATCTTAAATGAAAGCGCATATAACGAATTTTAAAGGAGAACTATCACGACTAAGTAGACATCATTGGTTCTTGAGATACAGGCGATTAAAATCATCCTTAGACGGCACCAATTGACTTTAAATAGAAAATTGGTTATTACTTGTTGATTTTTATGTTTGTAGTACTTAACGGCTTCGGAACCCTACACTGAGCATGGTCCGACATGCTCTTGCCCTGTTTTGTAACTTTGATAGTTCGTGAGAAAAAGTGCGTGTCACATACAGACGAACAGACAGATAGACGTGGCGAAACTATAGGGTTCCTAGTCTGACTGCGGAACTAGTCCTCAAAATATTTGCAATTTCAGATAATATCGGCCATTATCTGCTACTGCTACGAGGGCTGATTGATAAGTATCCGAAAAGAAGAAGAAAAAAAAATTTTTTTTCAATAAACTAATTTATTTTTCTACGTATGTTCCTCCTAACTCTATACATTTTACCCAACGCTTTTCCAGAGCCATAATTCCATTTTTAAAGAAGCTTCTATCTAGACCCTCAAAATAACCATTAACGGCGTCAATGACCTCGGTGTTCGTAGAAAATTTTAGTCTTCCTAGCCACTTTTTTAAATTTGGGAACAGATGGAAGTCGCAAGGGGCCAAATCAGGTGAATACGGTGGGTGGGGCAGTAATTCCAAGCGTAACTCTTGAATTTTTGTCATAGCAACTCTAGCCGTGTGAACTGGGCCTCTATTCAACTGCGTTATAACGATATCGTTTTTGACCTGTTTCCGTATTGTCAACGTTTTGATAACTCTTATGTCATTTACAATAATGGCGACTGTGACATAAACGATTCTTAAACGGGTCAAACACGATATCGGTTTAACGCACCTGAATAGAGGCCCTGGTGCGTTGTCGTGATGGAATAATATCTTTTTCTTAGCCAAATGGGGTCTTTCCTGTGTGGTTGCCGGGTTAGAATAGTGCCACTCCATGTCTTCCCGTGGATGTCGTAAGAGGCGACTAAGGGAATAAGGGCTTATAGTACTGTTAGGCGATGGGCTTGCAACCTGTCACTAATACACTAGTAAACTTCTTGGCCTGATTGTGCAAAATGTGGTTACAGAATTATCAACAAGTCTTTTTAGAGTTGTTGGTATTTCTGTAGCTCTGCCTACCCCACTCTGGGAATAAAGGCGTGATGTTATGTATGTGTGTATGTATGTATGGGGTCTTTCTACCTTAACTACGTCGCTCAGTTTTTGCAAAAGGTTTGCATAATATTGGCCATTTATTGTTCTTCCTTTTTCAAGATAGTCTACAAAAATGACGCCTCTAGCATCCCAAAATACAGTTGCCATCACTTTGCCAGCCGATAACGTAGTCTTTGCCTTCTTTGGTGCGGGTTCGCCACTTCTCGTCCACTGCTTAGATTGTTGTTTAGTTTCTGGCGTGTAGTGGCGGATCCATGTCTCATCAACCGTTATGAAACGACGAAGAAACTCATTGGAGTCGGCTCTAAAACGTTGCAAACACTCCTCTGAAGTATTCACTCGTCGTTGCTTTTGCTCGTCGTTGAGTAGCCATCTGGCACAAAGCTTTTTCATTGACAAATGTTCGTGCAATATATTAAAAACGCATTCCGACGAGATATTTACAATCTCTGCTATCTCCCTTAGCTTCAAATGGCGGTCATCTAATATAACTTTTTTATTTTATTGACCATTTCCGGAGTAGTGACCTCATTTGGTCTTCCAGTGCGGGTAGCGTCCTCACAGCTTTGGCGTCCGCGTTTAAAATCCGCTACCCAAGTGTGGACTGTGCTAAAAAAAGGAGAAGAGTCCCCAAGACACGGTCAAGCTTTGTTTTAATTTGACTTGCCGTTTTCCCTTTTAAAACATAAAACTTGATCATAGCACGAATGTCCGTTTTCTTCATTTTCATGAAAATGGAAAATTTTACTGTCTTTAAACCGCTTTTATTTTTAAAGAAGTAACAAACAAATAATGATAATAGGCTTTTTGAAATCTTAGAAGATGTCAAATGACGTTACGGCGGGAATTATATATATTTTTTTTAAAAAACATTGTTGTTTTGGATACTTATCAATCAGTCCTCGTAGGCTCGACTCTCGAGCGCATTATGGGTAAAATCAAACGAAATGAACAGTACACAACAAGGCCTAATAGACTTTTTGGATTAATGACGACGCAGTTGTAGTTGGAGGTGAACCTGCTTCCGAAGCTTGGGGGTTCGATTTCCAGTCAGGGCAAATAACTTGTCTGATAAACGCCAGTATCCGTTTCTGAGTCTTGCGTGTTTTATATGTAAGTTTATAAGTATTTATTTCTCATTAACTAATTATGGTAGGTAATCGTTGTCAGTATCCATACTACCGCTTAGCTTTGGACTGGGTCAATTTGTGTGAGATTGTTCCCTGATTTATTTAAATGATGTAATATAATGGTATAAAGTACATACGATTTATTAAGGTCAAGGGTGGCAATGGCCGAAAAAGCTGATGTGAAATTTAAATTTGAACTTTGTTTTCTATGTGTCTTAGTATATGTATATGTTTATCGTTGTCTAGTACCCATAGTACAAGCCAAGACCTTAGTATGGGACTAGATCAATTTGTGTGACACTGTCCCAGGATATTTATTTATTTATTATTCGCACTGCTAGATCAATACAGCATCAACTCAAAATAAAACTGTATTTTTAAATCAACTTTAATACCAATGTGTTTGGATTTGAAACAAATCTAACAGATTTTTTGAATTGATACTGTTTTGATCTAGCAGTGCGAAATGAGAAAATACTACGTTGTTTCTAATACTTTTTCTTCATCAAGATCACGAGAGAAGGTTGTTTTTAATGTTTATTTAAGTCATCTTATAGTCATCGTGTTTGTTTGTATTATGTACAGTCAAGGTCATAAATATGTATACACTTTAGTACCTTGTCTATTTAACATCATGTTTAAACTGCCATATGAAATTGTTACAGCGATTAAAGTGACAAGGTACTAAAGTGTATACATATTTATTACCTTGACTGTACTAAGTACTTAACTAAAAAATGTAAGGACGTTTCAAGTTTTATGAAACGAAAACTAATGTAAAAAAAGGATCTATTAATAGGGTCTTCAAAGGATAACAAAATTGAATATCACCATTATTTTTAATCATTATTTAACATCACTTGTGACGATCGACACAGATACCTTTAACTCTCAACTGTCCATCTTTGCATTTATCGCCAGCCTTATTCTTTTCGCTATCCTTGGTTTTAAACCATCCACCATCTTCATCTTCAGTCTCATGACTTTCTTCTGCTGGGAAATTCACGTATACATTAACTGTATAAACATTTTTGGTACCATCTTCTTCTTTATCTGATCCACGGAAAGGTGGCACTTGTCCTGGAACTTGCATTGGTGCTTGTGCTATTACTTGCCCTGGTGCTTGAGCTAGGTAAATAGGCATATTATTGGGGTTTAGCTGAGGCCTGCCTATGTGAACCTCCGGTGATCCTATATTTACTTGCTTATCTTCAGTATAACTAGTTGTAGTGCTAACAACATGACTTTGATTCTCGTAATAACTTCTAGAAACTGGTACCTCAGCTTTCACATCCTTTGCGTTAGCGTTTTCTTTTACTGGCGTTATTGATTCAACATTTTCTTCTGTAGCAGGTTCTATTTTTTTTTCTAACGGTTCTAGTTTTCTTTCTGTTGGTTCTAGTTTTCGTTCTACTGGTTCAAGTTTTTTTTCTGTGATCCGTTTGAATTGTCGAGGCGGCAAAGCAGTAACAGCTACTATACAGAGGGAGAGGTATAATGCACGCATTTTGTGTGCTGTGGATGGCTGTACTACTGATTCTGAGGGAACGATTCGTGTGAGGTTATTTATATACGCATCTGCGGCTATAAAGCCATCGGATCCAGTTGAGTGTACAAAAAATATTCAAGCCTTAATAATATCGATGCACCGCGATCGCTCTGGCGTCAATTGTCCTTGGGACGGCTTTTTGCTTGACCATTATTATTCATGGCTTATTAGTTGATTTTAATTCAACATTAATTGAATCTCGTGAATGTATATGAGGACATAGTTTGGAAGCGAGCATTTTAATTAATGCAGTAATTACTAATTACAAAGCCCAATAACCACAAAACTGGAGCAGGATGCATCAAATTGGTTGCCGTTTTGCGTCTATCAGCTACCTATATGTATTCCAACTGTTGTAAACGATTCTCTTTGACACACACAGCTACCTGCAAATTGCAATATTAGGAATTGGGAGTGCGAAGAGCGTTACTATCCCCAAAGACTTGAGCCGTGATTTAGGTTGTTATAATGAAATCTACGTCACGTGTTGACGTTACGGTGGCCTAGTTGGGAGTAACCCTGCCTCCGAAGCCAGCGGTCCTGGGTTCAAATCCCGGGCAGATATTTGTGTGATGAGCGCGAATATTTGTTCCTGAGTCTTGGATGTTTTCTATGTATTTAAGTATTTATTTCTCTATATAAGTATGTTTATCGTTGTCTAGTACCCATAGTACAAGCCTAGAGCTTAGTTTGGGACTAGATTAATCCCCCCGGATATTTATTATTATTTATTACTAAAACTGTCCCCGCCATATTTAAAATTTAACAGAGCAGTTTCGAAGTAAAGTAAAAAATAGTTTACATTAAATTCGATTCTTTGGAATCATCACTTTCACTCGTCATCTGGAAGAAGGGATTGAGTTGAGATAACCATATCTCGAAATTGTAACTGTTCGTTTTTTTTCTGTGACGCGTTTGAGTTGTTTAACTCGTGTTTTTATAGTGAGATGAGTTGAGTTACTTAACGTTTAACAATAAATTTTGTTTATCCTGCTTGCTCAGGTAGCTTATGGGTGGTTACTACAGCTTTTGCCGTCGCTGATGTTGATATGGCTGTAGGATTGTTATATCAGAAATTAATCGAGGTTATCAATCGTGTAGTTCCCCTGAGAAGGTTTCCCTATAGCAAACGATATACATATCCATCATGGTATTCGTCGGAACTTATTTACTATATAAAATTAAAATACTTTAATCTAAAAAAACACAAATGTCATGGCCTACCCTTTAATCGTGAATTATATAAATACTACAGGACAGTTGTTAAAGGCCTGGTGGACCGAGATTATAGCCGCTATCTGGCCACTCTTGAAAGAGGCATTTGTAAAGATCCTGGTACATTTTGGAAATTCGTTAAGAGCAAAAGGCAACACTTAAATCAACAAACGGAGTACATCTACCGCGACAAAGTTGTTGCGGGTCAGGAGGCTGTCGATGCTTTTGCTGAATTTTTTGCTTCAGTATTTCATGCCAGAGTCCCGAGACTCGACCCGGAGGAAGCTGCTCGCCTTACCGATAATCACACTGGGTCAAAAACAATTGAAATCACCCATGTGACTGCCGCGGAGTTACGGTCGGCCATTAGGCGACTAAAAGCTTCATTCTCAGCTGGCCCAGACGGTATTCCCGCTTTTATGATAAAAGATTGTATATCGGCACTAGAACAACCTCTGCTATACATTTTTAACTTGTGCTTGAAAATGGGAATTTTTCCGACAAATTGGAAGGTTTCGAGGGTCACACCCATACCTAAAGTTAAAAACTCGAATGATATATTTTCACATAGACCAATAGCTATTCTCTCCGCGTTTGGTAAAATCTTCGAGAGAGTAATAAATGGTTGTCTCATTAAACAAATTAATAATAGGTTGGATGATGCCCAACATGGGTTTCGCTGTGCGCGTTCAACCACTACGAATCATGTTTGTTTTTTTGACTATGTTTTGAAGCACATGGATACGTATCGCCAAGTAGATGCTGTATACTTTGACTTTGAAAAGGCGTTTGACCTGGTAGACAATGACGTGCTGCTTATGAAGCTTTCGGCCTTTGGTTTTACTCCAAAACTGCTGGCTTTCTTTGCAGATTATCTTAGAGACCGTAAGCAGTACGTGCAAGTGTCTGTTTTTAGGTCAAAGGAATATTTCACCCGTTCCGGCGTGAGTCAGGGGAGTAACCTGGGCCCGACGCAATTTTTAATAATGATCAACGATTTAATGCATTGTATCGACGGACCCCTTCCCTTGATGTTTGCTGATGATTTAAAAATTATGCAGCCTATAAACAAAAGCTCTGATTGCGAGGTGCTTCAACATGCGATCGACTCAGTTGTGCAGTGGAGTGCTACGAACAAATTGCAGCTGAACAAACTTAAATGCAGGGCCATTACGTTTACCCGTTCCAATAATCCAGTCAATGGGCGCTACCACCTCTCCGACACACAGCTTGAACGGGTTAACACAATTCAGGATTTAGGTCTTACGTTGGACACTAGATTAGATATGCGTGATCACATGCGTAATATTTGCAAAAGCGCTAGTAGGGTACTGGGCCTTATAATTAGGACAGCGTCCCAGTTCCGTGACGATAAGGTTGCCATATTGTTATACAATACCTACGTTCGGAGTAAGCTCGAGTACAATGCAGTAGCTTGGGATCCACGGGAGGAGAAATATAGCCTAATGATAGAGCGTGTCCAACGCAAATTTGCAAGATACCTATATAAAAGGCGTTATCATTGTTACCCCTTCCTCTACCCATCTTTATTTGTTAGTGGAATGGTTGGGTTAGAATCCCTTAACTTAAGGCGGAAGTTTATAACGCTTGTCCACTACTGCTTATTATTGCGCCATAAGGTGGATAATCCTTCCGTCTTGGAAAAGTTTTGTTTGTTTGTGCCGGATCGTTATTTAAGCGCCGCGGACCGCTGCGCACGGCGCGCACGCAACTTGTTTGCTTTGCCAGATAGGATGCGCACCCGGCACGCCTGCAACGCTCCCACCACCAGAGCCATCGCGCTTCTTAACGAGTTCCTTGCGCGGATGCGGGAGGCCGACGTGTTTGCGGACAAGTGGCCTGTCCTTATAGTGGCCTTAAGTCGCTTCTTAAATTTAAATAAACTCTAGGGTTATGTCTAGCTTTAATTTTCCTCATTGTTTTGTTATGTTATGTAGAGTTCTTGTGTTACATTTGTACCTAGCTTTTAAGTTTCTATCTTGTTGGGCGCTTTGGCTGACGCTGTAAGTCCTCAAGGCATTGTTTATATAAATAAATAAAATAAATAACTGAAAAAGGAAGACAGAAAATAATTAAGGCGATAAAATACGATGTCATTGGATTTTTAACTACTTACAGTAAAACCATAGTATTCATGGTTATTTGGTTATCTATCGCTGGCACACTCTCTGATATACTTTGTTAAGCTATGAGAGTGCGAAGGCGATAGACAGCCGAGTACATGTACATTGTATAGTCAGCCTTTACGAATCACGTGGCCAAATAGTTCGTCACACCATACAAAATATATGGTGTTCGAATTATTTGGTCGCCTTGGCTGTTACAATATTACGTTTGATGCTGACTGTTAATTGTAGTTGTTGATTATTTTTTTACTCTACATTAAATCTGTTCAGCATTACTCGAACAAATAGAGTAATAGTGATAGGTATAGTGCAAGCATTTACTGTGCTATGTAAGCCTGTGTCAAATTCTGGGAGGAATTTCGCATATTTATGAACGCATCCATGTTTTCATCTATAAAAATATTACTCAAGTGAATCCAATTGTGAGAGCAAAAGATATTACCGGTTACATTAGCAGTGCTCTTACTTTGATTGCAGTTGGAGATATTTTTTGCTTGCGCATTATTATTGAAGACTTTATTAGTACACAACAAATATTTCATACTAATAAGGGATTTTATTAATTTATTACCTAAGCGAACACTGATACAGTAATAAAATTCATGGTCTGATTATGCAAAATGTGGTTACAGTATTATAAATATATATTTATTATTATTATCGGTATTCTGTAGCTCTGCCTACCCTACTCTGGGAATGAAGGCGTGATGTTATGTATATATGTGTACCTAAGTGAAATTCAATTGTGAATTTTAATTATAGTACTGGATTAATTTTAGTATAAGGTTTGTCAGTTTTTATTGAAACGATGAAACCCGAATAAATGACGGTCTCTTTGAAATTTATAAAAAAGGGATTTACTTAAAAAGTTCATTTAGTTTCTTGCAAAAGCATTTGTCACCACAACGAAATGCTCTGTCTGAGCATTCTTTAATGACTTTCTCCTTAGTTTTGGGCGAAGGTTTAATATTCGATGTCTTTGACAATAAATTTGAAAGTAATTTTCCCATTTCTGAGATAAATCTTTAGAATGAGGTGATTACATACACAAATATAATGCTAAGAAAATGTTCTAAATTCGTTTTATAAGTGATATGATGATAGATGGTTCTAAAATCCATACCTACTAGTACCTACTAAAGAAAACAGACATCTAACGGGCGATTTCTTGATCCGCGTAGTCAACTGAACTAATCTCGGCCCATGAATAGGTAAAGTTTGTGAGTTTGTGAGCTTGTAGGGGGTAAACTCTGGATCTACTGAACCGATTTTAAAAATTATTTTTCCAATCAAAAGCCACGTAACTTGTGAGTGTCACAGGCTATGCTTAATTTTTCAAAGCGGACGGAGTCGCGGGCAACAGCTAGTGGTTAATAATTGGGACCAATTCTAAATCTGAATGAAATTTGGCAAATTTTCGATTCATTTTTAGGGTTCCGTAGACAAATTAGGAACCCTTATAGTTTCGCCATGTCCGTCCGTCCGTCCGCAGCCTAGCTCAGAGACTCTTGGTACTGGAAAGCTGCAATTTAGCATGAATATACATATTAGTGTCGTCAACAAAATGAAAAAGAAAAAAGTTGAAAAAAAAATTTTTTTAGTGTAGTGTCTACGATCTTTTAAAAACATTGCGGATTATTGAAAATATTTTTCGCGTAAGGGGTCCGTTATTTAAATATTAGCTGTATAGCGCTCATTTTTGTTAGAGTCAAGTGGCAGTAAAACAATGCTAAACTTATTTGCTGTGACGCATTAGTACACCATTGTTTTAATGCTATCAACGTTAATTTGTGTAACTTTAACACTTGTCAAAGTTTTAAATACACAAACATTCACTCTATGTTACAAGTCTTAAACGGAGAAAAAAATTGCTTTAATTTACAAGAAAACAAAAACTTATTTTGCCCAAAGTTTTACCTTTCACACGGAATTTGAACAATTCAACTTAAAAAAGAATGCTTTTGCCTACTTCTTTCCAACTTATCCACAGTGAGTAGGGAGTGTTTCATTTCACGACGTAGTTGTTAATTTAGTGGTAACTTGATGTTTAATTGATGAGCAAATAGTGCCCGACACGCGTGGGAGTCCACTGCGTGGGCAAAGCAGTATATGATCTAATAGTTTTTACATTCATCATTCTTCCCTTTAAAGCCAATAAGCAGTATCTCAAATTCAATAGCCAAAGCAGATTCAATCCTATTCTGGTAGTAATAAGGTTGCATTTGCTGCAGGTGTTTTGTCTAAGATACTGCTACTTGTGTTAGCAGGACAGCATTAATATCATTCGACGTAGTAATATAATAACAGAGCATACGCATAACTTTGTAACTTCTGATGAGCCCTACCCATCATATTTGAATTTAAACGTTGTATTTTGTCTCAATTACTCTTAAATCTATACTAATACCAGCGACCCGCCGGCGCTTCGCCCGCTGCAATTTTTTCTTCTTTCACTTACGGGTATGAAAAATAGATAATAGCCGATTCTCAGACCTACTTAATATGCATATAAAATTTCATAAAAATTGGTCAAGCCGTTTCAGAGGAGTATGGTAACTAACACTGTGACACGAGAATTTTATAGGTATATTAGACTAGCGGCCCGCCAGCGGCTCCGCCCCGCTGCAAATTCCTGACTTTCCCGGTGGATTTTCAATTATTTTCGCACCTTTTAAACCTTCCCTGGACTATGACAAACATTTTAAAACCAAAATCAGCCAAATCGGCCCAGCCGTTCTCGAGTTTTAGCGAGACAAACGAACAGCAATTGATTTTTATATATATAGATTATTAATATGAAATGTGAAAGTAACTGTCTGTTTGTTACGCTTTCACGGATAAAACGCTGAATGGATTTATATATAATTTGATACGTAGATAGTTTAAATCCCGGTAAAGGACATAGAAAACATTTTATTCCAAAAAAATAACGGTTCCTGAGCGAATAGAGATAAACGAGTCGCGGGAAATTAAAAACAGCACTAACGGTACTTCACTTATAGTCAAACAAACATACAAACATACGAATGCCAGCTGATCTTAGTATGTTTAAATTTAAACATGATGGATAGAGTTTGGTCAGGGGTTACAAAGTTAAGGAGCGGGGTATGCTCTGTTATTAGGTACAGTCGAGTTCCTAGATATATTGTGTACACTTTAGTACCTTGTCTATTTAATGTCATGTTTAAACTGCCATGTATGAATTGTCACAGCGATTAAAATAACAAGGTACTAAAGCTACACATATTTATGAACTCGACTGTAGGTACTACGTCAAATGATAATAATGATGAATGAATGTAAAGACTGTTAGTCGATAAACTGCTTCGCCTGGGCCTCTATTATACTGCGTTATAACGATATCGCGTTTGACGTGTTTTAAAATCGTGTATGTCGCAGACACTATTATTGTAAATGACAAGAGTTATCAAAACGTTGACAATACGGAAACACATCAAAGACGATATCGTTATTACCGTGTAGAATCCCAGCCCTGGGCCTCTATTCTGCTGCGTTAAAACGATATCGAGTTTGACACGTTTAAGAATTGTTTATGTCACAGTCGCCATTATTGTAAATGACATAAGAGTTATCAAAATGTTGAAAATATGGAAACACGTCAAAAGCGATATCGTTATTACCGTGTAGAATCCCAGCCCTGGGCCTCTATTCTGCTGTGTTAAAACGATATCGAGTTTGACACGTTTAAGAATTGTTTATGTCACAGTCGCCATTATTGTAAATGACATAAGAGTTATCAAAATGTTGACAATACGGAAACACGTCAAAAGCGATATCGTTATTACCGTATAGAATCCCAGCCCTGGGCCTCTATTCTACTGCGTTTTAATGATATCGCGTTTGACATGTTTTAGAATCGTTTATGTCATAGTCGCCATTATTCTAAATGACATAAAAGTTATCAAAACGTTGACAATACGGAATCACATCAAAAGCGATATCGTTATTACCGTATAGAATCCCAGCCCTGGGCCTCTATTCTGCTGCGTTAAAACGATATCGAGTTTGACACGTTTAAGAATTGTTTATGTCACAGTCGCCATTATTGTAAATGACATAAGAGTTATCAAAATGTTGACAATACGGAAACACGTCTAAAGCGATATCGTTATTACCGTATAGAATCCCAGCCCTGGGCCTCTATTCTGCTGCGTTAAAACGATATCGAGTTTGACACGTTTAAGAATTGTTTATGTCACAGTCGCCATTATTGTAAATGACATAAGAGTTATCAAAATGTTGACAATACGGAAACACGTCAAAAGCGATATCGTTATTACCGTATAGAATCCCAGCCCTGGGCCTCTGTTCTACTGCGTTTTAATGATATCGCGTTTGACATGTTTTAGAATCGTTTATGTCATAGTCGCCATTATTGTAAATGACATAAAAGTTATCAAAACGTTGACAATACGGAAACACATCAAAGACGATATCGTTATTACCGTGTAGAATCCCAGCCCTGGTGGAGTCGCACTATTTAACTAACAACCACACTCAAGAGTTAATAATGATTAAGGTGTCCCCTAGTGACGATTTTTTATACACAGGTTTGAACAAGGAACGAGGTCATTATTTTTAAAATGTATTCGAATGCGGTGGTAACTCTTCCCACTTAAGTATTATACGCCCTTGGGTTCCATTCCAATTTGTTTTGCTTCTTTACCAGTATCTTACAAAAAAAAATACAAAATACAAAATAGTTTATTGAACAAAATCAAATAAAACATAAAATCGAGGCTGTCCGTCAGTGACCAAACTAGGCTGAGCCTGTATCTTGGCCAACTGCGAGTGCGGTTAACAGATAGTACTTTGGTTACAATGAAATTTCGAGCAGACAGGGAAAATGAAGTAAAATAATAATAGTAAAATTAGTTACATTACATCAATCATTATGTGTTAGTGTGCGTGTGTGTGTGTGTGTGTGTGTGTGTGTGTGTGTGTGTGTGTGTGTGTGTGAGCCCGCATTTTTATAAATCAGTTACTAGGGTTAACATTATTTTGTCTTTGTGCTTTGAATAATTTCTTCTGTTTGACCGTAAGATAACGTGAGTAACCACTGTTTCACTACTCTCTTAGCTCTGAGAACTGGCTGATGTTTTATGTCACATACATTGCAGACATAATTATATATGCAGCAATACGAGTATGACGGTGATCTCCTAGCTAGGGCGGATCTGTACTGTGGGGTTGGTACTTTGTAATTACGTTTCCGCAACATTTCCATGTGACGGTCAGAGTTGAAGATGCTGCTATGAGTGCGTGTGGTCGCTTTCATGACAAAGAGCTGTCTCACACTAAGCAGTTTAGCTTCACGGTACAGCAAGTTAGTGGGGTAACGAAACGGCCCCCTAAGCATGACCTTAATAACTGCACGCTGCGCACGTTCCAACAGGATCAAGTAACTCTTGGCTGCACAGCGCCAGACTGCCACTCCATACTGCAGGATCGAACATTGTAGTAGCTCGTACTGTCAAGGGAAGAGCTATCAAAATGTAAACCGTATGATTAAGTACGTAGTAGCTTGTAAAATATAAGAAAAACAATGTGGAATTTCGGTTGAGAGCTTTATTTAATTCCAGTTTTTACCTTGCTGCTATATCGTAATCATATTGTTAACGATAAAGTAACTTTCAACATTAATTTTTAAATAACTTGTCAAGTCAAGCAACAGTGTTCGCAT
This sequence comes from Acleris holmiana, assembly GCA_949316455.1. Lineage (NCBI taxonomy): Eukaryota > Metazoa > Arthropoda > Insecta > Lepidoptera > Tortricidae > Acleris > Acleris holmiana. The sequence goes on along the minus strand of OX438782.1, from coordinate 7,843,552 downwards.
TGCTGTGTTCCGGTGTGGGGATAAAACAACCGGTGAAATTACCAGGTCCTCGCCGTTGGCATCGCCTTTGAGGGTTTAGTATTGCAGTCTTAAGATTATAATCTTGTGAATTCAAATGTCTAGGGGTCTCAGATTCCACTTACCACCAGGTGGCCTGAGTACTCATGTGCCTTCTCCTTATCTTTATAAAAATCACGGATTCAACTTTTGATGTTACTCAGCGAGCTATGGAGAAGGCTATCTTCTGCCTGCGTCTAAGAAGATTCAAGAGAACCAAAGTTACGGACATTTTCAAAGAATTTGCTTGCCTAAAGTAGCTGCTGGTCATATTTGGCGTAGGACTGACAACCACTATGGCTGATGAGTCTTCCTTCCGTGACGCAAGGTTCCGACACCTGAAGGTGGGGCTGAGTGACATGCAATGCCACTTCTGCCAAAGAAGGTTGCGTAAGATTTTTTTTTGTGTTCGCATAATTATGTTCCGCACCTTCCGTGGTTTCACCTGATGGTTCCAGCGGAAAACTAGCGCTGACTACTTCTTCTTGTCCGTATTTATTTCAATTCTTTGTTGTTGTTTGTCACTAATAGGACTTTTTCTTTGTTTCTTTCGCCTTTCAATGGATGAGGTGCTATGTAGCATCCATCGAACTGTAACTATATGCATACAAAACTTCACCTCGATTTCACGTGCAAAGTATAAACCGGAAAAAAACTGTAACCTTCTAATAAAGAAAGTACAACCTTTCTAAAAAGACGTTAAAGTGAAGACGGATTCTTACTTGGTTAATTGTTTTATAGTAGGAGAGTAAGTTTTCTTTTAGAAGTCTGCAACGAAAGAGGTAAGTGCACAAAGTGCTTCAATGTATGCAATGCTTTGGAAAAAGTAACCGCAATTTTGCATTTTTCTGCATTTTAATATGCTATTAAGTCACGAAATTAAGTTTCTGCTTCACTTTACTCTGAAAGCTTGTTTACTTTGTAGATCATGTCTTGTAATGTTCGGAGTTCAGTAATAACTTGAAAGCATGTTTCATCTGACTGTCGAAGGAGGGTAATGGTTTAGACAAGGGTGTCTATTCTACTCGGGAAAAAAACATTGCTTTGATATGTTAGTATAGTATTGTCAACGTTATGATATCTCTTATTTTAGGTTATTGCCCGTGGTCCACCTAATTAGTTCACCTCTGTGAATTACGGAGACTAAACTGGTTAAAATTAATTGGTAGGCTTAGGTTATGTTAGTTCTTCAGAGGGCCCGAAGGGCCAAAATACCAAGGAATTCGGAGCTCCGTCGACTCAGTTACCGTGTGCTAAAATGTCCAGATGAACTAATTAGGTGAATCATGGGCAATGACCGGTTATTTATTTCATAGTAATGGCACCCGAGTTAAAAAAAAAACCTTGAAACCAAGGGTGTTTAGTTTATTACTAGTTTTTGCGCGCGATTCCGCTAGCGTAAAAGTCGTTTATCGCTATTCCCTCGGGAACTGTCCAATTTTTCTGAATAAAAAGTAGCCTACGTGCTATTCCAGACTATAATCTCTGAGCCAAATTTCATCCAAATCCGTTTAGCCGTGCTGGTTTAGCTGTGCATGATTGAGTAACAAACATCCAAGCTTTCGCATTTATAATATTAGTAAGAGAATAATATTTATTAATTACCTTATGTATACCACACATAAATTATAGGGTAAGTTATAGTGTTAACAACATGTAGATGTATGTATGTATGTATGTCACGCCTTGTATGACTGAACTGATGTCCCGATTTCGACAAGCGAGGTTAAGTAAGATTTGTTTTAGCATCGCAAATATTACTGGGAATTCACCGGCTAGCTCGTCGACGAATGTACACTGGTTGACCCATCGCGTAAACATTACTTGTTCAGTCGAGCCTCACGTGCCTCGACTTTGGTGAGCTAGGCTTGCCTCAGCTACAAAGAATAACCTACCGCCACTAGCTAGTCATGTAGGTAAACGACGAAAATAAATATTTACACTCTTTGCAACATTTGCAACTAAAGCGCTACTAGACGCCATTTGATATTCTAAAGTTACCCATTTGTATGAACACATCAAATGTAATGCGAGGTGCAAAGAACGATCTCAACCGAGTTATCGGTATGAAAATCCAATGAACTTTCAACATTGACGAAAGAAAGTCAACGGCATCTCTTATTGAAATCCCTCCACAATTGTTAGACAAATAAACACATCTTATATAACTCATATCGAATAAGATCTTATTCTTAAACCGCAAAGGATTAAAATTGTTATGATATAAAAATAGATTCAAGCCCTTTTAAAGTTTTAAGTAATAATAACACGGTCAGAGTGCCCAAAGTGCCAGAAAGAGCCGCTTAGTGATACAAATCGAAACAATGGGCCGAATTTAAGAGTTTTAAGTAAATCGAACAAGTTTAATATTCTTTAAGTTACTAAGTTTTGTTAAACAGCGTAAACTTTGGAGGTTATTACGATCCAATGGTGTTTGGAAAGTTTTGATTGAATAGATTAAAACAACCAAAGTTTTGTAGAAAGGATTTTCCATAATATACCTACTAATTGTGTTACTAGAGCCCCGCGGCTTTAGCAGCTTTGTTCCTTGTTCCTAGAAGGAGTTTGGTTTTTAGCTAGCCTTTGCTTGCGGCGTTGTCCTCACTTAATCTATCCGAGCATTTAACCTCCCCCGAACCACCCCAAACTTCGCTGTAAGTCAGAGGTTCCCAAACATTTTCAGTTTCCGTCATTTTTTTACAACGCTTTGTTAGTAATATACATACATACATACATAACATCACGCCTTCATTCCCAGAGTGGGGTAGGCAGAGCTACAGAAATACCAACAACTCTAAAGACTTACTGATATTTCTGTAACCACATTTTGAACTAACAGGATAAGAGGTTTACTAGGTGTATTAGTGACAGGTTGCAAGCCCATCGCCTAGCAGTACTACAAGCCCTTATTCCCTTAGTCGCCTCTTACGACATCCACGGGAAGACATGGAGTGGCACTATTCTAACCCGACCACCACACGGTGTAAAGTTAGTAATATTTATGAAGGAAATCCAATATTATGTTTTATCAGAAATTGAACAGCTGCCGAGGGAATAACGCTAACATCTGCGCAAACGGAGTCACGGGCGAAAGCTTATCCGTCTATAAAAGGCCCTATTCTGGGTTACACCTACTCTCACAAAGCAGAGACCCTGGGAAATATGTTTTAATCTAAGACTGCGCGCCCTCCTACCTTATGACCCCTGTCTGAAGATATCTCCATTGTTAGTCACCATCATCATACAAGACCAAGAGAAAACTGAGTATAACATTTTGTTGAACTAGTGGTTAATAAACCATTAATTATACAGTCATGTCATTTATTATCGAGGAATTTGAATTTGCTATACAGCAGTTTGACATAGTACGTAAATTTGCTGGGTCATACATTGTACACGTGTCATTAGTCGTGTCACGTCGGGAAACATATAACACGGCTAATTTACGTATTCTCTCCTAACTTGTGTTATGTAAGAATTATGGACTACGTATGTTAACTTATTTTTAAGATATCTCATCTGTTATTAAAAATGTCTGAAAGAGATTTTATTACCTTGTCACTTTCACTACTTTGACGCATTCTTATTGTCGTAGCATTGTTACGTTAGTGCGATAAATTACTAAAATGATCATCTACTTTTGCTGTTGACTGTACGTCAAACAAATCACGCCCAAATACGCATGTTTAGGTATTCCATAGGCCAGCGTGACTATGTCGTAAAATAAAAGGAAGGCATTACCTCCACTCTTTCCCGTAGATTACCCACCAACGACCACAGAACGCGATGTTAAGCAGTACGAAGTTAATTACACAAATAAAAAAAGGTATGAATTAAATATTTTTGATACTACAAAATTGCAGTTACACTCAGTGAAAACGATAGCGATTATACAACATACCTATTGCTTTCAACGACGCTGGCCCCGTATTATGGTCACGTTTATCGCGGTGGATAAAGCATCCGTCACTCTCGCACTGTACTTGTCAGAATTTCATCCATGTTTAGTCACGCGAAACACGCCCCAAGAAATGAAGAACGTTATAAATCTGACTTTCGCCATTATATTGGAAGTTGTTATCAATTTCATTGTTATTTGCAGAGAAATATGTTTTAATCTAAGACTGCCCGCCCTTCTGCCATATTATACTTATTTACACTGGCTAGGGAATGCAAAAAACCGCTTGAAACTGGTTATTAACCGTCTTTTCCTTACGCGAATCCGGTTATAACCGGTTATTTGAATTTCCTAACATTGACGCAACCATGCAACATCAATCTAAGTGGCGCGGCGGGGCGCACCTTAGAGGGTTCAAGACATTACCACAATCAGCGCCAAGGACCCGAAATGTTCGCTTCATAGCGGAATAATGCTGCTACAAGGTACAGTAGGACTCGTATCATTCCTGGTACTGAATGTGTTGGATTTACCTTTGAATAACCGACACTCAGTTCAAAGAATGTTTTACTTCGGCGAATTTCCATTTCATCGACAGGCATTTCCACGTGCAGGAGTTATAATTTTTCTAACCTACGTAAACTATGCTTAAGATAACCTAAAAACAATAAGGTTTCAGGAGAAATTAGCTGTCGATGAAATGAAATTCAGTGAAATGAGTGCCGGTGATTCATGAGGATCCTATTGTAGTCACTTATTTATTTATTTTTTATTTACTTTAGTTATTTAATTAAAGTTACAAAGGTAGGCCTACAGTTTTAAACCAAAGCGCCTAGTTCAGTAATTATAAAAAGTTAAAAATAAAATAACATTATTTTAGACAAGAGAGTCCCCCATCCTTAAGAGAACACAGAAATTCATTAAGCAGCGCTATTGCCCTGGCCGTTGGACAGTTCCTGGCTCTACGAGTCCTTAGTCCTGGTAACGCCGCGAACAAATGATGGCGGCGGCGCGCACCCGCCCGTACATACTGTTGCGGGACGAATAGAGTCAACTGCCCTAGAGCCAAAGGATTATTTATTCTATTTTGCAGCATTGTCAGTAGGCGTATAGGTGAAAAACTAAAGTAAATGATGTTTGTCCTGTTGTATGTATATAGTCATAATAACCGTTCGACATTCTATATTAGAAATTTGACGTAAGCTCCATATTACTTTTGTACACAAATACATACAAGTCCTTTACTTAAGTTTTGCCAAGATGCAAACGCTGAGCAAAAAAGGTTAGCACTAACCTTTTGCTTTCTATCGGCTCGAAATCTATCGTGTCACTGGTAGATCACGTGACTTTTCGTATGACGTGATCTATCAATTTCGAAAATCGCTATCTTAGCATTATGCATCTTGAAAGGCCAAATCAAATTCAAATTCAATCATTTATTCAGTAAATTGGCCAAATGAGGGCTCTTTTACACGTCGATAATATGCGGTGAATCTACTAGCGCTCCGGACAAGACCATCAATGCGGAGAGCAAGCGCCGCAAAAAACTCCAGCAGTCATTTTTCAATTTAGATTTTCAAAGAGTAACATACCTTAGGCTACTTTTCATAATTCCGACGGGAACAGCGTTAAACTTCAATGCGCAAAGGATAGTTTTAAATAATTCCTGGAATATTCCAACATGATTTTTCCCGGACAAAGGCTTTGAATCGTGTTCCTGTATTTATGGAAAACAATAAGGCGTCCTGTTTCCCACCCTAGTCCGATTATTCCCGCGTCATGAAACACAAAGGGGATAAAGAATTTTCAGCAAGTAAAGCATGGCAAAGCCGGCTGTTGTTTTGGAAACATACATACATAACATCACGCCTTTATTCCCAGAGTGGAGTAGGCAGGGCTACAGAATTACCAACTGCTCTAAAAAGAAAAAACAGGAAGACAAAAATGCTGAATAGAACTAAACGTACATCGATGCGTATGATGACGGGTTTAGCCTAGTTATTAGTGGCCCTGCCTGCAAAGTTAGTGAGCACGGGTTCATCCCAGTATGGAGAAATATTAAGCTTTAAAGCGCTAAAAAAAAATTGAGTCTAGTGTCCCCCGCCTCCTCCTACAGCCAAAACTACAAATACTAAAATTCAGAAAAAATCTTAAGTGAATGCTCATATAACGAATTTAAAAGGAAAACTATAAGTGGGTCATACACACTCTTAAAAACAAAAGTTGTCTTTCCTCTGGTCGATAGTTAATAGCTTGTGTGCATATACGTTTTTTTTTATATGATAGGTCTAAAGCAGTCCCGACGCCGTTTATGCAAGAATGGGTTTAGCCAGAAAATTAGGCCTTAAAAACGTTAACTTCTGGTGTGTCCACAGAAAAGACACTAACCTAAATCTGTGTATGACCCACTGAACCCTACACTGAGCATGGTCCGACATGCTGTTGCCCGTTTTTTTTAGCATTACCGTGCGCGTCTCGGCCTCGGTCGAGCTGTCCAACTACGAACTAAAGTCAAGTCCAGACATGCACGGTAATTTTTAAAATATTCCTTGGAATCCTTCAAGCTTTGGACAATTTCTTGAAAAAATTATGGCTGATTAAAATGAAGAGGTTCTCTCTGATTGCGTACCAGACGATACGTGGAACGAAGTTAGTTAAGATGCATCCTGCGAAAATGTTCCCGTGCAGCAGTGGAGAAATTAATGTTTCTAATCGCATTCATTATTGTTACTTAGCTGAAAGAGATTCCTTTATGGATAAATTAGTCTGTTGAGCAATAGAGGTTACATTACATTAGCAACAATGAGAACAAATTAAGGCCACTACACGAAAAAATATTACTTACCTCGTTACTCCGCCTTGTGGGACGTTATTACAAACCGAATTTTTACACGTTACTGAGGGCCCTAACAATTTTTCAAGCCTAGTTTGCCTAGTTTTTAAAAAAGTGTTTATAATTTGCTTCATATTAGAACGTTGTTTGAGATATACTTAAGTATTTCTTATCAATTCCTACCTTCCTACCGGAATAAAATCAGAGAACAAGACGTAATCAAACAAAGTCAAACTCGTCGGCCCAAACTAGGATTTATATTTATCTTGGGACCGCAAACTACTCCTAAAGACACACAGACGACCGGACCCCTCAGTGAATAAATATGTACAAGTCATTGTGATTTCTGATACTTACTTGGGTACCGTCAACATTTACAACAAGGGTCGCTCTCTATTCCACTTTGGCCTCAACCGTATTATTGTTCTACGATTCGGAGGCCTTCTCTTTAAAACTGACTGTAGAAATCTAATAAAATTAATAAATGTTATCGTTTCAGACGTTGTTGGTTGCCGTTTCCTTCCCAGTAGGAGAGACCGAGGAGAGTTGTAACTGAGGTGAGTTGTGACAAAGCCGATTTCTCTGAACCTATGACAGTTTATCGAGCTGGCAACTTCGCGGATTCGTTGCTTTTTCGCCACTCCACAGTTTGTGTGAAGTTGTCAGCTTGCTAACTGTTATAGGTGCAGAGAAATCGGTTTTATCATTCCTCACCTCTGTTACAACTCTCCGTGGTTTCCCTTAGTCTCTTACGAACTCGCTTTACAACTTGAAGCATGAATTATTAACCAACGACGATATTTTAGGGCTTATATTCTCCATCATGTTGTTTAAACGTGGCTTGAAAAGAGTATTTGTTGAACAGCAGCGACATGGCAGTATCCCTGAACTTGTTTGTGACCGCTTTCCATCAGGTGGCTGGTCTGCTAGTCTTTAATGGGTATCATCATCATCATCTCAGACGAACACTGCTGGATATAGGCCTCCTAAGTTTGCCTAAAGGGCCCTATCTATCGGTTTCTCGCACCCTTAGCCACGTCGTTGATCCACCTTGTTCGAGGTCTACCTAGGTTTTCTCTTCAACCCTGTGAGCTTTGTGCCCCGCCGACTGCCACTTAAGCCTAGCATTTCGTAAGGATATGTCGATAACTTTGGCTCTCGAGCGCATCTTTTCATTCGTCATTTTTTAAATACTATAAATAGCTAATTGTTTCAGTTCCATAACCGCATTGAAAGAAGGCAACTTGTCCAGTAAACTAACCTTTCCATGTAGTAATTTGCTGTACAACCAATCTTATTGTCTAAATTTCAAATTGCCTGCAAGTTTTTACTCTGTATTTGCTAGTTTCTTCGGAACTCTCTCCTACCTTATTTCTAGTTGGCCTGGTGCCAATAGCAACTCTGGCCTACTAAGGAAAAAGAAGTATGTACCCTATACTCCGTTGCAAACACAACCTTATTTGGAACTGCAGAAGAATGATGCCTAAATGGTTTAATTGTACATACACCCTTTTGGTTTAGAAAAGCAGAACTGAGTCTACCAAAGCTTGTAATAAACGAGGAAAGCTTCTTACGTAAATAACGTTCCCTGAGGCACTGCAAGCTGATACTATTAAATTTGAAATTTTAGAGATTATTTAAGGTGATGTGTGAATTCTCATCAATACAACAGTCATAGAAGTAAACAAACAGACATGGCCTACTAAATTTGTAACATTTATTAAAGTTACCATTATCCCCATTCTATTCCTGATAAGTCGAACCCATAATATGGTTACATATTTTACCTTTGACAGCCAGATAAATATAGGGTTAGGTCCAAAAAGTTGGGTATGCTAACTCACGCAGTTAAATTTTGTGAGAAAAAATCCGTAGTGCAAAGAATACGAGCCATACAAAATATGAAAGGATACTTTTCGTCGCACAACGAAACTTTTTCAGCCTTCGTTGTTATGTGGGTTAACTACTTACGCTTAAATATGGTCCAACTCGTTGGTTCTAACCTATTAAACATTTTCATAAACCAAATTCAAATAGAACACAATTTGCAAGAAAACTATTCGTCCGCAAACGTTTATAGAAATTTCGCTTGCCTTTATTTCCTAGAAAGCTTGCCAGTATTCATCCCCATTCCAAAGGGTGTGTCGCACATAAGTCTTCCACAACGCCATGTTATTGACAACGGCATGACTCAACGAACTACGCCTATTTTAAAAGCAGGTCATTAATCTTTTTACATTTATGGAACGATCGGCTTTTGTTATGTTAAGGTACCAACTTAATTTATAATCTTATCGCGATATTAGGCATAAATTGAACTGGCACCATTTAATGTTTTGTCTAGCATATCTCATGCTAAATACCCGATGGGAGTATCGCAAAAGATTTAACCGTTAGCTTTTAACAGTGTATGATACGAAAAATACTAAGTAAGCTTTCTGAATAGGTATATGTTTTTGCCGACTCCAGTGCATCTTAATATCTGAGTCTTTGGGGTCATAGTCAGTCAGAGTCCGTCAGAGTCCGTTTTGGACTGCTGTTCTTCCAACATCATAACCATCGATTTCGCAATTTCTCAGGGGTCTAATCTTGGTATGACACATTTCTTTACTTTTCTTTTTCGGTATACATGAGAACATAGGTATATATGTATTATGTAAATAGTTTATTGTACAAAAACAGAAATTCTAATACAATATTTTCAAAATAGGAACGTACAAAGGCGAAAAAATCCATTTAAGGGACATTTTCCATCTAACCCGTACATTTTTTAATTTGATATTTTTTAATATTATTATTTGTTAGAATAAACGAAAGAAACATTCGGCTTCGGCTATTGGGTAATTACCTAAATAGGTTGTCATTTCAACTGCTTTATCCAAAAGCGACTAACGACAAAGAGTTATTTATTAAGTTATTCTCTTCAAAGAAATGCATATCTTCACGAATCAAGGTTATACGTATATAGCCGTTTATGTCTATCCGTCTGTCTATCCGTCTATCTAGGTCGCACGGTACAAAGGGCAATCACGCTCGAGTAATGCGATAGCTTAGTATTTGATGCACTCGCACATTTGGAGCCTCTTTGTATCGCCGTAAGTGACTTTCAGAGGCTTTTGCAGCTGGTGCTAAAGAGAAAGGCGATATTCATCTTCTACTACTAGTTTATGTCCATATTATTATTAGTCATAGTTTACGTCTTCTTCTTTTTATATTAATGGCGGTCCACCGCGATATTCCGCGGTGATTTCGACAATGTCAAGTGAATAGAGTAAAACGGTAAACAGAATAAATCAAAATCAAAAGCCGGTCATTTTTTAATCGGCCATCTTCCCTCCCCGAAGGTTACCGGAACCAATCATAGTTTACTATTAGAAACGTCTAATGACGCGTTATTTACCATGCTTTGAAAAATGGCCGTATCTCAGACAAAACTCCTGTAGCAAGTACAACCTTATTACTTTCAGGAGATGATTGGATATGTTGTGGCTATTGAGTTCGAGATACTGCCTCTTGGCTTATGAAAGCATTTATAACGATAAGGGAGTGAGTTTACTTGTTTATTTAAAAATCTTACTGATGAATATAATAATTGTTGTTTAGCAAACGAAATAGATTGAAAGTAACTTATTTCGCATGTCCGAACTTAATCCTTAACAGTCAATTGGTTAAATGGTTAAAAAGTTAACCTCATTCTTAAACTTATAGCTTTTTGTTGTGTCAGGGTAGATACATTTTGACGCACAAGTTAAAATAGCTTCATATTCAGTTATTCAATAACAAAAAATGATTAACTACCTCTTTGTTTGCGTAATAAATGCGTTTCCCTTGAATTTAAACAAAGCAGTCACCTGAAAGCGCTTTATGAATAATCGAATATTTTTCGGCCTTTATTCTACTCGCTATAACCATATTGCTTTGACATGTTATCGTTTTGTTTTTAACATAACGATAATAATACGAAAACATGTCAAAGGCAAAACGCGCTTTTATGTGCTAAAATTAATTATTAAAGTTCTCCGGGTTACCGTACCATTATCGACGACACGTTGGCTTAGTTGAGAGTGACCCTGCCAACTAAGCCAGCGGTCCTGGGTTCAAATCCCGGTAAGGGCAGATATTTGTGTGATGAGCGCGAATATTTGCTGATGAGTCTTGGATGTTTTATATGTATTTCCCTATATAGGTATGTTTATCGTTGTCTAGTACACATAGTACAAGCCTAGAGCTTAGTTTGGGACTAGGTCAATTTGTGTGAGATTGTCCCGTGATCTTTTTTATTTATTGTATCACACCAGTAAGCCTGGACTCTATTCAGCGTTGAGGCCATATGCTGCCACAACTACACATAAACAGGAGATGGCTTCATGAGCTTCCGCTTTTACGCGCGCCTCGATTGCAGCGTTAAATTCCTATAGTACCTGTTTACTATAAAACCACAGCAGTTATTACAAAAATGGTTTATTATAGTCGCCTTTATCGCGGTGAATAATGGCATCTGTCACTCTCGCACTCACAAAGTGACACTTCTTTTCAGAAAGTGACACTTCTTTTTATCCACATGACAAACACGGACATAATAGAAGTTATAAGGACACGGCAGAAGTTATTAAGTACTCAACTATTCATTGCAAAATCATAGTTAAAGGACGTATCGAGAATGCAACTGCGGAAGAGGTGTTGTGATGTTTTAATTTCTAATGGCGTTATTACGTTTAACAGTTTCAAGGAAAAAATAATAAGTTTACAACATTGTTTACACCTATTTGCTATAGGATTGTTTTAAACTCGAACGCCATTACTGTCAAGTGAGCTATCGTAACGTTGACAATACAATAACAATAGGAGTAAAGACAATGTAGAATAGGGCCCCAGACAAAGAAGGCTCTATGCTCATCGAGATCCAGATTGCCAAACACTACCCGACTTAAGCATTATGTGCCCTTTTAAAAACAAAAAATTAACCGTCATTTTCACTTGAAACAACTAACGTTCAACACTCGTTCTACACTATCATGTTTTAATGATACTTAAGTTTTAATAAAATAAACCACAAGATAACTAGGTAGGCACTACCTTTTGTTCGCCCTACGGAATCGGACGTGGGCCCTTAATTAGTTGCTCGGATATTGCCTAATTTCTACTCCCGTAGGGACAGTGTACGCGGTAAACCCTAATAGTTTAAATACCGGCTACAGATATACGAGTAGGGTAGCTATCTTCAACCCGTAAAATCAATCCCCTCCCGACAGGAAAAACGATAAATAACTTCTAAGACTTCTAAGAGGCCGGAGTCAATCTGGTAAAAGCTTTGGCGCTCAAGCTTTACAAAACCAATTTGGATTTATGGATGTGATATAGAAACGCTATTATAACCGTATTGGTATCATTGTCCGCCGACATAACTGTTATAATCATAAGCAATGTAGCAGTCGAATTATTCTATACTCTATTGGTAACGGTATTAAATTGAAAATGCTTATACTATTACTTTGCTGTTAGCCGCTTCCTTTGGTATTACGGCAGCATGGCTGCCTCTTCTAAAAAGCCCTGAGTATTAGGATACTGATCTTGAGGTAGTATGTACGTGTGCCAACATGTTTGTTACACCTTCACATGTGAACAAATTTTGTTTAAAATTGGAAAGAAAGCAACATGATTCTCGAGAAATTTATAACCTACGGAACTATATATGGGTGAATTATAAAGTTATTGTACATATTTATTATTATTAGGACCTAATTGATGTCAATGTTTGAAACAAACAAGTGAAACAAAATATTTTTCCTATGTGTAATGAAGATGAACCATTTATTTCAGTTAAACTTTGACATCAATTAGGACCTGAACTACGTAAATATCTTTTCAATTAACCCTTATACATAACCACGTAGGTAGGTTAAAAACCTAGATTTCAGAAGACACCGTGAATTATGCTATAACATTTATAATCGTAATACACCGTCGCTGTTAGGAAACAGCGCTTATTCAAATTCTCAGTGAAACATTTTATTTTACCCGTCTCGCGTACAAATTAGAGTTGTATTGTCGCAGAAAAAGATTTTAAAAAGGTAATTCAGAGGCAACGTTTGGGCCGTTCGCTGTCGTCGGGGCGCACCGAGTTCTTGTAACTCGCAGTGATATTTGTTTAAATATCTATCTAAATAGGTAGTTCGATTTATTTAAGATGGTGAAGAGTTGGGCTTGCGTAGTAAAACACGCTCATACGCACACGCATGTAAAACACAATTAAGGATTATTAGTTTTCTTTAAAGATTTGCCGTTTCCGTCTGTCCGCTGCTTAGCCCTGAGACTTTTAGTACTAAAAAGCTGTTATTTGGCACAAATACACATTATTAGTCTCGCCAAAATCTTAAAAAAACATTTGTTTTGGGTACATTCCCTACACGTAAAGTGTTTTTGAGTAAACTTTCTTCTATTCAGGGATCCGTTTGTAAAATATTAAGCTATAAAGTGCTATTTTTTGTTATAATTTTGTGTGTGTGTCCCACAGGCAAAACTGCAAATAAAGAATCTGAACAATATCTTAAACGAAAGCGCATATTATAATTATAACGAATTTAAAAAGAAAACTATCGCGACAAAGTAGACATCATTGGTTCTTGAGATACAGGCCATTAAAGTGTTTAGAATATAATTAGAAAGGAAAAAAAACAACGCTTACAAAAAATACACTTAAAACAAATGACAACTAGAATGACACATTAAACATGGTGTTTATACCTAAATTAGTTCATACTTGTTGTTTTTTGTCTGTGCAATAGGTACAGTCAAGTTCAAAAGTATGTATACACTTTAGTACCTTGTCACTTTAATCGCTTGGATAATTTCATATGGCAGTTTAAACATGACGTTAAATAGACAAGGTACTAAAGTGTATACATACTTTTGAACTTGACTGTACTTAACGGCTTCGGAACCCTACAATGAGTATGGTCCGAAATATTCTTGCCCTGATTTTGTATCTAATGGAGATGGACATGAGATAAATAAGCACACAGTCCACCATGGTATTGTGGGGTCTGATGCCCGTAAACTTTTGCAACACAAGACTGCGAAAGCGTTACAAACCCTGAGGACTCAGTAGAACGCCTAATATTATTATTTTTTTTCACCGGTTGTCTTATCTCCACACCGGAACACAGAAAAGATGCAATTTTCTTCGTCCGCGTATATTTCGATTATCGTTTTTCCCTCGGGAACATTTAAAATATCCTGGATTGTAAGTAGGTACCTTCCCTATCTGTTAATCGTCTTTCTATAAACAATTTTCATCCAAAGCTTTCGCATTTATAATAATAGTAGGATAGTAAGATGGTAGGATAGCTAACAGCTGGCTAATGTGTGTATCAAGTGTATCAACATCACCATAATGTACAATACTTTACATGAACTAGCCTATAATTAAGTACATTTCTCCCTCACCTAACTTTTGCATATTAATTCAGAATAGCTTATACTACTAACTACGCTAATAACTACAAAATGGGCTCTAACTGGCACGCAAGCTTCCGCTCATATGAATATTACACTCGCGAGCACTAAAAACGGGTCATTGCACGAACAAATTTAAACGCACTGTGACCACTTTAATTGCTCTGGAGTGTACTCGTTCACAGCCCACAACTCAAAAACTGGAATACTTTTTAGGGTTCCGTAGTCAAACTAGGAACCCTTATAGTTTCGCCATGTCCGTCCGTCCGCAGCCTAGCGCAGATACTCTTAGTACTAGACAGCTATAATTTGGCTTGAATATGCATATTAGTCACGCCCACAAAGAGGTACAATAAAATATAAAAAATATTTTTTTTAGGGTTCCTCCCCTTCACGTAACATGGGGACTAAGTAGACATCATTGGTTCTTGAGATACCTACAGGCGATTAAAGTGTTTATATTCGTACCTACTAAAATCATCAAAGAGGGCACCAATTGACTTTAAATAGAAAATTAGTTATTACTTGTTGATTTTTATGTTTTTATTACAATCGCCCACACAGCTGAGTGACCAATGAAGATAAACAGAGAGAAACTGTCTTGGTCGTGCACATGAGATTCTTATCTACATTTTCTCACTTCCGTCTTTAATGGGCAGTTAATTGTGTGGCTGTTTGTACTTAACGGCTTCAGAACCCTACACTGAGCATGGTCCGACATGCTGTTGCCCGGTTTTTAAATGAAGCGGGCACAGAATGAGGTAAGGCACAGGTCCATAAATCAGATTACTGTTACAAGCTAAGTATTTGCGAGTTCCTCGGAAAACGTTGCTGTTTAACAAAACAATGATTTATTTTCATTGGATTGTCGCTATAAGTTACAGTTAAACGTTTTACACAAAACGTAAGAGCAAGGTATTTTTTTGGGCCTTTTCTCAATTTTATGTTTTGACCCAAAATAGTCTGTGTTAGAACCCTTTGTAAGTCTTCATCGCAGTTTTTTTTCGTTTTTTTAACGGTAGGTCATAGCTACGTTTTATTACTATCTGTCTCTTAAACCAATAAAAGTCATTCGCTCTAACTCGATTTGGTGTGTCCGCAGCAGGTATTTTTATTTGTTTATATTTTTGCATAACATCTCTTAGCAAACTTTATCCTGAAAACTAGAATTGATTGAGTAAACTATAAAAAAAAACATACGCAAGAAAAATAAAGGTTTCTTGATATGCAAAATTTGTTCTGTTATGTACCTACCTTGACATGAAGTAATAGGTTTGCGTGATATACAGGATGTAACTAAATCCGAGTAAATAACTTGGGATCTTCGAGTCAAGATTGAATAGGTAGATACACTTCATTGTAACCCTGCTCCACCTTCGACCTAGTTTGTCATCGTCGAGGTGTGACTGAGGTAAAACTCAAACATTGTTTTTTTTTTTATATTGGTAAACAAAAAGGGTTAGGTTAGTTAATACAAATCACTAAAGCGATAGCCGCAAAAACTTTTAAAAAAAATATACTATCCTGACAAAAAAAACGCATATTGATTATCGAAGTAACATGCGTGGAATTAGCATTTTTTTCTTGCTTACTTAAGACAATTGACATAATTAAACTGACAACCTCAACTTGGAAAATACCTAATGAAATTAGTACTGTTTGACACATAACCGCAAATATTCACCAAGCGTATTTTTATAAAAAATAAACGTTTAATGAATAGTTATTTTATCTTAAACTTTATATGAAAAGCTCTAGTGTATAAATCACTGCAAAGACCTGACTTGATCCTTAAAAGTACGTGATTATCGAACCATGATTACATGGTGAATTGGTTCGATTGGTTTTGTTTAAGTACATATTTTTCAAGTTCAATTGACACAGAATTTAGGCGTAACCTTTCTGATAATTAATTAAGTTATGTATAGCAAGTGTGTAATTATAGCGATGACGCAGTCATAAACACATTCAACCGAGTTTAGGGTTTTTGTGTTAGATAGGGGTACCCCTTAGAGAGGATCAGGGGATCCCATTACGAGATACATACTTACTCACTGCGCCTTAAGCTGGATTTGGGCCAGCATGTTATTCTACACGAAGCAACTTACACAACGTCCTATCTAATATAACTTTGTTAACGGAAAAACACCTAAGTACCTGAGTCGTATGGTTTAGATTCTGAACTGAGAGTTAGTACTTACGTTGTTGTAGAAGTATGTATCAGTCGTCATTCGATTGTTTGGAGCTGTTCTTGTAACATTGTAACTAGCATGTTTGTAGCGTTTTCGAACAGCTACCCGCCCTGGCTTTGTCTGGATTGAATCTATACAACCACCTGAGGTCCAAGGGTTCCATTGTATCTAAAACAACGCGTTGGTAAAATGTCTAGTGTTTTTTTGACACTCTCAATAAGGTTCAAAGTTAAAAAAATATATTATTACACTCCTGCACTTCTTCATAGCCAACATGCAAACGCTGCAAACGTTTCTGTTTTGTTTCGACTCGAAATGTATTGAGTTCACATAATACGCAATATATCATCAGCTTACGTCGGTTTTCGAAAATCGTTCACTTCATAGTGTTACACATGTTATTAGGCCCCCTGTACTGGTATACTTCTTTAGAGAAATTATCTAGGTCCTAAAACTTGCACTCATCAAAGTAATCCAGTTCAAAGTGATACAATTCATCTGTTCCCTGTCACGACATTGATGACGGTCAGTAGTCGCTCCGGGTGATAAAAGGCAATCTGTCTTCCATATCCTTGGGGAACGAAATCATTAAGTCATCATAGTGACCTTGGCCAATGGACACCCTTCAATACTTAAAAATATATACATAAAACATCACGCCTTCATTCCCAGAGTGGGGTATACAAGGTGTGTCTGACCATGGGGCTTTAAATTTAGGTATCGATTCTACTCCTCAAATGCTACATCTTTTGTTCTACGACTTAGAAAATAACTTAATTTACAGTAAGTTATAGGTGATCAAACTTTCAAAATTTACGAGTAAAATCAGTGAATTAATTTATTTTTAAAGAAAAAAAACCTTATTTTTTTAAAGTCGTAGAACAAAAGGAATTCTTTTTGAGGAGTAGAATCGATCCCTACATTTAAAGCCCCATGGTCAAACACACCTTGTATAGAGCTACAGAATTACCAACAACTCTAAAACACATAATGACACGAAAATGAATACTAAAAAACCCTATTATTTTCAACAAAAAGTTGAATCATTCATAGTTGAGCGTAGTTAACCATACACAAAGGCGAAAAAAGTTCCGTTGTGTAGCGAAGGTATCCTTAATAAAATTGCATGGCTAGTTTTTGTTGCACAATAGAAAACTTTCATAAAAAAAAAATATAAAAACTGAACGTCTAATAAGGAATATTTTTATTTAGGTCATTTTAAAGCAACCTGTATTCATGATTTTTTGTTAAAGTCAGAAACAAATTTCTGCTCAGCAGTGTTCTCATCTTGGGAAGTGCTGGTAGAATTTAGAAGTGTAAAAGTGCCCGTGCGGCCTACTTTCAGAATAAACATCTTTTCTAATCGTTTATATTAATAATAAATATAATGCGCCGTAATATCTCTACAACAATCTATTTGCAGCGTTGAGCACTTCTTAAGAACTCATTCATTGATACAGCATGCTTCAAATTATTTTTCGCTGAATTGGGGTTTTCAATTGTTATTCTTGTATATTTATTTTAATTCTGTAGGTTAAGTTTTTCCCAATAAATATTAAGGTATAAAAGTAAAATGACAATGCTCATACAGATTTTTGTTGTTATTGATAAAATCATGTTTTAAAGCACAAGTCAAAGTTTCATAACTCACTAAGAATCACCATACCATTATCATTTAATTGTAATGCCATTATTAAAGTCCAGATTCATGTCGTTGGTAAGATTTGCTTAGAAATGGTATAGCGTGCCTTAATTGACGTCGTATGACGGTGTTTAGTTTTTCCGCTGTTGTTGAATAATAAATCGATATCAGAGGACAACCTCACACAAAAAATTACCTCGTCTTCGCCTTAGGCTTGTAATATGGGTACTTGACAACGATAAACATACGTATACAGTTAAGCGCATTAATATCTATACAGCCATCGCGTCAAATATATGTATACATGGACCATATTGCCATTGGCATAAAGGTGTATATATATTTTTGACGTTTTGGGAATGTATACAGGGTGTGGCTTTTAATAGGAGCAAAAAATTGAGGGATCGTTTCCACATCACAAAACTAACAACATTTATCCGACAACTTTTGAAAATAACTTATTGTTAACTAAGTATTAATGAATTTAGATTTTCCAAGCAAGTAATGTAATGCGAAAACTACGAAGTTTGTAGGCTGACAGTAGATGTCAACTAGACTATTTGGTGGAGTACATTGAAAATGCTATTTGGTTTGTTCGAAAAAATCACAAATAATAAATTAAATATTTTTTAAAGTTGTAGAACAAGATGTTGCCATGTTTATGAATTAGAAACGATCTCTCAATTTATGCCCCTATCACAGGCCACACCCGGTATATATTTATGCCCTTGATTGTACGTACATAGAAAATATTTTTTATTTTTTTATTTATTTTATTTATTTATTACATTACATTTAGTACAAAAGATACTTATTCCTAAGTACAACCCAGTAAGGGTATTGTAATGTTACGGTACAACATAAATAAAATTAAACCATAGTAATTCTAACAACACAAATAGAATTTCTGTAACATTCATAACAGTTAAACATTATCTATTCTTTAAACGATCTATTTATATTATTTAATTTGCCCATGCCGTAGTCGAACCCAAGACCGCTAGCTTCGTAGGTATTCACTGCCAATTAGAATAAACGCGTCGTCAAAGTAATAAGTTTTGAGAGCATCAGTGTTCTAGTGGCTTAGGCGGTAGACTCGTGATCGTATGGTACCAAGTTCGAACCCCCGCGGTCACCAAGTACCATTGAGTTTTTTTACACATCGTGATGAAACCTGCACATGTAGGAAGGTAATTGCACAAAAGATCCTAAAGGGGTCGAATTCTACCCGAAAGGGCGCATCTGTGTGATACGATAAGTTTCACTCCATGCCTGTGTCCTCTGTATATCAAAGCTTCTTCTACAGAGGAGTATGGCAAGGCTCTATTCTTCTCGGTAATGCTATATTGCTTTTGACATGTTATCGTTTTGCCAAAGTTATGATAGCTCTTATTTACTTAACAACAACGCTGATGCATGCTATATAGCTAATTTATTTTTGCGAGTTATTTTAAGATTATTGTGACCAGCATGTCAATTATTGTGTCCTAATATTTTGCATGTTGGTTTTAATTTCGGCTGAATACTCATTCTGTTATTTATTTTATGATCTTATTGCAACGTATTCTAGCAAATAAACATTTATATTTCTATTTCTAACAGTAATGGAGACAGTAAAAACAACACGGGAGAGCTATATGCTTTTATCAAGTAAAATATCGCCGCAGGGGGCTTATTATGGCCGTGTTTAACGCGTGACAAGACGTGGATAAAACATCCGTCACTTTCTGACAAGCACAGTGCGAGAGTGACGCATGCTTTATCTACCACGATAAATACGACCATGATACGGGCCCAGATCACAAAATATGTTCTATAAGTATTATGGACAATTTAAAATCTTAGGCAGTTGAGTTGAGCTGAGATTAGAAATCCTTTATCTAAAAACAAACACATAGCGATTTTTGCAAGCGCAGTGACGAAGGTAATAACTGCTTACTTCACTAAGTAAGAAACAAAAGTCAAAAACTAAAACCCAACTACGAAAAAAACGCTTTAAAAAGTATAAAACAAGAAAAAATATTCTCATATGAAATTTATTATGTACCATTTATTCAATATTTATTGTCTACTAGCTGTTGCCCGCGACTTTGTCCGCATAGAAGTCGTTTATGGCTATTACCAGTGAATTTCAGAGGACAGCCGTGGTCGTATGCCACCTCATATAATATGGTAATAATTATAGCACCCTCTAGGTACAGGTATAACGCCATATTTTTAGCTCTAAAGCTTATTTTATTATGATCGCTTACTACTGTTAGGATGTATTGTTTTATTATGGTAGGTGGCATACGACCACGGCTGTCCTCTGAACTTCACTGGGAATATCGATAAACGACTTCTTTGCAGACAGTCGCGGGCAACAGCTAGTAGATAATAAATATAGAATAAATTGTAAGTACATAATAAAATTCAGATGAGAATATTTTCTTGTTTTATACTTTAGCGTTATTTTAGTAGTCGGGTTTTAGTTTTTGAACTTTTTTTTATTTACATTATTTTGGGGTTACAGCGTGAAGTTTTTGTAATGAAAATGAAAACTAATGCAATGTGTTATTCCAATATTTATTTATATATTTATTTATTTATTGATCATATATAAATAATATCCGAAACCGACGTGCATGCATGACTCGATGTCTGAATGTGGAAGAAGCGAAAGAGTTTTGTAAGGATCGTAGCAGGTGGAAAGAAGTGGTCTCTGCCTACCCCTCTGGGAAACAGGCGTGATTTATGTATGTATGTATGTATGTATATATATATATATGTATGTATATATATATATATATGTATGTATATATATGTATGTATATATATATATATTTTTTATAGTTTATGACTATGTCCTCTAGAGGACGCTAAATTCAATTTAATGTGACGTCACATAGCCTATAACCAGCGGACCATCAAACCGCTTCCAACGATACCCCATTTGTTAAATAATGAAAAGTGGTTTAGAAGTTATCAGGGAACAGATGAACATACATACATATTCCTTTTTGCTTCGCCGGAGTCGGGTAAAAAGGGAAGATCAACTTTGAAGATGCATTGTAGTGGTGTATATATAACCAACATAATTGCAATTTTTCAGAAGAAATTAGACGCACATGCGTCTCCGTACTTAATTGTATGAGTTTACAGAAGCAGTAATGCAATTGCTTCTATTTCAAACCAGCTACTTCTTCATAGTATGTTTGTATTGAATGTATGTATGTCAGTAACCTACGGCTCAACCAAGGGGAACAGGGCGGAATGACCGGGAGACTGATCGACCGCCCGCCTGTTCCGGCCGGGCGTCCCCACCCATCATCATCATCATCATCATCATCATCATCATCATCATCATCATTGAATGTATGTATATAGTATATATGTAAGCTCTTCATTGCATTAAAGAAAATTACAAAATAAAACAGAAACGCAAAAATATACAAAAGTAAACTTATCCCCTCCTAATTACTATAAGAATTGAGGTATAAGATTAATAAAACAAATAGGCTGCTGACCACGACTCCGACCGCGAAGAAAAATAAAACATAGCCTATATTACTCAGTGATAATATAGCATTCTACTAATGAAAGATTTTTCAAAATCAGTCCAGTAGTTTTGAGTTTATCCATTCCAAACAAACAGAAAATTAAATCTGCAATAAAGTATCAATTCGTACGATGTACGCAAGTCTTCATGAAAAAAATTAATATGCCTAAGGGATTGTCACGAATGTATATCAAGTGATTGGCTTTTCAAATTACAGGATAATCTCTATAAAACATTGCGAGCAACGTGCCTGCATTTTGAACCTTACATTATCAAGCTAAAGTTTAAATTTACCGTTTCCTTCAATTCTAAACAATAATAATAAGTAACTATTTGTAAGTAACAACAACGTTACACGTTGTTTTCCGATAGGCGAAGTTATTTTATACTCGTATATATGTATTTACAAAACCGAATGTTACAATAAAGTCGGTAGTAAAACACCAAACAGCCGACGAGAGACGTTCTGTAATAAAATAAGTAACATAATATGTCCGCAAATACTACACAGCACGCGTTTATTCATACGCAATCCCGATAAATAAGCATCGTGCCAGGCAAGCCGCAGATACGCTTGCGTCACCAGCATCCTATGACAGTAACTTACCTTAAAAATCACAGCAAAATCCTTTTTTGGTAACAGAAGAGGTTATACCAGCACACGCGATTTGTAGCGGCGAAGCGTCACACACGAGCGTCCGCGGCGACTGCCGCTTTGCGACTAACAATTACGGCACCTTGTGTTTACGCCGCAACGCGCAAGCGCGAAGACTACCCTCCAATAGCACACATTTACAAAACTGCCAGATTCACCAAGCGGTTCAAATTTGACTCTATGCTGAGAAGATCAAGAGCGGCGTTGGCGGTAAAAGAAAGATTGTTCTTTGTTCACGTGAAATTCATTGGTGATGTGAGAAAATGTGCTTTTAATTGGATGAACAGAGCTTTGAAGTATGCTTTAATGCATACACATTATGCATCTGAGAGATGATTTACCCTTTAGGAATAATCTGTCGGATAACGCCAAGTTTGCCGAGAGCGATCTTTTGCAGTAGTTTTCCGAGCAAGATTTTCTAGAGATATGAATGGACGAAGCGTAGATACCTACCTCGAGCTTGTACAGTGCTTAGAGTTAGGGAGTAATGCTTTATACGGGGGCTAGTCTAGACTGAACGTGCACTAGTACTTATTAAGTAGCATCATAAATACCTTTGAGAATGGCCAGTTTGGTAAGCGCCTGAGGATGTAATCTTAAATGGGTTAAACCGTTAAAAGATAGAATCTGAATGACGTAGATTAACGAAAATAAAACAGCAGCGAATCGTAGTTGGGTATGGACCAAAAAGTTGGACACGCTAGCTCAAGCAATTAAATTTTCTATGAAACTTTTCCGGTGTGCGACGAAAATTAGCCATAACCTCATAACAAGTTGTTAGCACTGAACATGCTAGCAAACCTCCCTCAAACGAGGACGAGGTAAATTTAAACAAATAACGCGACAGCGTCAAACAAAGCGGTTTATTTCAAAGTTTGTGTCTCGAACGACGCAGCCATGCGCGCTGTACACAAAGACAACCGCGTCGCGCCAAATACTTCATTTTGTTTAGATATTTCGAGGTTAAATATGACGTGTAATGCATGGTTTGTCGGAAATTGAATAACTTCTTTTCGGTTAACGAGTTTCACGTTGACATCTCTTTGTAAAGTAATATTATTAAAGCGTTCCCAAATTACTGGGGGGGTCTCTTAACTCGGCGCTGCGTCGAACGCAAAGATGAACGTAAAGCTCCGCTGAGCGACTGAGCTCAGCTGCCTAATTTAGAAGGCACGCGCTAAAATGTGATTCGTACCTATGCTCCGCCGGGACTACTTAAACTTGTCGGATAAACGTTCACCTGTGCGTTCGATGCAGCGCTGTGTTAAGAGAATCCCCTCCCTGTGCAGTGAAAATCTTAAGAAAAAGACTGTAATAAATAAAAAATGGTTGCCATTTAGTACCTACTTTTACTTTAGTACTTACTTTTAAAAGGGCACCTTTTTAACCTTTTCAACGCTATGTCTAATATAAACAGAGATCGGACAGATCGGCGTCATTACTCGCAATAGTGTGGACATGACTCCATAGAATTTAATAAAACAAATTAAATTAAACTAATTGATTCCTTACCCTTACAATAATTTATATCACGTTGAAAAATTAGGGCGTTGTTCACCTACCTATTTTATAGGGATTTTTAAGGATTTTGATTGCATTGTATTTTTGATTGTTTTTATGTGTAATTTTCTATTTTTTTTCGAATTATAATAAATTAAGTTTCAACGTGTGATAAGTTCTACTGATAAAATCCTTGAAACGTGAATTCTCCCTCCAGTTTTTAAACCAACATCATCGTATCTATTTACTAGAACAAGTAAACTAAACTATCTTTCATGAAATTATCAAATACCTACAAAGCCAACCACCCAATTCTGAAAATATACATACCTTAACCCGTCCCTCTCTCTCCTGTCTTCAAAGAATGAGAGAGGCAGGAAAAGGAATTCTAGAATCGTGTTTCAGAGTTTCCGCATAGTCGGATAAGAAAACTTCTAGTTTGAAGTACGCTAACCTTATCTAAATTGCATTAGTTAGGTACTTACTCTGCGTCGGAAGGGATTTCTAATGTATGTTATTTTTTATAAAGTTAATGCATTCACTGCCACCGACGCATATATACGTTCACTGTCATACAAATTTGTTCCTAGGCCGCGCCCCTTGCAGTGAATGCATTAAAATAATAGTAGTGGTAGTAGGATCCTTTGCAGGGTCCGATCGGATCGCTACCACCATCTTATCCATTAACCAACCGCCAAGCAACGGTGTTCGAATTGTTGTGTTCCGGTGTGGTGATAAGACAACCGGTGAAATTACTAGTATAGAGGCATTCCATCTTAGTCCTCAGGGTTGGCAATGTATTTGGGGTCTTAGGATTGCAATCGTATGATTATAGTTTTGAGAATTCAAATGTTTATGGGTCTCAGATTTCAGTTTCGTACCATCAGGTAGCCTGAGTGCTCTTGTCCCTTCTCCTTACCATAAAAAAGTTAATAAATAAATATGTTGTAACTCTACTTTTCCCGCAATATAGTTCCCTCTAATTACCAGAATAATTAGTATAGGTCTACCAGAATCTCATGAAAAAAAGGGAAACTAAAATTTGTAGCTAGCAACTCTGGGGAAATAGGATTAAAAGGTCGTAATACTTGAATTCTCCCCAATTAAATACATACATACCACACTCCTCGGGTGAATACCAATTCAATAGCACCTCGCACTTTAAAACCCGCTAAGGCGTTTAGCTTACACATGGATAAATCCCTCCTTCTTGAGTAACAAACGTCCAACATCCAGGTAAGGTACGGCTACCCAAAATAAATTGGGTCACTAGGTTCTATCATCGCGACATAGACGCCGTTGAGATGGGTCGAAAACTCATTAGATAGACCATTAGAAACACTTGCGAGGAGAGCCGTTGAATATGCATAAGCTCATGATGCCTCCAAAGTGATGGCGGACTTGTCACATCGCATTACAGCCTTCAAGTGCTTTAATTAATTTAAGAGTAACATTTGCTTGCCCGCCGCATTTGTGCCTTTATTTGAATAAATAAATACGTGTCATGGGACAATCTCTCTAGTCCCAAACTAAGCTGTAGTCTAGTACTATGAGTAAACAACGAGAAACATAGTATAATACTTATGTAACTAAACATCATCGAATAACATCCAAAGCACATGCTCAGAGCGCACTTAAATACTTTAGTAAACGCGTGGCATATGATGGCCATGGTGGGACTTGCTGATGGAATGTTCTGGATTGTTCACACCTATCAAGATGTGTAGGAGACAGTAAAATATAAACTTGTATTTCTACTTCTTTTTATACCGCGATATACGCAGTGAATCAAAATCAAAAGCCGGACGTTTTTTAATCCATTGTATTTCTAAGCGACTGTAAAACATGTTTGAATGCTTGCTTGATTAGTTCATGCTATCAGTGTCATCCTGAATAGCACTCTCATGTTTAAAACCGACTTAAAAAAAGAGGTTCTCAATTTGATTGTATTTTTCCAAACTCTTTTTTGCCAACCACTACAAAAACCAATGACGCTGCTCTGCCGATTCCATTACACTTAACAATATTTCTGCAACTTTTTTTCTGTGTAATAGAAATAAAACCAACTTAGATAGTACAGTGGGCCTTATAAATACCCGCACGATTAAGTACCTTGTCACTTTAACGCATTAGACAGATTAGTACAGCCGTTTAAACATGATGTTTAAGTGACAAAGCACTAAAGTGTACAGCCACTTAAGGCCGACCATACGCATCTTTGCTGGCACTTTGTAGAACTTTCCCACCGTAGCGCAGGCGTTAACGTAGCCCGTAGCCGCCGTCGTAGCCGCGTAGCAAAGCTACGTGACGCTGGCCGCGTATTTCTGCCGCCGCCCTCAATCTACTAGTGCTTCCTGCCCTTTATTCCACCATCATGACAATGACACGTGGCAGTTAACAATTTGGTATACATTGCAAAGTTAACACGCTGATACATCGCTGGGTTTCATATAAGCTGCGTCATGTACACTGAAATGTCACCTGTCATCCGTCATTGTCGGGATGGTGAAATAGTGGGCTGTTCACCAACTAATAGACTACAATTTATGGAAGTGTAAGAATGTCTGTTTCCACTAGTTATGAGTTCCATTGATTAAACTAGTATTTTTTTATATTAGTGCGTAGTTATAATGTAAAGATTAATCCCAGTCCCACTCACATTACGGCTCTGGATAAGGCCCAAAAAGTTGGGCATGCTAACTCACGCAATAAAATTGTTATGTCACTTTTCCGCTGTGCGATAATAATTAGCCAATTGTAAGGATACTTTACGTCGCACAAGGGTATTTTTTTTTCATCTTCGTTGTTTGTATGGTTAACTGCGCTTAACTATTTTCAACTTTTTGGTGCTCACCCCCCTCCTGGCTACTATTAATGCGAAAGTTTTGTAACTAAATTACGCCAGAATGACTGAGGGGATCGTATGAAATTTGGCAGAATTAGTAGGATTTACCCAACTGCTCAAGGAGGGTACCTAACATGACCTGACCGGCTCGACTCGGCGAGCGAAGGCTTCAGTGAAAACGACGTCTGTGGCGAGCGAACAGATGTTCAGTGCAGTGTTGCCGAGCGAATGAGCAAGACAACTGTTCGTCAATCTTTTGTTATAAACAATTTTTCGTTTTTTCATTACGTGAAAACAGATGTTTTATGTTTCGAGCGAACATCCGCCGAACATCAAACATTTTATTTATTTATTTATTTATTTATTTTCAAATTCCTATAATTAACACTTACAGACTAGCTAAACGTGTTAACAGGACAAATATTTACAGTAGCGGTAGTACAGTAAACTTAGTTTAAACATTAGGTATTGTGCTTGGAGTTGCTGTAGACTCTAGGTAGCGGCCGGCAGCTGTTAGGAAACCAGGTACGGTACTATGAAAGACATCCAATGTGCTATCACTGCTCAGAATCTTATTAAGGAGAGTCAACGCACGATGCAAAGGGGAGTGGGATAACGCTCGAGTGCGTGATGTAGGGAGAGCAAACATTAGGCGACGCTGTGAACGAAGCTGAATTTTACGGACAGGCTCTACACGCAGAGGAATCAGGGCTAGGATATAAGGATTATGCGTGCAGCCTCGCAGTAACTGGATAAAATATTTCACTAGATACATATTTCTCCTGAACTCTAGAGTATTATAGTTTACCATTCCGAGCAGAAAGGAGGTGGGGTACAAGTAAGGATAGTACCCATAGACTTTCCGAAAGAGCAAACGGATAAAAGACTTTTGTACTCTCTCCACAATAAGAGTGTAATGTTTCTCGTGCGGGTTCCATATGATGGCATTAGTTTCTAGTCTACTTCTAACGTAAGCATTGTATAGAACACTAAGGGCTGACCGAAGATCAAATAATTGAGATTGCCTGATGACAAAGCCTAAACATTTCCTTGCACCATTGCAGATATTTAGTATATGGTCATGAAAAGTGAGATGAGAATCAAATTTAGTGCCTAGATCGCAAATGGATGAAACTCGCTGAAGAGATTTATTGTTCAATGTATATTTACCGAGTATGGGACTGCGAGCACGCGAATATGACATCAAAGAGCACTTATCTTCAGACATTAACATTTGCTCAGAGCAAAATGTTTGCTTAGAACACTAAGTGATTTGCAGCTTAACGTTCACTGTCATCGTTGTCGATCTGCATGGAGGCCATGTGGATCTACCAGCGACGCGATTGGTTTAAAAACCAAACGAATAGAAACGCTAGTTAGCGAACGCATCTTGGCTAGCGCCTCAGGATATCTATAACATTAAGAACGTAGGCTAGTTGTGACTGCCAACAATAAAATAATACTAAGCTAACCAAACAACAAACATTTTTGATTCAAGCTTTGTTGCTAGCTCACAACTCATCATCTGCTTATCGAGACGATTCTAACGAGCCCTAGCACGACGGGTTTATCATGTGTCATTCAGGAGTTCCTATGGCCACCTTCCGTCTCCATCACCAGACCAGCTCGATTGTACCATATGAATGGACTTGTCATAGGGTTTACATAAGTAAGCCCAGCTCAATCGGTCCCCGGGAAGTGGTTCAAAATTTCCTTGCAAATCTTGACTGACAACGTACATACTCACATGCATAGATACAAACGAAGCAAGTTAAATAAAAGCTTGTAAATCTCATGCGACGAGAAATGCTTTTCGATGAAATGAAAATTCTGCGTCATGATACGTTTGTTGAAAGGCGTTTCGATATAATAAAATGTATGTGTGTATGTAAAGCCAGACAAGTTTCTATTTGGCTCTATTTCAATACAAGTTTGTATTGAAATAGGGCCAAATAGAAACTTGTCAGGCTTTACACGTCTACCTGTTGAAAAGCAATTAGTTAGCCGTAGTTAACGAAGTCGGAAAATTTCAGTTGCGCGACGAAAGAAGTCTTACTATAAAATTGCGTGACTTATTTCTATCGTGCAACGGAATATTCCAAAAAATATTTTTCGAGTTACGACGGGTGATCCATAAGTTCCGATAATCGGAATGAACCATCCCCATAATGATATTCTATTAATGAGAACTATACCATGGCACTAATCAACCTTAAATAAGAGAAAAAATATATATACATTATTCATGTTTTCCCGTGATAGCTAAACAAAAAACATATGCATGAACAATTTTACAAGTCGGCAAAATAAGAGTGAGTTTTGCAATTATTTAGAGCGGTGTGGAGGAAGTGGATTTTACAAAAATGCATTAGGTGCATTTTTGTAAAATGTTGTTACTGAAAATGAAACCTTGGTTTATCTTTATGATTAAGGGCCGATTTCACAAATGAAATTAAACGTGATCAACTTGTTTAACTGAGATTACAACGTAGGTGTGCATTGCAAAATCTGATCTTTATCGAGTTTTATTGAACTAAGTTTTTTTTTTATTTTTTTATTTTAAGGAGAAGGCACACGAGCACTCAGGCCACCTGATGGTAAGTGGAATCTGAGACCCATACACATTTGAATTCTCAAGACTATAATCCTAAGACCTCAAATGCGTTGCCAACCCTGAGGACTAAGATGGAATGCCTCTATGCTAGTAATTTCACCGGTTGTCTTATCCCCACGCCGGAACACAATAATGCGAACACTGTTGCTTGGCGGGTGGTTAATGGATAAGATGGTGGTAGCGATCCGGACGGACCCTGCACAGGGTCCTACCACCACTAAATTACGGTTTTGAATACGAATGGTGAAATCTGCCCTAAATTTTGGGTAGTTTTTTCGGCCTTTTTCAGGATTATTGAGGACTACAAATAATAACTGTGACATTACCTTTTACTAACGGAGCTAAAATAATCTACGAGAGTTATTTAACAATTATTTTTTTTAAATTTGTAAAAATATTAAAAATAAGGTTAAGGAAAAAGATACGAATTGTGCTTCACAAGCCTGCTGTGCCTTCTAATTCACAAGGGTGCTGATCTTCGACCAAATTTCAGAACTGATAACCGCTTCCCCTGTTATGTAATTTCGACTCCTACTTCTCATTCAGTAATGTTCAAAAACAACTATAAAAAGCGGCCAAGTGCGAGTCGGACTCGCCCATGAAGGGTTCCGTAGCAGCAAGTAACATAATATAAAAGTTCGTTGTAGCTTTGATCAATGTTTTTATGACGTATTAAAAAAAAACTACTTACTAGATCTCGTTCAAACCAATTTTCGGTGGAAGTTTGCATGGTAATGTACATCATATATTATTTTTACATTTATCATTCCCTTATTTTAGAAGTTACGGGGGGGGGGACACACATTTTTCCACTTTGGAAGCGTCTCTCGCGCAAACTATTCAGTTTAGAAAAAAATTATAATAGAAACCTCAATATCATTTTTGAATACCTATCCATAGATACCCCACACGTATGAGTTTGATGAAAAAAAAATTGTTGAGTTTCAGTTCTAAGTATGGGGAACCCCAAAAATTTATTGTTTTTTTTCTATTTTTGTATGAAAATCTTAATGCGGTTCACCGAATACATCTACTTACCAAGTTTCCACAGTATAGCTCTTATAGTTACGGAATAAAGTGGCTGTGACATACGGACGGACAGACGGACAGACATGACGAATCTATAAGGGTTCCGTTTTTTGCCATTTGGCTACGGAACCCTAACAAGAGCTGACGATGACTTAGTGAAGGTACTGTAAAATAAGACCAAAATATGATGCTAACGATATTTAATTTCCTTTAAAAAACACAATTATAGCGAGCTCAACAGTACGCGTGACGCGAGGGTAGTTCTTAAGACGGCCGCCGGGCAAGGCTGAGTATCCCGATGCGATGCAGCTCCCACCACGACGCGGCGCGCTGTCCTTGTGTGCGTAAGGCTGCGTCGGTGTAAGGAGCCTTTCTTACAGTACACAATTTGAATCAAAAGTAAAAGCATTTTTAAAGGGGTAAAATAAAACAATTGAACGACGTTATTAAGTTTTGCAAACACAGAAAGTGTGCATATTCCAATAAAAGTGTAGCGAATTAACTTATCTCCCATTTTTTATACCGATTATCAAAACATGGTTCACCCCTCGTATGTCCAGTTTCTTAAATTCCATCCATAGACTCCTTATCTCGCAGCTAAATAAAAAGTTGGAGCAAGGGCTGCTCGAACAACGATATGCACTCTTTATAATAAATGCAGGAAGGCCGTCGGGAGTATAGAATAAGAACTAAAGGCAAAGAGAACCGATAAAACAAAAGGCATCATGATACTTGACATGCAGTCTTGAGATTCAGTGTGCCAAAAAGAGACAGTTCTATTAGCTAAAATATCATGGTCGTACACTGTTGCTGTCGCACACTGTTGCATATATAAACTACGTTCATGTGTGCAGACATTGTATACCTAGGCTAATCTGCGACCATGGATGGGACCATGGTGACCAGTTGGTGACCAGTTTACACTAGTTGACAACACCTTGGTATGTACGGCTAGGTTTGGCAAGAACTGGACTCTATACTAGAAATGAAACGGATACCAAATATCCGGCTAGCTCACAAGCCGGATGGCCGGATATCTGGCAGGACTTATAAATAAATATCACGGGACAATGTCACACAAATTCACCTAGTCCTTAACGTGCTGAAACAGAATCAAGAGAAAAACGCGATTTCTAATGAACTTGACTATTATTTGAATGCTGTACGTATCGGTCTTACTTCCGACCCTTACCTTTGGTGGTCAGTTAATGCGATACAATATCTAGCAGAAGCTTTTAGTTTGTGAACGTGCTCAGTCCCAATCACTAACGTGTAAATTAATAAAATCATTTTCCGTCCCGTGCCGCTGCATGCATTTGTAAGCATTCGCAGTGCATCGTGCGAAAGGTTTAAACTTATTTCAGAAACTCGACGCACTTGCACTTATAAGTAGTTCCACGAGAGTTGAGGTGAATGATTACACACAGCTACATGAAGTACTGATTGCAAAAAAGTTAATTAATAAAATGAGTGAATGAATATAAATAGAAACGCATAATTATATCAATTACATTTTATTTATTGTTTTATATGATCTTTGAAGAGGTTTGATAACGAAATAACAAAGTAATTAAAATATAGGTTAAGACATTTTTTTACAGCATAGTACATAGATAAACCAAGGCAATTTATTATTTATTCTCTTTGGTTTCTACGATTAATATTATGTTCACCTACGCATATCCGACCTTTATTTATTCATAACTCATTTATGTAAATAAAATCGGCCAAATATTTTGTAAAAGGGCGTTTTCCAAAAAAAGTGTACATCGTTAAGGACAAAGTTAAGAAAATTTAACGTTTTCCATTTCGTCACGAAAATTAGCCATACATTTACATAGATACGTTAATTTTCGTGACGAAATGGAAAAAATAAATTTACTTAATTTTGTCTTTAACGATGTACCTACACTTTTTTTGGAAAACGCCCAATAGTCGATAATTATTGTTCTAAATAATACTTAACGAAATAGTTTAAAGATTTTTTTTTGGTCTTGCAGTTCACTGTTTAACTTGCTATCGGTACAATATAGGAACACCAATTACAAAATCCCGCCGTCATTACATGACCGTGGTGTTGTGTGCGTGACCTCAACTCTCGTGGAACTACCTATACAAACTGTTCGGAATTTAATTAGAACTTCAATGCACTTTTGTTCAACGAACTTCAACTGATATTTAACTACATCTACAACGTCTGTACGGCTAGCATATGTTGTATTTTCTCGATTGTCGCTCAGTGCGTCTTTATCATTAGGCTAGATAGAAAGGGAGATCCGTGCGACAAACAAGTTGCGGGCCTCTTGTGCTAGTCCTCCTTAAGCTGGAAGACGATTTAAATCTATACATCTCTACATTTAACATATCGAATAAACCATTTTTTTGCAAAATAGCAGCCAAGTGAAGTGTGCCATCAGATCTAAAATTAATATTGTAAGTCGAACTCCGAAGTAGCTGCACATTAGTACCTTGTAGAAGTAAAATTGACAAGTGAGAGTGGTTTGTTTAGTATATCAATAGCTGCGACAAGGTACTAAAATTAGTCAGCAGCAGAAGTAGCTGCGCAACGAAGAGCACAAAATAATCTGCGCTCGAAGAATACGTACGTCGTTTCTAAATAATTTTGAGCATTTTATTCTGCTTAGCTACTTTTGACGCTGACTGTAGTCACCAGCAATATATTATACAACACTGCGCTTAAAAATATTATCTGACACGCTCTTGTGCCTCCAGTAATAAAGAGGTTACAGATATTTTTAAGGCCACTGTTGGATAATATATTATTGCTAGCGACTGTACAGCTACTTGAGTTAGACCGTACTAGGGTGAAACACACAAAAATCGGCATTCAATAAACCAGTTATCGCCACCTATCCCTACTTGGGTCAATCTGGTATAGTCACAGGCATTAATAAGTTATCATTTATGAAACTTCTCACTTTAACGTCGTGTTTGAAATGTCATACGAAATTATCAAACGATTAAAAGCGACAAGGTACAGAAATCATCACTTATTAATGACGGTGACTGCACGATCCCTGTGACAGCTCACATAAACACTTGATTCTTTGACTATTCGTAAATACCTACTTCATTGACACAAACCTTGCAACGAAGTTCACTCTGGCTGTTACTGGGATCATCCTCCATTGACCGAATAATATTATAGTGATTTAGAATTATCGTCTCCATTAAATAAAAAAGCGTTTACAGCGGGTATGGCATAATGCTATTTTAATGTCTAAATGAATGCTATTTTAATGTCTAAATGAATGCTATTTTAATGTCTAAATGAATGCTATTTTAATGTCTAAATGAATGTTATTCGGGAAGATATTTGTGAAGGTTCTCTGCCTTTTCGCCGCCAAATCTTTGACAAATGCATCGTTTCGCAACCTATTCATTTGCCATCCCATTTTTTTTCTGTAACTACAAATATTTCAGGAGTTTTATAACACTAACCTAACCTATGGGGTTCTACACGGTGGTCCTGAAATAAATCCAAAATTATTTAGTTTCGGATAAAAAACGCGGGTTGTCAAATGATATAAATAAATAAATATCCCCTGATATTTACTTATTTATTTATATCATTTGACATAAATAAATATCACGGGACAATCTCACACAAATTGAACTAGTCCCAAACTAAGCTCTAGGCTTGTATACTATGGGTACTAGACAACGATAAACATACTTAAATAGAGAAATACATACTTAAATATATATAGAAAACATCCAAGACTCAGGAACAAATATTTGCGCTCATCACACAAATATCTGCCCTTACCGGGATTTGAACCCAGGACCGCTGGCTTCAGAGGCAGGGTCACTCCCAACTAGGCTAACGTGTCGTCAATGTTTGTAAAATGAATAATTTGTGAAACATTGGTTATGAAAGGGTAGGATCCCATTTGTGAAGACAAATATAAACCAGGAATAACGACTGTCTCCTGGATCCTGACAATTTTTTGTCATAAATACTTAAAAACCGATAGGCCTTTAAAAAGCGCAAGCGCAAGCCAAACGGAACGTTAAGGCTGTGTACGAACGGTGAAAATGAATTGGCTCACTCGCCGAGTCGCCGATAGTGAGGGCTGTCAACGACTAAAAATAAAATAATAATGTCTTACCCTAATATCTTTTCGTGTCTTTCAATTAATTTCAACAGAAACAATGCAACACACAAACAGACGAATGCGGCACGTTCACTTGCGATACGATTTATGTAAGCGTGTTCGCGCGAAGTAGCGTGCGCGTGCGTTCTATTGCACAGCGTGGCAGCCACTGAATAGTACCCGTCAGACGGGTAACCGGCGTACTTGTAGCGATGAACGTAAATCGCGGAGTGAGCCGCGACTGGTAAAATGTAGAAAAATGTTTTTCCGTACATTTGTTTAATTTAATTTAATGGTTCAATACCACCTTAAATCACAGCACTGCATCAATAATATAAATTATTTTTGATTCGCCTTCTTGTATCATCCATCTTGTCAAGGGCTAAGGACGCGGTAACGATAGCATTGACAAACCTCGTCAATTTGTGAGTAAGTACCACATGTAAACACAGGCCAATATTCTACCCTCCTAAGCTAATAAGCGGTGTCTCTATCCGACTTGATTCTCTTCTATTAATAATGAAGTTGCGGTTGCCATCTGAGACGCCACCATTTGGCTTAGCAAGGCAGTATTTCCCTATAGGTGGACCAACTGGCCAGCACAGGCCGGGACTGTTGAGATACGCCGTCGAGTTAGAGTCGATTTTTTCCGACAGACCAAGGAACCTGGTTGAAATAAAAGACAGCGTTGCTTTTTCCTCTTCATACTGTATGTCTTTATTTTAATTTTTTTGTAATTTTTTCTAAATTTATTTTTTAAAACTTTTCTTTGAATCAAATTTATATTATTATTAAATATATATCTCGAGTGTATTTACAGGCTATCTACAATTGTTGTATATACAGTCGCTTAGCTGTAGGTATTATGTACAACTTCATGTGTATATATAGGTCACAATCTAACCACACTTTCAGTACATAGATATACAAAAATCTATCACTATACATACCTACAGTAACTTACATCTATACTCGTAACTATTAGTTGCACTCTTTATTTAATATCATAACTAATAATTAGTTACAAACATTTTTTGTTGCTTTCTTATTAACGTTAACAATGGCATCACCTTGTTATGCTATTGCTTTTCTTATCCCTCAATGAACACTAAAACCTAATTTCCTAAGGTTTAATTTTACTAACGTTTTGAGATATCAAAAACTGAAAGTAGGGTCCAACACCACTCGATGGGATTGATTTTCTACCTGATGCAATGTTATAGATTGGGCACAAAAAGCATGGAAGCATGGAACCAAGGCGCTCCTCAATAAAGAGACTATCCCAAATTTTTTATACTTGGGCACAAGAATTTCGCTTCTACAAAAAATGATTATATGTAACTTGGGAACGTATACTTACCATAACAGCCAGATGCATAAGTCAAACAGCATCCCACGCAATTTACGGTTGGTAATATAAGCTCAATAAGCAAAATGATCAAATGTTTATGACCCATATCGCAGGGTCTATAAAAGCGATTACTGCGGTCTAGATATTGTTCCAAGGCAAACCGTTCGGATTGCTTTACCCAAGGCTAAAGAGATCTAGGTCATGGATACAGTTTAGCGTACAACGATAGTGTGGCCCCAACTACTGTATTACAAAGTTTGGGTATTATTAAGTTCTGCTTGTCATTAAACTTGTAATATTTTAGTTTACTCACTCGTGTACGTAACGGACGTAATTTAAAAACATAGGAAAACACTAAAACCTATAGCGATTTATTGTTGTAGACAATGAACTTACCTATCATACCGAGATTTGCCTCGCACTAATTCAGAACCTTACATATAATTTACTTGCCTTTGTACCGAAGATATCAAACA
This sequence comes from Acleris holmiana, assembly GCA_949316455.1. Lineage (NCBI taxonomy): Eukaryota > Metazoa > Arthropoda > Insecta > Lepidoptera > Tortricidae > Acleris > Acleris holmiana. The sequence continues at coordinate 7,807,349 of OX438782.1, read as the reverse complement.
AATCGACTATTTAGGGCCGATTTCACCAATGAAATTAAACGTGATCAATTTACGATAAACTCAGTTCACGTGTTTAACTGAGATTACAGCGTAGGTTTGCATTACAGAATCTGATCTACATCGAATTTTATTGAGCTAGGTTTTGAATACGAATGGTGAAGTCGGCCCTAAGAGGTAAAAGTTAATAGGTCATTCATTAGTAAGTTACATGTACAGTCAACCAATTTGATTCCTAGGCGACAATGCACTATGTCAAAGTGACGTTGTCAACCAAAACGAAGAGACTTCATTTAATTTGGTTTACAACGTCATGTTGACATAGTTCGTAGTTGCCTAGGAATCAAACTGGTTTACTGTACTTAGTGAGTTTTGCCTCTTAACAGACGAAACGTTTCTTTCGACAAAGCCCCCAAAGGCTGCCAAACTAATTGCCGCAAAATAAAACTTGGCAGGTCAAGAACGGGCAAAGGCATTGTTCTTCGATAATAGAATACTCGGAATGATATAAACCATTTTACCTCAGAAAATTAAACAAATCCACAGGCAATGCGAACGAAATTTGCGGTCTAATGCTATAATTTTGAGTTGTTACAATACTTTACTAGGAACGCTGCTAGAAAAAGCAACCCGCAGTTTATAGCTGCACTCAAGCGCATGGGCTGTAAAGTGCATAGATTTTATTATGAAACCGGCACGCATGCGACGTTAATTTTAAGTAGGTCTCAGCCGACAGTGCTCTTTGAAGACGGCCATTTAACCCCATTAATAACAGTGCCCTTTACGCGATGGGTCGTATCATGATAGGTTAACATTCCATAGTTATGAAATAGGGGTGCTATACGCCAGGATTATAACTGTTCGAATAAACAGCACGTTCTGTAGTTTGATTCGCCATTTGGGAATATAACCATATCTCAGACACTATCTAAAGGTTACTGTGCATAATTAGGCCATCATTTCATGTTACCCTTCAGGAGTTAGGTAAAACAGCACAAAATGCATGGGGAGAAAGCATCTAGTGTAGACATATTTGTAAAACCTCGACATCAACATGAAGAAAGACTTGTCATCGATTTTCTGCGACAAAGTTTAACAATGTGAAACCAATTAAAGGTAATTAAGCAAACCGTTTCTCCAATTCCGCTACTCAATTACGATATTGCCTCACGAGGTTCGCAGCGACCGCATGACCTACTAAAACGTTTTAACGGTATCATTAATCACCCTATTTCCGACGGACGTCCTAACTTCTAATCGTAGCCGCAAGCCAGGTGAATAGGTTTGACGTTTGGAAGGTGTATTCTTTGGACAAAAAGGTAGGCTTGACAGGTTGCAATGTCAATTTTGGCCTGACGTAAAGTCTAAAGTCCTGGTTCTAGTCTAAATCAAAGTGAACTCACGTGGTAGTAATTGATTTACATGTTCAGGTACGAAAACAATCTCCATCGATACGAACATTGGAAGGATAACGTCAGAATTGCGTCAGAATTGATAAACCTGATGAAATTTCAGGATTTTCCAACTAACTCTTCGATATAAAGGGTGGATTGGAGGGGTAATTGGGCGCAAACCGACAAAAGGCAGGACTTCTATTGAGAGATTTAACTTTTACGTGTGACTCAACACTAACTTCGACACGACATCTCATGAAAAGACAGAAGTGTTCAGGATGGTTGAATGTGTAGTTTGTCAAGTTATCTTTGTAGATAATCTTAAGTAGGCGTATCGTTCAGCAAGCTGACTTCCGACTCTGTTTATTAATGTTGAAACTCCGCAATTACCTCAAAAACTAACTGTTATAAATTGAGGCCACCTATTGTTAAATGAAGACGCTGTTAGTTAGTAAACAGAATATACTGATCGACACACAGAAAAAATGTCCAAAGATCTAAAATATTCCTACACTATTTTGATGCGATGCGTCGAAAAATATCAAAATAATATAGGGAAATTGAATCCTTCCATCGGGTTGAGCAAACCTGCTCCTCATCACCTTAGCTAACTTCAGGGACCCACCGTATTAATTTATCTAAGTACATGAATATTTCTGTTTGGTGTCATATTTTTAAGGCATTTGCATATCATAATACGACCGTCGACCAAAGCCTTAATTTACATCAAATATTTTACGGAAATAAAATAACATATTTATAACAAAATGATGCCAAATCTGTTTTTAACAACAAGACAATTTCAAACTTTGGTTCCTAAAGACAAGTACTTATGTAAAGAAAAATAAAACAAATAAACCACTGAGATATCTGAGAGCCAATGACCTCTAAGCTTTTTGTATTACATTTACCTCAAAAAATCCCGAATTTAAACTAGGACATGAACTAAATTACGTAGCGAATTTTTCGATGTGACCACATCGGAACTAAAGACTAGACTTTAGTATCGTTATATTGCCGAGATACAGCTGTTGTTACTGTATTATGTATTTAAATATTTTTAAAATTACGCCTGACACAGCATTTCAAAACTACCGCCGAACTATTTCGTAACATATTAATTAGATTGCCTCTTTTCCCTATACTTCGTTTCTTCGAATGTCACATTTTTAGTTAATTTAATTCCAATTTCATTTGATTTGATCGCGTTTTTCTTTCATTAATTTGATTGCATTGGTTCAATACCGTAATTGGTTTAATTTTATGGCTCAATACCACTTTAAATCACAGCTCTTTATCAATTTTAGAAAGTGTTTTTTATTCGCTTTCTTGTATCATCCATCACGCTATTTAAGAAAAAAAAAACTATTTGATTTTGTAAAAAAATCGTTTTTTGCGCCGATTACAAAACTGACGTCCTACCTAAAACTCTAGGCTACGCAGTTCAAACTTGTCTAATTTTACATGCCCTAATTTAATTCGAGTGGTCTTAATTTAAGAAATGTATTATTCTTTAGTTTTTTAAGAAGCAAATGTAACATCTAAACTTTACATTTCCTACTGTCATTTCTCAGCAACCTCGGTGCCTGGTAGATAGTGAGTCTATTTCACAGATCAGACTTTTAACACTTAAAAAAATAACAGTGATTCTATATTACCTAGCTACACGTAACAAAGTCAGGATTACAAGATAGTCATTTATAACAAATAAAGTTAAAGATATAAACTTTTATTACAGCGTCTAAATCTTTAGCTAGACAGTGCTTGGTAACCACAGCTACCATATTCTCTAGATAGATGACACATTTTAAGCGTTACTTTTGAAGAAACGTGGTAAAAACAAATCCGCTAAAGAACGTCACCACTGTCCTTTAGCAACCGAGTGAACCAAGGTAGGTTGTAATGCTGAAACCTTATTGCACATCCTCAGTAGGACCCAAAATGGTGGCGCTCTCTAGTTACAGTGTTTGTTTTTAAAATAAAAGAAAGAAGCCATTTTGCACATGTAACAAGCACTGTTACAAAAAAAACTAAAATAATAAACAACATAACAAATGTAATAAATTAACTAACACTAATACTTCATGGCTGATGAGTAAACGAATACATATTACATATGTTAGTCGCAAAGCAAGATGTTATATTACAAGAGACATGTACTACACTTGTATCAACCAGAATGTATAAGAACATTGATGATAATGTATTTTGGTATTCAAAGACTAAAAGAACAAAAACCTGCTTAAGGAATTTTCCACTTCATTGCAAAAAAATCATCTACCACGTCTTGTGCATGGATTCACTACTTTCACAGGTAACTAAAATTTCCAGAGACTGTAGGAGTACATTTTGGTAACTATAGTTGCCGCGAGCAAGTGAATATCTAGTTTTCATTTCCCAGTCCCCTTTGTTGCTTTAATCGTTGAATACAAAGAACACTGGATCAACACAAATGGCCTTGCGGCTGCTATTTTCAGGTTGATTTTATTATATGTATACATGCAAATTTGAGGGACGTAAGCACAAGCAAAGTTAACTACGACGCAACGCCATCGTAACTCGAAGAAAAAGCAAGGCAATGTGAACTTTAAATAGTTTGTACCAAATCACATTAAGCGTTTATTGTAAATGTACAGCGGACAAACTAGTTAAATCTCAAATTGAAAATCTTCCCTTGATTAACTTTAAGGCTTCGTTTTTTTTTGCGACCACAATCGTTAGTACAAAAGTCATTATAATCGTTAAGTACTATTTTTTTTTCTTTTCTTTTTACTTATTTTTGAACAATGATACCGAATAAAGCAGTCTTACAGGACTAAATGCATTTTTTGTATTTTTTTTAGTAATTTGCATTTTATTATAATAAACCGTCTGGGGAACAAACCCACGAGTCGTAATTCAGCGGGCAGTGTCGTGTACCTTTAAAGGTGATTTTACAATACCAGACTCAAGCCTAATAATAAAGTGATATAAGTATACAACCAGTACCGTCTACTACAAAAAGACTTTTTACCTTATTGCATTGTTATCAGGTCCAAAAGTGGACTCTCTTTGTAGTCGACTGTACAACACTCAATATATTTTATTTCTATTCAAGTAGTTTTGCATTTGTTGACTTAGATCACTATTATTAAGCATGCGTGTGGCGTTACATTTCATACCTTAACACTTAACTATGTCATTCAATCGGGAAATCTAAATCATCATCAACAAACTACAATTTTTGCAGTCATTTTTTTAAAAACGACATACATGACCCAATTTCAGACAGCACACATGTCAAGGATTGTTTAGTTTTCTACGTCAAAGCTTGACCAAGAACATGAATTGGGGTACTTTGAATACAATCTGGCGGTAACCAGGGATACCTTATTATAACAAATGGGTGGACTTCTGGTAGCCCTAGTTACCTCGAGCAATCTAGTGTCAAGCCAAGCAAATAACCACAAGTTACCTTACAAACCTTCGCGTAACCATTCCCATTTATTTTTCCAACCATATTCTCGTTAAGCTTGACAACGATATCGTCTTAAATCTAGCACACAAAACGCTGTAAACTGGTAAGGCAAGTATAGGACATTATCATCCTTCGAATCAACTAGCGTCTTTAGAACTACTGTAGATATTCGCGTATTGCTTTCTTGTTATTATCTAGTCTGAAGAGTAAGTTTCTGGTGTCATTGTATAGTACCTCAATTAATGGAGTGAATTTAGAAGTGTTTAACCTAAGAAACTAAACGTACTGTGGAGAAAAGGACATTGAAATCAACGAATTATGCCCTAATTACCTTGATTTATCAACATATATTAATGGTAATCCAATTTAAGTAAAGGAATAAAGTTGATTTTGGTTTATTTATTATCAGTACCGTTATAAAGCAAAATGCAACTGTATTCTTAACATGAATAGCTGTAATTGTGACATTGTTAAGAGAATACTAGAAAATACGTTATACTCGCGATTAACAGAATATGCAGTTTGGTTTTTTTAGTAAGAATATCTAAATAAATATCAGGGGTCAATCTCACACAAATTGACCTGGTCCCAATCTAACCTCTAGGCTTGTACTATAGGTACTAGACAACGAGAAACATACCTATATAGATAAATACAAACTTGAATACTTAGAAAACATCTAACTCAGGAACAAGTACCCGCGCTCGTCACACAAACATTTGCCCTTACCAGGAATCGAACCCGGGACAAGACTAACCCCGCGTCATCATCTTCATCTTTGAGGTTTTTTTTTAACTAATCTAGCCCAATCTAAGGTAGAAACTCTTCTAAATTCACTCTCAACTCTGACCCACACACAATCGATGGCCCCTTCCAAGTGAGACACAAGCAAGAGATAATGTAGTTTAGTACAAAATACTAATGTTGATGGTAGAAATAGCAAGTTTGCGAATCGATTTCTATCGTGGCACCGCCACCACAGAGGTAGTTCACTTCAAACTGACAAATCTTGAATGCGTCGAAAAATATGATGCACCATGTGTAAAAAATATAAAATCTAACTTTTCTATAATGTATTGGTCTTTCTCTCACTGCAAACTTGTAAACCATATAGCTATATGACAGTGATAGACCACGATAGCGATCGAAATGCACGAACTACAGCTAAATCAACAACCTTTGCCATATTCCTTCAGTGTGATATCGTCAACCCATACCTAACATACATAATAAGCATGTATCGTGTCTAAAGTATCTTTCGAACAACATCTATATAACTAACAACTATATCTATAGTCACAGCGCTATGTAAAATTACAATACATTTGTTTAATTATAGAATCGCACTTGTTAAGAAGCGTATATATTATTTCATAGTACTGGTTTAGTTTGTCAATTGAGGGCGTTTTTCAATAGTTATCCGTGAATTTGTGTTGAAAACATCCCTTCGGATAAATGGATGGAACTGTACAAGGCATATTTAAATAAAACTATCCGGGGAACTCGTTAACTTAGTAATGTATACCGAATTATCACCTGTTACTTTTAAATGTCAGGTTTTAAAATAGAAAGATGGTGAAGAAAAAGTTGCTCTACGTTTTTGCTGTTCCGTCTAGAGCAGTCATGGTTGACAGCGTAAAATAAACCTAAATGCCTTTGAGGAAGGTAGACATTAATTTGGTTTCTAGCCGTTCTAGTATTTTAAAAGGTTAAGACGTTAAAACCCACCCGATTGGTCTATTGGTAATTTGAGATCTATACCAAATTTGTTTAGGTACCAGAGCATAACAGTTGGTCAAAATATCTGTAGAAGCTCTTACTCTAGCTATAATGAAGTTCAGATATTTTCTTCTGCGATAAATTAGCTGGCGACCTTAACCTTTTTAAATATGCACCACTGGTTCAACACCAACGACGAATATCCGTCATAGTTGACAGCGTATAGGCCGTGTCCGTGAGGTAAGGTTGACGTTAGGTCTACTTTTTAGCTGTCATTGGCGAGAGAGTACCGACTTTTGTATTTGCCATAGGGTTGATAAGGTTAACCTTGTCTTACTATAAGGCCTAGGTGATTATAACTTCGAAGTCTACCGTGCGGCATCTCCGACTAGTACCTATCACAAGCAGATTACTAATAAGTTTTTTTTTTGGGATATTAACAGTAATAAATAAATCTTGTAACTCAAAAAGTAAGCAATTAATCCACACAGAATAACAAATAATTGGCCATCTTAGCAATGTCCCTCTGGCATGTTTTGGACTATTAATACTACCTAAACAAAAATAGTATTAAATTATCATCCTGACAATGACACCGTGATATGTGGCGTTTCAGTGTACATGCCGCAGCTTATATGAACTCCATTGATGTAGGAACTTGTTAACTTAACAATGTACACCGAATTATCACCCGTCATCTATAATCTACAGGTTTCAAAATTGTAAGCTGATGGCTCTATGAGGAAGAACTTGCTTCATGTTTTATGTTTAATTTAAGAGCCTGTGTTTGTGTTTATGTTGAATAAAGTTTTTATCTATCTATCTATCTATCTATCTATCTATCTTCACGTCTTTTTTTGATAATTTAATCGTTTAGTTTCCTTACTAAACTGTTACAAACGAATCAATCGATCTGACGACTACCGGGTGGGTTCGGCAACGCTCTAAGATTAACTGATATTGATGTTAAAGTATCAATGATTATGCATAAATACTTACAGAATTAACTTAATACTTACCTACAGAATAATGTTTTATTATTGATTACTAGTAGTTTTGTCTATTAAGGCCCGATTTTTCCAGTCAATAAATAAAACTATTTGTCAGTTAAAGTTATCTACTTATCTATCACACTCCTTTTGTTATTAAAGAAAAGGATACAGCTAAAATTCGTCTGTCAGATACTGTTATAGTGTTTTAAATCCACAACGTAGCCCCACTTCTTCTTCTACGGGGCGCACCATCGTGGGTTGAAAACACTACAATGTCTGGAGATAGACAAATCAGCCCTAACTAACGGTCGATTTTCCAATCGCCAGATTAACTTATCCGTCTTCTCTCCTTTTCCATCACAATTCAAGAAAATGACATTGTAAAAGTTAACTTTGTACCACCAGGTCATATTGAAAAACGCCACACAAAATAAACCTATCGTGTATAATTTATACAAATTACAGGAAGTAACATTATTATTGCTTGGTGTCTACTCAAATAGCGAGCGGTAAGCGTCAACTCTGTATGTTTATAAATACTAACTATTTACACTTTACATTGTAAACATTCTTAGTGCTTTTGTAAAGCCTCCAGGCAAATGGCGGGAAGGAGTGTACCTACCACGAGGTCATATTATTTTCATTCCCTACTTTTTCATTTTCATAAGTTATAATTGCACTTTAAACTGAAACTGTTTAAATTTCCAGGATTATTTCAAACTTTCTTGTAGGTTATATATGTATGTTTTTAAAACAGAAAAATAATTTATGAATATTCGGACAAATGAATCAGTTGGGAAGCAAAACTTTGGACTTGCGTTAGGTTACTCGAGGAGGACGATGTACAAATTATGTTGATTTAGATGGTTGAAAATTCTTAATGCATTTTTTTTAGTTTGGCTCATCAGTAACCAAAATTACTAATTATGTTTTGTGTCTCGCCTAATCGAAATAGGCAGAACTAATTTGCCCGAACTTTCCACACCACTGAGCCAAACTTTTTACACGGGGGTAAAGCTTGCTCCGAGATTAGTAATGTCAAGAAATTACAGTTTTCTATGGCATTTTGACATTACTAATCCCAGAGTAAGTTTTACCCCCGAGTAAAAAGTTTGGTCGAATCGGGGCTGAGTGACATACAACTGCGTATAAGTTTTCATGAGCTCCTTGTAGGTTATTATGTTTCGAATCCACAAAAACGATTAAATTAGAAGGGGGGCGAGTGAAGGGGGTCTTCAAGCATTCAAATTAAGGAAAATTAGCTCCGAATATTCCAATAATAGAACGGAAACGTGTCTAAATAGAATTTATAATCAAGACAGTGCAAAATTGTGACTTTATCACCTGACGAAATGTTCTATTAAACGTGAACGCGATTGATTAAGATTGTTCAATCGTCTGCAAACCTGACAGGCCTAATTTGAAATAGGGTGTGTTTTCCTGTACCACTTTAAAATAACAAACTAACTGCATAATATTACACTAGGCTTGACAATATCCCGTCCTACTTACAACACCTAGTTTGTGATAAAGATGGCAGTACAATATCAAATCCAACGATTCCTTATTACTTAGTAATTGTAACGCAGATAACATACAGAAATACAAAGGTACATGTAACTTGGGCGGACAGTTAAAAATACATGCTAAGTCACAATAAGAAAAACGTTTCATCATAAAATATTGGCGTGTATACTGAAATATGCCACATGTTTTAAAATTTCCAACGTCGATAATTATCGGGTCTATTGCACTGGGTAAAAACATATTGCTTTTGACATGTTATCGTATCGTCAACGTTACGATAGCTCTTATATACTTGACAGTAATGGCAACCGAGTTAAAAACAATAAACCTTGATTCTACAATGGTTAGCTCATTTTGCTCTAGTATCGTAATTACACCGTGAACGACATGATAGCTATTACTGTTAAGTTAGAGGTTAATATAACGTCAACAAAATGGTGATGTCGAAGCAAGATCAGCAGCTAATACAATGCTGAATAGAGACCCTTGCTCTTCGTTCAAGTCATGTAGTCAGAAAACATTAGCACTAAAGAAAACTTTTTTTATTGTGATTTAGCAATACTTTAAATCAAATGTCACTAAAAAAATCGTGTTTCTGATCTGGGAAGACGCAGCCAACCATTTAATATTTCGTACATTGACGTAATTTAGTAATGGGCGTTTTCCCAAATTAAAAACACTATATCAGACAGTTTGAACATTTCAAGTCTGCTTGTCTAATACTTTTTAAAATTTAACACAAGTTACACAAACGATGACCTAGATACATGGACATAATATAAATCTAGGTCACTATCATGTCACAAAGCATCATAAAGGTATGTTATCTCAAAATCACTAAATATCCTGTTAAAATTTGAGTCTGTAATTTAGCTAAAATGAACGCTAACAGACAGCCAATTCGTCTGTCAATTAGTGTCCATCATCGAGCAATAATAAAAACCCCGCACAGTCGTCAATCACTTACACCACATAACCTCTTCATCACCACTGACCTAGGGCCTCGTCTTGATCGTATATCATCGCTGCGGCTGCTGCGAGAACTGGCGGCGTTTCTTGTGCGGGCGCGCGTCGGCCGCGCGGTGCCGCGGCGGGTTGGCGGCGGGCGGCGACGAGTAGCGCCGCTGCTTCGACGAGAACGAGCGATTGCGGTTCTTCGGGGCCGAGTCGGTCGCGTACCGCTGCTGCATTACTCCTGGAATTACAACTGCCTTTTACGATTGCCTTGTAACTTTATGATATAGGGGGCCATGATTGTATTTCACATTGGCCAAGTTCTATCCGTTCGATGCCAAGTTATGCAATGATTAATGATGCCCAAGTCATATATTTGAATAACATTGTTTTAAATCTTCAATCAACTCAACTTTTTGTTGTTGTTATCTGTGCCGTTGGCCAGGAGACCACAGTGATAGTCTTTAGAAGAATGCTTTAATATGCACTTCTAAATATCTTTGAAAGAAAACCCATGAAAAATGGGCTTGTAATTGCCACAAAAACTGATGTTTGGTGGATTTATAACTTATAACAATACATCAAACTCATGGTTTTAAAGAGTGACCCAAGAGACGTTGTTATCGTTGCCATAAAATAAAATAAAATAAAATAAAATAGCAACGTCTCATGGGTCACTCTTACGTCTCTTAGGTACAAAGAAAAGTTGATTGACAAGTAATCATCAGGCGTATCTTTATCGAGGAAATAATCCATAAGCCAAAGTGTTGTGTGTGTGTTTGTGTGTGGTACCTGAGGGTATGTTGTTGAAGTCCGAGTTGCTGGTGATGTGGTGTATGATGAGGCTCTGGTGCGCGGAGACGCGGCGCGGCGTGGGCGACGAGCACTGCAGCGCCGAGAGCGGCGGCGGCGACGTGCGCGCCGGCGCCGCGGGCGAGCCGCCGCAGCGCGCGTCGCTGTCCGACCACTCCTGCGCACCCAAACAACACAACACTCATATTAAAACGCCACATAAAAGGTCGGTATAGGTGAAAAACTTAAGTAAACAACCTGATGTACGTGGTTATGGTTTATTCGACTAATGTCTATATTGAAAAATGACGAGGCCGATTTTCCAAACATAAAAAAGTCGAAGTATAAAAATGTCGAATAATAATAACGACGAAGTAAAACAATGACGAAGTATAATAATATGTATGTTAATATGTAATGTGTATGTTTTTTTTGTTTGGTGGACAATAAAGTGTTTTGTATTGTATTGTAATAATGTCGAAATGGAATTAAGACGAGGGTTTAGGTTATGTTAATTTTGCAGCAGGCCCGGAGGGCCAAACCACCCAGAAATAGGAGCTCCGCGTGAGCGGGGCTCTACTTTTGTAATTTCTTTTTTACGGATTATTTTGTAACACGTTGTATATTATTTTTATATTTACATATACAATATGTATCACGTTGCTTGTCAAATTAAAAATGCAATAAAGCAATGTTTAAATAAATAATAAGACAAGATAAGATCGTTCGATAGTTGTTAACACTGACCGGGTCGCTGTCAGTCTGCGGGGGCGAGGGCTCGCTGGAGAGCGGCGCGGGCGGCGCGGCGCGGTGCGGGAAGAAGAACGGCTCGAACGTGTCGCGGACCCAGCGCCGGTACTGGAGCACGTGGTCCGTGACGCGCACGATGCGCCCGAGCGCGCTGTGCCGCGCGAGCAGCACGTTGTGCGGCGCCACCGCCTGCTGCAGGATTATGTAGCCGTAGTCGAACGCCTGGGAACGTTTACATATATGATTACATGTGGATAACAAGGGGCTAGTATAGCTACGTTGATGAACGGATTCCAAGGTATTTGACATACATAGACGACACTATCAAATTGTGATTGAATAGTGTCGTCTACATACACCCGAGTAGAGCTCTTGTCGCCCAGATATACTTCTAGAGATAAACCAGTAGCTCTTGCCTTTTAGCCGCTGTATTTAAATATAATTAAACAATTATCGCCACTTAAAATTGAGCTTCCTAACAACTAGACTAGATATTCTAATAAAAAAAATTATAGAACCTTCTTTGATTTGGAAATTCAGTATTTAAGTTTAATTATATACTACAAAATGTAGTAACAAGAACCATACCTGGGATAACTCGGGGCAAGTTCTAGGGATTTGACATCGATAAAAAAGATGTAGATGTAATTAAATACTGGTTATGACACCATGCAAAAAGTAAACAGTCTTATAAAAGGTGAGGAAATTTCAATAACCAACATAAATGAGAAATTGGCTTTGAGTCATTATAAATATTTAAAGAATGCCCCGTTGACCACTGTGGTCGTTGATACAACGTTTAGCCGTTTAAAGTGGATATTTTCATCTAGACGGCAATCATTAATACCATCGAATATGGAAAAAAATATTGAATGTATAATATCACGGAAACCATTTTAAAATAAACATAAAAATAGGTAAACGTTTTAATTTGTTTCTTTTTTATTTTAAAAATGTGAAGAAAATAAGTAATATTCATTTATGTCGCATAACATTTAGATTTTGGCAGTAACATCGATATATTTTTTGTCGATAAAACATTTTGCTACATCACTTTCGTATAGATGCCCCGAGATATCCCAGGGCCTATATTCAGGTGCGTTAAAACGATATCGTATTTGACGTGTTTCCGTATTGTCAACGTTTTGATAACTCTTATGTCATTTACAATAATGGCGACTGTGACATAAACGATTCTTAAACGAGTCAAACACGATATCGTTTTAACGCACCTGAATATCCCTTAATTTGGCAGAAAATAAAAAGCGGGATAAAAGTTTTTTAATGCTTATATTTCCTTAATTTACATATAAAGATGACCTTAAAAATGTAAAAAAAATAAAATACTGAAAGGTTTCCTGAAAACCTTACGTAAAGTATATTTGACAAAAACCGATGTTCATCAAACATAGTCATGTTTGTAATGTAAAGTATCCTTAACAAGTTGCTTTAAAAGAAAAATATAAAATTTAAACAAAAGCATAATTAGGCTCATTAAAAAAAAATACAAAATAATGTAGGTACGTACTAACTTAAACGTTTAATGTTTGTGGAAATTATAAAAACAATTACGTTTTCTGACAAAACATAACCGCACGTTGCATTTTATGCAATGCACATCGGTGTTGCCCTTCTTGCAATAAGTGCATCGTCCATAAGATGGCAAAAAGTTAGGCAAATGGTCTAAGCCGTCATATTTAACGTCATCGACAGGACGGGTGCGGATGGGTTTTTGAATTTTATTCGCATCTAATAGATCTTTTATTGGAGCTGAAGCTCGTCTGCCTGCTTTTAAAAGCCCATGAAAAATTTCTAACCGAAACTTTTTCAGCCCCTTGTGTTTATTATGTCCTTTCCTTCTGTTGTCTCTTCTATACAGTAACCATGCATTGTTGACGCATATATCAATAATCTGAGAAAATATTGATAAATACCATCGTCTTGTCTTAATCTCGGTGCGGTAAAGAGCGACCAGCATGTCTGCCAAGTCCACTCCTCCCATATGTGCATTGTAATGTTTCACAATATTTGGATACTTCACCATAACTCTTTCTTTTTTAATTTTACAGTATCTTCTCACACTCGCAACAGGATAGGCGTCGGCATAACTACTGGCCAACACTACACATTTATTTGTCATACCATTTTACAACGGACACCTTTTTTTCATTACATGTTGTCTGGCTAAAAGCTCCTCTTCCTTGGGTCTTAAGCTGCTTGTCAGTTTTTAAATGGTTTTGAGAACTCCTTAGTCTATTAGACCGCATCGTACCGAGACTGAAAATACCATATGTTTCTCTAAGATGGTATATTAGTTCCAACGAGGAAAAAAAGTTATCGAAATAGACGACGCAAGGTTTGTTTTTTATAGTTTTACAAAGTCGTAAAACTGCTTTGGCACCCCAGCCCAAACTAGCTTCCTCCTCAGTAAAATTGCATTCCTCGAATTCGTCTTGTCCAGCATAAAGGAAAAAGTCATAGATAAAACCCGACGCACCAGCTCTGACAATATTTTTAGAACCCCACTTTCTCGGTTTCCTTGGATTGTACTGTCTTTTTTTGCCGGCTTTGGTTCCTTTGTATGGTATGGTCATTTCGTCAATGCTGAATCTTTTTTCTTCCTCGACAGCAAGACAGTTCCGTCGTACTTTACCTACAAGAGAGCTTATTTTATAATAGGGGTCATTATTGGTTTCGTTGTTGTCTACGAAATGGATGAACCGTCTTATCTGCTGGTACCGTTTTAAAGTCATAATATCTGCCACTGCTGGATATCTAGTTTCAGCATTCCAATAATCAAGATACGAAGGCATGCCAACTACTCCCATGATCATCTTGATAGCCATAAAGTTTCGCAGTTCTTCGATTGTCAAATTGATTGATCTGCTTTTCTGTTGCACGGAGTACAAATTTGTATAGTCACATATTTCTTCAAAAATGTCATCAGAGAAGAAATCAAGGAAATAGCAGAGGGCTGTTTTTTCGTCATTGGGGAGGGGACTTTCGAATTGATCCGGGCCTAACTCAGCACGATGTTGAAACTGTCTTTTCGTCCATTTAAACTCAATATTCATTTTTTGCTGTTTAGTTACCCGCTTTGGTGCCTGTTTTTTACGTTTAGATCGTGTATTAGATGTTACTGTAGATGGCTGCTCAGGTGGGATTCGACGAGACCTTTGTGAAAATGAAATTTGAGGACTAGTAATTTCTACTTGATCTAGAATAAATGAAGTAGTCACTGATGGTGGGTTTGGGATTGGCGAAACGGAAGCCAGGCAGCTTACTGATGGTGGTGGGGGGCTGGTTAGATTTTCTAGATCGCAAAGTGGAGAACTAACTGATGACGGTGGAAAGGAAATATTATTATCAGCTTCATTATTAAAACTGTCATTCATGTCTTCATCGTTTGCTTTGAAGGGAGAACTTATGTTTAACCTCTCCAATGAAGAAGCAATTGAGGGAGCAGTCGATGAGGACGGCGAATCATTTTTCGACGACCCGCTTATCTCAGAATCCGGATTGTCTACAGGAACTAGAGCTAATATGCGTTTACAACGCAAGCCCTAAAAAGTAAACGAAACAAACTTTGCAACATAAACCATGCCCAAGCAGAAATATAATTGAAATTAGGTGTATATAGTTATTGGCAAAAACTTTGAACAATAAAATGTGCAAATTAAGAAGTTATAGTCAAAACAAGAATGTAAAATGAAGGAAATTAATTCAAAATATTTTTCCCAAAGCATCACGATTTGTAAAGAATACTTAACAATTTAAATATGATGTAAATATCTTATCATACAGAAATGTTAAAAATACTTAACAAGTACTACGGACACCTATATTCACTACATAATGTTTTGTTAAGAATACTTTACATTCGTGTTTTCGCGTTCACCACACTCAGACCATTTGATGCAAAGGTTAGTAATGACGTGCAATATATTCGTCATGTTATATTAACATAAAATAATGCCACCTTTAATCCAATTTCAAGTAATAAATATGATAAAAGACAATAAATACCTGGACAGAACGCAGCGTCGACCGTTTGCTCGCCATTTTGGTTCACAACTGACGTAATATCAATGTTGCCAGGCGAATAAATATTTTTACTCGTTTAGAAATATTATTAAAAACGTAATAAAATTAAAAATGTGAAACTGTAATAGAAAAAAAAACATTCTATATTTTTTTTAAGTAACTGTTAAGTATTTTTGACCGTGCCAAATTAAGGGATATAGGCCCTGGTATGACGAGAACTAACAATTTAAATTAGAGATAAATTCTACGGTTACCACGCGTTGTCTGGTGCATATCACCGTTTCTGGTTATAAAAGGGTAAAAACGAGTCACTTTAAATCTTATAGTATCTCTTGTGATGATGTACATGTTTGTATGATAAATTGCCCGTATAAGTGCACCGGTGGTAAAGTAAATTGAAGCATGTCGTCAACATAAACATCTCACCTGTTTAACTTGTATCGCTCCATAGCTGGACCTGCCAATGTCATTCCCAGGCGTCAACGGGTCCTCTATACAGAGCAACGACGGTCTATGCCCATCATTCATATCTTTCTGAATGTCATCTTTGGACACGTACGATCCTCCGCCCTTCACCCTTATAGCTGTCTTGACGTAGTTGAACTTCCTTCCGTACATTTCGAAGAACTCGATGAGGAGGACTCCAAGGTTGTGTGGTTGTCGCAGCCTCTCGGGCCGAGGGTGGAGTTGGAGGAAGCTGATGCACATGAGTATGAGGGAGTAGGAAGATATGCCGCCGGTGAAGACCTCGTTCAGGTCGCGTTGGAGGAGGAATTGCTTCAGCACCATCACTAGCCGGGTTAGGACTGGGTATTTTTCCTGAAAGAGGTATTAAGCATGTTAGATTAATGAAGTATGATATAGCTTTATATCGGTTAACATATAAATGATGCGATTAGCTTAGATGGTAGTCACTGCTTACAAAACTTGCGACCTATATCATAGCCAAATGTGTTATTGTCATGTAATCAATGAACTAAGTTTTTTTCATGTCAAACAATACATTTTAAGGTTTACATAGAGCACATTAATGTCACATTATTTCCATAAATTGTATTTACGAATGGTAAAAACACCTCGATAAATTTATTTAACTTCACATCGTAAATTACAACGGGCTGTAGATAACGCCGTTGACTACACGTGTAACAAAAAACGACCCACTCTTCTTTTGTTCATACAACTGCTTACAAATATAACAAACTTCTTAAACCAGAAGAGAGTAGATCCATAAATTTTAAAGTCATAATATTATACGTATGGATCCTTTTTGATCCTTTCGACAGAGTCAACGACCTATAAAAAATATACTTGCTGGCGAATTTGCATTTTGGTTTATTAGCAAACAAATACTACAATTTACAACAAAATTGGTTAAATATTTTCGAAGTTAATCTCTGGTTTAAGAAGGTATATTTGTAAGCAGTTGTATGAACAAAAGACGAGTGGGCGGTTTTTTGTGCCGGTGAGTGTATTATAAACAGAGATCGGAATAGGTAGTGCAATTTTGGGTGAATGACCTTAAACATTATACTTAATAAGGATAAGACCACCGATTCCGGGACTCGTATTATTTCACAGAATATTTTCTTGACATGACCTTAATTGAAGTTAAATGGGAACATGCGAAATATCTAAAAAAATAATGTTATTGTAAATATTTTTTAACTTTCGTCATTGCAAGTGTCTACATATTTCGTCAATGCGATATTCTATGCTAGCAAAATAATCGTTAAAGTCATATTTTAATAACATTTCTGAATTAAACACAAACTTTAACACTTTGCAAATGTAATCCCGGGGTTACAAGCTATATCCATACTAAACTTACGCACCGAAGTCTCGCGAAATTGCACTACCTATTCCGATCACTGATTATAAAGAAAGACTGCGAATTTTGTTATGTTTGTTTATATGTGGAGGGTGATCTCCGGAATCACTGCACCTATTTGAAACGTTATTACACCGATTGATCTGCAGCCCCTTTTCCGACAAACGGGAGCCTTTCGTTTCGTCAAAAAGGTTTTGCCAAACTGATTCATTTCCCAAACATATCATTTGACAAAACTGTTTAAACGTGAACTATGTAACAGTAAACCTTGTCTAGCTACCTTAGCTCTACTGCGACTTTTTTATGAGCGGTTACGTCGCGTTATCACCCTATTGAATGGGAGGCAACGGTCTGTGAAACAGCAAGCAATTTTTCTAGGGCAGGCGGAAACGCGAACATTGAACTTAGAACGAAACACAGAGGACAGTTTCACACCGATCTAGGCTTTATGTTTCAGATTTCAACCAGAAAAACAATTTAAATGTTTTGAAAATTTTAATCGGTAAGACTGTTAAGGATACTTCGGGTATCCAGATGCTATTTTAGTTTTAATGATCAAATTATTTATATAGATGTTTCTCGAAAGCAACTTTCAGGATTGGGAAACAAATATTAAAAAACCGGCCAAGTGCATGTCGGACCACGCACAGTGAAGGGTTCCGTAGCTGGGATGAATGTTCATAGTTGAAATTCTTTTTTTTTTTTAATTAAAATCTCAAAAACTACACAGCGTATCGTGTTCAAAACAATTTTGGTTGGAAGTATTTCGTATGTTCTACTACTGTAATTTTTATTAGAATGTTCTATTTAACAGTTCAAAAGCTACCCACCCGGACAGAATTTTTGACTATAGAAGCGTATATCTCGCCAACTGTTCACTTACGTTAAAAAGTCACTTAAAAACCTCCGTATCATTTTGGAAGCCCTATCTAAAAATACCACACACGCTGATGTAACACAAAAAAAATTTTTTCGTCCCCTAGTTACATGTATGGAGTGCCATCCCTAAATATATATTTTTTTTTTTCAATTTTACTACATCATTGTATAGCGGTTCATAGAATACATCGATCCTCCAAATTTCATTTATATAGTGCCAATAGGCTCTGAGTAAAATGGCTGTGACATACAGACGGACAGACGAACAGACGGACGGACGGACGGACGGACAGACGGACAGACGGACATGACGAAATTATAAGGGTTCCGTTTTTGCCATTCGGCTCCGGAACCCTAAAAAGGCAGGTTTTAATGTCTTAAGTTTTACTATAATCAAACGGGAAACAAGGTTTTTACGGAAGTTACATAAACATAACAAAACACAAACGAAATGTTCATATCCCGAAGATCGACGCCGCTCCAAGATCTTAGGTATATTAGCTGAGTGAGATCTAAGTCTCAAGACACGTCAGTAATGACAGATTTCTTCGATTTGAAGGTTACTAAGGCCGTGTTAAAACGGCCCCTAGGTATGTAAGAGCATCTCAAAAATCAGTTCCAGAATCTAGGAATCTGGCTGTCACAACATTTAAATAATACAAACAGCGTAACAGATCCAAGGTGAATCGGATGCGAACAGCCAACAGCTGTTCAAACACGGCAAATGAGTCCCGAGGCATTGGTTAACTTGCTTGGCATAATCCAATTTACATGCGAATTATAATGGACGTGGAAATTGTCGATTAAAATTGGCTACATTGCCCAAAGAGCCTTCTTTGGGCAATGTAGTTTGGACAAATATTTGTAACAAAGGAAGCTTATTGCCTAATAAGCTTCCTTTGTTACAAATATTTGTTATTCTAATCATTTGATTGGAGTACACATTCATACACTGTATGAATTGTTAGTTTTCTTCTGTAATAGATGTTATACAATTTGCAAGAGCTGCAATGAATGCAGTGAGCGAATCATGTGTTTACAGATCTAGTCTATAAAAATTGGGAATGTGATATAAAACACAGAACTTGGGTTTCCAAATCGGGAATGTACGGGATATGTTGATAATCGTGTGAATTACAGCCCTCTATATTGCTATCAGCGGCGAATCGATTTTAACCTTCGTTTATTGTAAATAAGAATATTAAATATATGATCTCTCTGGCGATGTGCTGAAAATCGGGACAATTGGCGTCCCGATCAAGGGTCGATCCCTGAAAATCGGCAATCAAGCTCTTGTGAAATGGAAATGACCTATGATACCCTGACCACAGACGAAAAGTCTGATATATTTTTATTTTGTTACACACGCTCAATAAACTATCCAATTACAGAGTAATCATATTTATAGCATTTAACCACCCATACTATATCACGACCAAGCCATTAGAGTGTATATTCTACTCATATGCTCCTATGGGTTCAAGCTGTGACATGTATGTTTGTTATCTTATTATAGTAAGCAGCGTGGCGACCTCTGCCCTCACTGACCTTAAACTGCTTGATAAGCTCCGCACTCTTCACTCCGCTGCTCATGTTGAATGATATGTCCACCTGCAACATTATAACAAACATCTCGTTAGTGTGTTGTTTTATGATTGTCAAAATTCGGTATTATGGTTCGTTTATGCGTTCAGTTGGAAGATAATAAAAAGATTACATGAGTAAATGCAAAAGAATGTGTGCATAATATATTATAAAACCGATAGCATTATTTGCGATAAGATAATAATGAGCTTCTAAGATTTATAATATATTATGGAGTCACGGAAGTTACGAAGGTTAGTTGACACTACCATGGTAATTACCGAACCTGTCATGATCAAAGCGAAGTTCAAAAAACTAGCGCTAATAAAATGAAAAGGCCTGAACTTCTCCGCCTCTTTAAAAGGCGACCTAACCTTTTGAAAATCCCGTCATCTGCTAATTTAAAGTGTCCCAGTTGCCAAAACACAAGTATGAAGGGTAGAACCACTTTCGAAAGGTGGGGGTCCGAGGTTAAGAATCCGTTGACTTGCCGTTTGTGGCTTGCAAAACGTTCTGCTTCACATCCTACCTTGACATCGGAGTATTTGTCGGTCATCTTGACGATGGGCACTGTTGCCTTCTCGAGCACCTTGATGCTCTCCTTCTCTGCTATGTCCTGGCCGACCAGCTCGCGCTCCAGCGTCCATAGTGGTAGCTTCTCCCATTGACCTGGAGACAAATATATTCAACTCAACTCTAATAACCTTGAAAAAACGGGTCTTTAAAACTTCAAAACATTGCCATACATAGATCAATAGGCTTACCGGCCACCTAATAGAAACAGGTTATAGCTGCCTGCATTACCTACAAACTATTGCTTTGGCGGCCTAAATTTACACCTACAGGTGTAAATTTATTATTATAGTGGACTAACTATAAGACCTATTTGCTATTAAAGTAAAGTAAGAAAAATACAAGCTTCTATTTAATTATAACTATATTCAGCAACCATACAAAGTCAAACCAAGAGATGGGTACGGCGCATGAATAGATACAACTGTTTTACCGATCATTACAAACAAAACATGCCTTTAATATGTATATAACCCAAGGGCAAACATACAACTACATAATAAAAAAAAGTATTAGGTAACCCGATAATTATTTGTTATGCTCATTAAATGCAGGCGTCGGTATTTCATAAAACATCAATAAACTATTCTCGGCAAAAAGTTTAAAACTATCGGATGAGATCACGTCGGGGAGTAACAGGCGCTTGTTAAAAACTCCAGTTTCGTCACTTTTGATAAACCCGGTCAGCAGTTAAATAAAAAGAACGGACTATTGAGTTTCTTGCAGAGCTTTTTCATAGCAGCAGTTTCCTCTTGGGTAAAAGGACGATTAAAATAATAACGTACTTAATATCGGGCATAATTATCAGTCGTGTGCATTAAAGAATACACTGCATTGTATCAAAAGCAAATCAAAGCTGGGTGAAATGGTTAAAAAAATAAAATACAGATTAGTGTAAGCCGCAAAAACAGTCCCTTTTACAAACCCTAATATGAAGTGGTCGTGTCTTCGTCAAGAATCTATAAATCGAAAAAGAAAGAAAACATGCCTTGAATACCAATCTATCAAGAGTTATTCTTTACACTTCCCAGATATCTACAACGACGTACGAAGCACTCCGTATAACAATGTCACAAGTTTTCACACATTGCCGTCGATATGTATTCATTTCAGTAGACTCAAGTTCTTACAAGGACTACAGTACTTTAGGGGCAAAGAATAACGTTCAAATTAGC
Source organism: Acleris holmiana (assembly GCA_949316455.1). NCBI lineage: Eukaryota > Metazoa > Arthropoda > Insecta > Lepidoptera > Tortricidae > Acleris > Acleris holmiana. Next base: position 7,785,681 of record OX438782.1, on the reverse strand, counting down.
ACAGCGACTTCATATTTGAGGAACATCGATCTTTCGAGTTCGCCGACCTTCTAGCGCAGTCTGCGTATTAGGCTATCTAGAAGATAAACAAACTGTCAGATGGACAATCGTAATTAAAGACGTCGAGGCCGCTCAACCGTGCGCGGTCGAGAGTAAAAATAGATCGCATAGCGGTATGCCGATCTATCGGTGCAAAAACTAGGTACGGTTTTGACAACACGACATGGTAAAATGGTAAGAGTAGGAACAGATCAACGTTCGCAAACATTTATTTATTAACCTCCAAAGCATACAAAGGGTGGTTATAAGTTTAACGTGTGTCTGTGTATCGTAAGAAACCCGATTCAGAGGCGGTTACTTTATTAAATAGTAAGCTATTTATGCTAACGGTTCTGAGCTGGGTTGGATGAAAATCAGCTGGGATTTTTTATAGCTAACAGCTCTGATAGTATGGCAAACAAGTAACATTTAGCCAGATATCAGATCTGTTGTCATGTGTCAGGAAAGGATTTAGTATGACACCTCAAAGAAAACTTGTTTTGCAACTTGATTCATTTATTAACTGCAACCCAATACCCACTGTTATTTTCTTACAGTATACGCCGCTCATTCTGTCGAACAATCATAAATTGGCCGGTTTGTCATAATGCGGACTTTCATACGATATACCCTATTAGATCTGCTTGGGACAGCTCTAAAACACATTTAAACGTGTAGATAATATGCACTAAAACGGGTAAGGATGTTGTGTGAAACTTTCCGGTAGATTTTAGTCGCCGGACAAATATTTTAAAACTTCTTGTTTAAAAATCGGAGTTTAATCTCTTTTGACAAGCTGAAGTTTCAAATTTAAAGCTTGTAGCAACCTTACTGGATGGAGCCGACAGAAAAAAAAAGAATACTTTAAGAGTTAAATGAATCCCAGGTGAACTAAACGGCGGTATTGCGTTGCAATAGCACTGGCACGAGCGCTGACCAACAGGCATCCCCCCGAGGCTATAGCCAATCACGAGCATACTTAATTATCGGGTAACACTGCCTAGCAATTTATAACTTGCGTCAGCGACTTATACTTACCATTCTTAGCAAAAAAGTAAAACGTAAGAAAATGCTAGTTTTAAACCGTAAAACCCTGAGCCGAAGCGGTGCGGCGCGTTTCCAATGTTTCCATACTAAAAAGCGTTCCAAAACCGTCGCGTAGGAGGTAATTCTGTTGAACATGGTAGCAAACACATGAGGAAAACAAAACAGAATTAATTATTATAACCCAATTAGCTCAACGGTATCAAGTTACAAATAAATAGTGACGAATCCCAGATTAGAACAGGTAATATGAATATCGCTAAGTCTAGCGAATAATCCAGTATTTCAAAGAGTATTCGCGAATTATTCACAAAGCAATCCTGACGTTTTTGGGGCGAAAGATAAACGAGCGAATCTTTGTAATTACAAATTCCTTAACCTTTCAAAGTACTTTAATATGTTTGTGTCACGCTATCTGAACAACATAGGGGCAACTAAATAAAATTAAATATTAAACGGAAAAAATATTGAGAAATCATAAGTATCATAACATAACCCGTAATAATGCATAAGCAGCAAATAAAAGAAAGGGCTTTAGGAAGAGAAACCACATCCTTTTTTACAAAGAAATACCATTGTCGTTAAGATCCTTGGGGGACGCCTTTCACTTGATATGACATGGATGATAATGATGGACAATGGATCGTCAGGAGGTCTCGGATTCATTCAATCGATACAGATACACAGTTGCTGGCCACAGCTCAGTCTTTCTTATCCATAATCGTCAAAACTTGCCAGACTTGCTAGTTTTAAAACTCGAGTCCCTAACATCTGTCATGCACCGCTGTGCAAATATGCGCAAATTACTGACTGGAGCGGAATCGAGTCATTCAATTAAGGCAAAGTATGTCAAGTCTGGCTTTGTTGTCAGATGGTAAATGACTAACGCCTGGCCAGACATCGTGTTCATGTTCTATAAACACGAATGTGGTAGACTTCGAGAACGTCCTGCGCGGTCAATTATAACCAAAGCTTGAATGATTAAACAGTAAATTTTGATTTGCTTTGGTTTGGCATTGTATTTAAAACAATGTGACATTTGAATTGTTTAAATATTTCATGTAGGGCATTGGACACTGCATAGGGTGTAATAGTCAGCCGTCACCATACACATGTATTTTTGTAGGGGTAATAGCTAGCGTAACACTAAACCAAACTTGGTGTGAAGACCTTTAGGGAAAGTGCAGTGTATGTTTTTCGGCTGAAATCATGATTAAGATCATTGACGCAAACTCCGAACCTAACGCAGACCTCGTATGAAAAATACACTGAACTCCACGTGCTCAGAAATGTTTTAGAGGAAAGGACTTAATATAAAGACTGGCTGTTGAGTTTCTTCCGGCGCTTCATCTTAACAGCGGTCTCGTCTTGAAAACTGCTGTAAGGCTCAGGGCTGCATCAATAAACTGATATTGGGTTACATGTCCGTCTCAAGAATACTCAAGATACGTCAAGAATACTCAAGAATACTAAAGTAAACGTTAATCCATGGAAAACTGTCATCCCTGACGCATCTTGTTTCTTAGCCGAGATCCTTGAACATGTTAGGATTAATGTCTGAAGTTCGGCTTCCGAGATTGTCAGAACGACTACATAGATCGCCATACATTTGCTCGCTACATTTATAATACGCTGGCTGTAAGCTGTAATGGGTTTTAAGTTTGCATGATATATTTTACACCTTTCATTCTATTTATTTATACATAAACCATAGGTCAAACACGTGAGTTCAGATATGGTACGATGCAGCGCCATTTATTGCGAATATCAACGAAATTACGCAGTTTACCACAAGATAAAGTGAAAATAAACAATCCGTTAACGCTGTAAGCTGGTCAATTACATAAAAGATATAATAGAACAACGCAATTGTGATACTTATCAGACGCAACCTAAAGATTTGTAGGTTTTTAAAAGATGGAAATTTTTGTTTGAAACTTGACACCATCTTTTTATAGTTTGATTTGAAAAACAAAAATGGAGGTATTTAGATGTAATGAAGAAAGGATTATTGCTAAAGCTTAGCATGAAATTAAGCAAATAACATTTCCTCTCTAAACATAAAAACTCTTCCGTGACTGACTGACTGAACGACTGACTGCTGACTGACAGGCTACGAACAGACTAACCCTGGGTTCCTAGATTCGAAACGTCTCGTTGAAATTTGACATTTGCTTCATACAAAATGTCTCAAATTGTAACGAGACGGTTTGATTATAGGAACCTAAGGTAAAACGCTGAACCTTAGGTACCTGCCCTAGGGGGTGCACTAAGAATAGATTTTACGACAATCGTCCCCCAAAGGAAGTAATTCTACGCGTATGCAGAGAAGGGCGTCCTCAAGTAAAGGCATATAATTATCACCAAATAAATCTACCTTGCAAGTTTAATTTGACGATTCTTACTTCCAAGCCAAATTTTACCTTAGCAGCACGACGTGTAAACGCTGTGTATATTTTTTCAGTAACTATCGCAGGTAAAATGTAATATTAGATAAGACGGTCCCAACACGAGGTCACGATAGGTAACTACCGCAGCTCATTAGCATTACATATCACTGTCATGGATGAAAATTCCTAAGCGAACGTGGGAAGTGACGCTTAAATTGCGTAGCTGTATTTTTTCCATACAAATGTAGCTCCGGGCGATAGCGACTCTCATCCCCTAAATCAAGTCCGATTTCCACGATTTTTTGATATGTAGTTATTATGGAAAACTATGTTTGCATGTTTCTGGTTTTTTTCCTAAATTTGATTTTGAAATATTTTTATTTTTCATAATATCTAAAAACATTAAAAAATCGTAAAAATACTGCGGAAAATGTCAGCTTCACAACTTCAACATTTAAAAAAAACTTAACTTATCGCCCTGATCGAGGCAGATAGGCAAACAAAACTATTAATTCGTGGGCCATCTTTTGTTTACACTTCTTAATATATACTTTTGTCCAGACAGCTTAAAGAGCTATCAATGACACAGTAACAGCACCTGAAATAGTCTCGACTAACTAACGACCACACGTTGTATGTCTAGTGCTAAAAGTAGACATTTCTCTAGTGAGATGACGAGAATACGATTTAGCCTTTTCTTTTCAAGAACCGATCTCGTAGTCGCGAGTATTGGCCCCCAGGCACCGGTGACCAAATAATAAATAATATTATAATATTAAACGTCGTTCGCTAATTCTGTAAAGTTATTTTGTTTATTTAATCATGCTAAAGGCTCCGCAGGGTGGACGATTTATTTACATATTAAACACGTATACATAAAGGCTGTTTCACATGGTTTTTTTCAGGAAATCTTATTATTAGGTGCCTAAATAATAAATAAAGAAAGTGATCTAGTGATGACATTACAGTACAGTAAATAAAAACGGCGAAATCGCGAAGTCAGGTCGATTTTGTATCACAATATTGAACATTATTTATATTTTGTCACTAGACGAATTTTTATTTATTGAACATTTAAGTAAATTTGTTGTTTGTCTTTGTCCTTGCGATCCACGGTTCTAAATACCAGGATATTCTTAGTGTGCTCAGAGGCGCCCCCGAGCACCGTATGGCTTCTGCAAGAGCTCCGATAAAAAAACAACATAACTTCAGGCTGTTTTTCTAGTAACACAAAATACTTTTTCGTCACTGCTTTGAAAAAACCTCCTATCTCAAATTTCGATACCTACGTACTATTTTAAACTTAAACATGTCAAGATGTAGGTTTAAAACCGTACATAACAAAATACGAGATACGTGTTTTTTTCAAAAAAGTGACGATTTTCACATTTTAAAACGAAGTAATCGGTTTAATTAACGGGAAGGGGCATAAATTAATGTCTGACAGTCCTAAGTTAATAATAAATAAATCTGACTGTTCTAACCACATTACATTTCCTTGCACCTAATTAATTTAAATTTGATAATAATTTAACAACTTTAACGGCTTATACCTATAGGAATAAAGTTCATAGTACACGTTGCTAGTTGGATAGGTACTTACTTCAGTTGACGGAAAGAGTAAAGACCAAGGACGTCTCTATTTTCCTGTACATTCCACGCAACAAGTGTGAAATAGACTGATGCAAAAATGTAGTGTTAACACTTCCTTATACCGTTATGATGGTAAACAGGGATATTAAGTTCATTTTATTACACATGAGATAACTTTATGACTCACTGCAAATACCTAGACTATTTTTAAAACAGGCGGGATATTGTTTGGTTTATAATTGCGCCGTCTAGTCTAGAATAGGAGGCACTTAGAATTTACAGAGTATTCGTTAAGAAAAGATCCTAGAAAATAACAACAACTCTATTGTAATTTCTGCAACAAACTAGATCAATTAAATCGGATCAGCGCAAGTAGGTACTTGGTTATCCTTGCTATGTAAATACTGAATGACTGATGAAACGATTAAACCGCTGAACATTGGCACTTGAAATTTGCAGGAAATATTCCTTCCTTACACCCCCCAACGGGAAGGAATAGGGGGAGTAGCAGGAAACAGGTACGCGAGCGTCCTTTAGTTTCTTTACAATATTATGATGTGCATAAAAAAACAATACTATTATAAAAGCTGCAGTTATCACAAGATAAGATAATATCGATTCTCACAGCCCAGATTAACATATCTATTAACCCGATTTACTATAAGATGACACATTTCTAAATATATTTTTTATAGGGCATTATTATGGCTTTTCCATACTTCGCAGAATATCATATTCGCAACACATTATATTTTCAAATAGTGGAATTAGGTTATAGAATCGTCGGTAGGTTTAGGTTATGTTAGTTTTACAGCAGGCCCGGAGGACCAAACTATCCAGGAAAAGGAGCTCCGCGGGAGCGGAGCTCCGTCTACACTGTTTAATTGATGTTTTGTTTAATAATGATGTTTTGAGAATATGATGTTTTGCGAATATCGTCTTTTGCGAATATGATATTAACATTAGTATGTTATCGGCCCTTTTTTTACCCCCAATGTATAGTGGTGTTAGAGGTTGGACGTGTGTATTTGTGTCCTCCTAAACGGATGAACCGAATTGTAAGCGGTTTTTTGAGTCGAACTCGCGCACGAAGGGTTCCGTACCATCATATATTATACAACATTATAACCTTTTTTTTAGTTTCACCTGTCCTGGTGTATGTCTGAACCAAATCTTGCAAAAACGGCAAAAAAATCTCATTTGTTTTATGGGAGCCTCCCCCTTAAATAACAAGCTGACTCACTATGAGTCAAAAAACATATTTTGTTGAGATATAAATACATACATACATACATAAAGTCACGCCTTTATTCCCAGAATGGGGTAGGCAGAGCTACAGAATTACCAACTCTAAAAAACTTGTTGATAATTCTGTAACCACATTTTGCACAATCAGGCTAAGATGTTTACCAGTGTATTAGTGACAGGTTGCAAGCCCATCGCCTAACAGTACTACAAGCCCTTATTCCCTTAGTCGCCTCTTACGACATCCACGGGAAGACATGGAGTGGCACTATTCTAACCCGGCAACCACACGCATAAATAATAATGCAATTTTGTTGCGATACTCACATAAGTTACAACATACAAGAGTTTTAGTGGTGGTAGGTCGCTAACGCCATGCAGCAGCGTTTACAATGTTGTGTTTCCGTGTGGGAATAAGAAAAACGTCAAATTACTAGCTTAAAGGCATTCCGTCTTATTCCTCAGGGGTTTCACCACAAGGTGGCATGTGTACTCGTTTGCCTTCCTCACGACGACTTCCAAAAGACAAGGAAAAACACATGTAGTATATATAGTAAATCTGAATTAGGAACAGGCTAAGTACAGTCAATGACATAGATATATACCTACGTTCCCATGACGTCAAAAATATCTACCTGCCATGCCATTATGCCACTCAAAATAATGTCTTGCATACATATATGGCTTTAACTACAAGTATTACAACAGCAGCACAACGTGTTTGCTTACTTGCATGTTCCTGTCCAAAGAAAAAAACAGTTTTGCTCTGAGAAGGAAAGCACTAAAAAGTATTATTTAACGTTTCTTAAGCATTGTATAAATGCAGTTTTTTTAAGTTTCCCTAAGAATGATTTATTTATAATATAACAGAGCGAAATAATGTCATTATCGGGGAATATCTGGCAGCTGACAGGTCGTCGCCTGAATACTATGAGGCAGGCGGGAGACCCCATAAACGAGGCCGTTGCCTCCGCTGCCTCTGTTGCTGGGCGGACCGGATTGTGTTAGAATAATCTGGGTGAGAAAATTATGAAGAAAGGAACATCAAATATTTTTATTACTCGTCCCATCTTGACCAAATATTGTACTACACGTCAACACACGGTTAATGACAATAAGAAAAAAGTACGCTCAGTTTTACGTCAGTATAATCAAGAAAAAGAGCTTCTGTAAGATGTCTTTAGTGGTGGTAGGACCCTGTGCGGGGTCCGTCCGCATTGCTATCACCTTCTTATCCATTAACCAACCGCCAAGCAATGTTTGCATTGTTGTGTTCCTGTTTGGGGATAAGACAACCGGTGAAATTACTAGCAGAGAGGCATTCCATCTTAGTCCTCAGGGTTGACAATGCATTTGAGGTCTTAGGATTGCCTTGTGAATGTCTATGGGTCTCAGATTCCATTTAACATCAGGTGGCCTGAGTGTTCGTGTGCCTTCTTCTAATAATTAAAAAAAATGTCTCATCAAACCGCTTTGGATTTCTCGGACTCTACTCCAAATATGTAATAGAAACAGATTAGAGGATTGTATCCTATATTATATATACCCTTTTCTTCCTGACATACGCCTAAGTTATAAAAACGGGTTGAAATCTTTTGGTATAATGTCGACACAAAGAATATTCGGAAAAAACTTCACACATACGGTACGGTATTTGTTCATAGCGGAATGATAGTCACAAGTTATTCGTTCATAAATGTAATAGAGTTTTCAATCCACGAAGTCTCGCCTCACTACCTAGGTACCTAGTTTTGCGTACAGATTCAGAGTAATAATTAATAAAATTAAAAAAAAAAACAAGTCATAAATGATAAGATTACAGGTCCAGGACGCAACTCAATGAACGTCATAAATTGGATGTTACCACAATTATTCTTGATGCTGTGTCTTAAGGCTCAGTTTCATCGGGATTTATCCCGCATGCTTGTAGCGTTGCATTGCGTCGTTGCAATAGCTCCCGACTCAATAACGTGAATACCAACTCGTCAATGTATTGCTACTAGCATACGCGCTAACGACCAATGAAACTGAGCTTTTAGTTGTCATAAATTTGATAACCTCGTAACCCCGCTGGAAAAAAATCTTTAATTTAAATTGGAACTTAGGTATTTATCATATGAAGTTCAAAATAAATTTGACAGAATGCTTTTAAAGGCCTCTGGGCGTTACGAGGGATTAGTCTTTGTTTTTACGGGTTTGTCAACGATTTGCAAAATGGTATGGTGCCTAAAGCATCTATAGGCAAATAAGAGGTCAATCCTGATGGTACATTGCACAACCATGAAGTTCCTGAACATTGATAATGTGGACAGCAGTCAAACAATTATGTTATTACTATTACTTCACACGCAGCAAAGTTTATATGCTTATTACAATAAGATTATGCAAATCGTTGACTAACACGTAAAAACCTAGTGTAACGTGACGTACGCAGTGACATCATGGTTCAAAATGGCGCACTCATTCTACGTCACTTATCACTTCGCGTATATTTGTTATTGCTAACCAACATACACTGAAACATTCTGATTAGGATTTCTGACGTCAATAACATTTTTCAAGTTTTCGAGACGCGTTTGGTAAAAATATTGTACCTAAACCATATCTTATTAGTTGGTTGTTATTGAACAATACTAAATTCCACATGGTCTTATTTATATATCTACTTTGAAAGAAATTTATATTTTAATTAAAGAGTAAGAGTGAGCTATTTAGTGTTCTGTACACATGACTTCCAACAGGTAAAATAAAGCCAGACATTGTGTAATGGCTTTATATGAAGTAGGTACAGTCGAGTTCAAAAGTATGTATACACTTTAGTACCTTGTCTATTTAACGTCATGTTTAAACTGCCATATGAAATTATCCAAGCGATTAAAGTGACAAGGTACTAAAGTGTATACATACTTTTGAACTTGACTGTACCACAGCCAAAAACAAACAGGATTTTTCTAATTAAGGACTGACTTGTGACCCCGGTATTAAGTGACGATGGGGATTCTGTTACGACATCACACGAGTTAATATACACAAATTGAAAAATGTTCTCGGTCTGACGAGACCCAAGATGAATTTATAATTATAACGTAGACTTTGTTTGTCGGTGTAAAAGACTGGAAAGTAAAAGGGATATTTGCAGTTGTTTAACTTCTATCCTATACTATTAAACGATACTTGTAATGAGGTTCTCGAAAACGACACTAACGACTTCGACGAAATTTGCAATATGGAGGCGAAAATCGATCTATCTAGTTGCCATCTCCGTCCAAATTTGTTTTCAATCCGAGTGACACTTGGGTCTTCCAGGTACTAATAACCCTAAGTGGCCATCGTAGGTAAGGTGTGTTGCGGCTCACCATATGTGGCGCCATATTAGTGGTAGGCAGGACATGAAATTAAAATGATTTTGAAGAAGTAAAAACGAGTTAGAGGTCGACGTAGGAGGTACCACGTCCTGTTATGCAGTAACTCACCAAACGTCTTCCGGATTTCTACTTCTCTCTCACTCAAGCATACGCTCTTATTAACACTTTTTAGACTTGAACTAATTTCAAATGAGATGAGGTACCTACAGATGTACATATGTATTGCATAATTGATTTCTTTCGTACCTATTTTCACGGTCCTTTTTGTTCTGTGACCGACTGAAATAGACACGTTCGTACGTTTCCGTGAAAATACGACAGCACTGCGTCACAGGAACCCTTATAAGGAACCAGTTTTTTAAAATACAAATACAGGTGTTCGTATTTACTTGTTCTTTGGATTACCGGTATTTATATTTACCGGCTGTCTGGAGCCTAAATGAAAAATATATTTAAATACCGGTAAAATACCGGTATTTTGGAACCTGTTCCAAGCCCTGGTTCGCAGATTATCTTATTCACACCCAGAGTTAGGTACTCGATACACAACTCTGTCATCTATTTTCCAATTTGTGCGACAAAGACAATGACATTTTAACGAAATTGAGACAATCGTGCATTACAAAGTGTGACGACTATGACATCTGAGGTGCCTTACCTATGCATTAAGTAGCTCACTGCTACGTCATACATTCTGCGTCGTATTCGCGGGTCCATACAATAAGCTCGCACGCAATTACTGAATGACTCACGCGCAGGAAACGATCTAGTAAACCGTGAACGCACCGGAAACAGTTTGAACTTTACGTAATCACTGCTTGGAGGGAGTTGCCGTATGCCAGGATTTCATTAGAAATAACCTTTGTCAGCGTTTTAAATCGCTTGGACATAACCACAACTGTTTATAATAGTCCAATCTGAAAAAAAATGCTACCAGCAACCTCTTAACTAGCATCACCTAACATTTTTAAGAGGATTGTGAAGCGATGCCTGTATCGCGTAGCTCTCTGTCAAAAGTAATCCATACAAATGCGGGCGATAACGTTTCTCACCCCCTAAATGTCATCCGATTTCCACTATTTTTGAATATGTTGTAGATATTATGAAAAACTAGGTATGGTAGGTGTGTTTCCGCTTTTGTTTTTTATTTTATTTTCATCCCAATAAATATTTTCTAGGAAAGGAAAACGTACAGAGATATTTTTATAACATATTCAAAGATCGTAAAAATCTGGCAATGTTTAAGGGGAGAAAAACGTCCTCTTAATAACCTTGATACAGTGGAACAGACGACCCCAGGAACATAGTCGGCATAGTGAATCAGAACGGGGAAATAGTTTTATTTGATGATCATGAGTTGGTGGGTGCGGCAAGAATCAGGTCGGGCTTCCCGTAAGGCTTGGTCCCAATTACGGAACATTATTCATCACTCTTTCAGACGGCATGACGCCTATGTAGCGTCACGTTTAGATTCTCATTTCCTACAAATTACAATGTAGGTTACAAGCGATAAACAACGTAGAACGGAAATTAAATGTAAAATATATCTGCTTATCAAATTGAACATTCCTATGCATAGAAAAATAAAGTGTCGAAGTCCCGGAAACATTCATTACAGAAAAATAAACTACTTTTAGAAAACTACTAGGTAATTAGACGGATTATAAATGTACTTCTTTGCATCAGTATTTATACACAGACTGCAACATCTGGTTTTCCGCGTTTTTTACTGCTGTTAGTTGCCGTGATAATGTTGGTATGCCATGCTTATTATTTCTCTACAATAGAACACGGAGTCACACAATAATGTCCATATGCCAATGGAGTAACAACCAGAACGTTAGAATAAAAAAAACTCGGATTATAAAAGAAGAAAAGAAAGAAAAAGAAAAATACATTTATTCACTGAACACAACGAGACACATAAAAGTAAAAACGGTAAACAGAGAAAGAAAAACATAGTGGCTGGTGTCTTCGTGGCAGTGAACCGGACACTGGCTCAGCATAATGCTGAGGTGCTAGGCACCTCCAGCGCTGATTTTCAGCCAGCACCGAGTGTGACAGACGGACGGAACGTTGTACAAACTAGTAAATAAATGAAATGTACTTACTTATTATTAAACAAATAATACGCATAAAAAGATATTTAAGGAAATTAAATAAAACCTTTACATAAACATACTTTAAACAGAAAAAGTACCTACTTAGCTAGTATCCAGCATTGGCAATTCAAGAAATAAACTCAAATTTAGAGAAAAAGAAAAAGTGCTGGATTGGGATTAGGATTTTTGAAGCGTCAACAAATAACCCTTAAGCTTACGCTTAAAGGTGTACCTGCTAGGCGCTCCTTGGATGGGTGGGGGGAGATCATTCCAGCACTTGGACGCCGCGAACCTGAAACTACCCCGAAATGCCGCGGATTATGTATTATGTCCTTGTTTTTTCATATTTTTTAATTGTTGCTAACTACCGTTGCTACGGTAGCGGACTACTGTCCGGCTTTTTGAATAGTTATATTTCAGAAACGGCGTCTCTTAGGAAAAAAAGTAAGTATTTAGAAACTTTAATTGATAATTATCTGTTCTACAGTTTTTGGTCAAACTAATTTTATGATAAAACCCGTTTTGTGACCATTGACCCCGACTATTTTTTTCAAGGTATTGGATCGATAAGGATTTTTTAGGTATAGTGTTTTGAACAATCCTAGCAGCTGGTAGCGGGGTGCAAGTTTTTGTACCTTCACTCCAATTTTTTGGTCTTATTTGACCGGACTATAACGGAATTGATTTACTTAATAGAACTCTATTCTTAAGGCAAACCCCTACTTACCCAATCATTGTAAAACTGTAATACTGTCGTCGTAGTGGACATTGCTTGGGAAAGAACTTTGCTGACCAGCAGCGATGTGATTCATCCTACTAATATTATAAATGTGAAAGTTTGGATGGCTGGATGTTTGTTACTCAATCACGCTAGAACGGCTAAATGGATCTTAAATACATTTGGCACACATATAAATTATAGTCTGAAAAAGGACATACGCTAATTTTTATCCTAAAAAATTGGACGGTTCTCGAGGGAATAGCGAAAAACGACTTCTACGTGGACGGAGTCGCGCGCAAAATCTAGTCTGTTTTTGTTTTATGGTAAGGAGAAGGCACACAAGCACTCAGGCCACCTGATGGTAAGTGGTATCTGAGACCCATAGACATTTGAATTCTCAAGACTATAATCCTAAGACTTCAAATGATGATGAATTTCTGTCGAAGATCACTTACCTATAACAACTAGGTCGATGTCGCTGGTCGGCAGGTAGAGCCCCGTGCGGAAGGAGCCGAACACCTCGACGCGCGCCTGGGGCCATAGCGTGAGGATAGCGCCCCGGATCCTGTTCACCACCGTCGAGCGGACCAGGTGCTCCGTCTCCGTGGGGGACATGTATGTGTAGAAGTGTTCGATCTCTTCGTGTAGCCTGGAACAGAGACAGCGTTGGTCAGAGAAGGGGCTAGGATGTGTTTTTGGGAAGTTATGTATGGAACATATTTGGGGAAATGCCGACGTTGTGAACTCAGGTTGCATATTAAAATGGTTGAGACAATGGAGTTTCGTAGTTAGAGCCGTGTGTCGCAGAGTAATAGTTACAACATCTACCCATATACTAATTTACGCTGCTAACGTAAATTAGTACTTGGACTATTCAAGTTGCAATCTATGAATATTTCTAAGAAAATCTGGAACAGAAGCGGCAAGAACCCGGCGTAATATTTGTCATTTTGTAGTTTTCTATTAAGTTGGTAAAGTCGTACCGTTGGTTAAGGTTTTGAAATTAACCTACCTCCATATTATGTAATAGTTATATTTTGCTGTATGCCTACAACTTCCTAGATGGGGTTATATTTTGCTGTATGCCTACAACTTCCTAGATGGGGAAGCTAAGACCTAAAAGCAATCTGTCTCTTGGGCGACCGACAGCAGACTGCGACACTGGTTTCACCGAGCATATTCAAACCCAACTCTTTCTCCAGACCTTCGTTCGCGATTACTGCAAAATTGCTTGACTTATTTTATTGCCAATGTTTTCCGAAACTACACAAAAAACGAAAATAATAATGAGACAGGACAGCTTCAAGATAATGATGACACACTAACCAGGAAGCGTCATCTTCGATCGCATAAAGTTCAAGGCCACCCGCTATCACACCAAATCGTTTGTTTACAGTGCGTGCGTTGCGTAACACACGTGCGCAGGCGCCAACCTGCGGGCGCCGCTACTGCACTAACATGATCACCTCCTTATACACGTTATTATAACGCTCAGTTTTCGATAGCCTTGAGAAACAATAGACATTGTTGATCTGGTAACGCATGAAGTTTTGGTAACGTCATTTAATTCGTATTGATAATTCTGCGATTCTTATTGACCCGACAAATTAAAAAATCTCCAAAAAACGAAACCGGCATTCAACGTCTAGACATTTTATAGTTGACAAGGAAAGACAAAACTAATCGTGGGGCGAAATAAACACTAAAAACATGATAATAGAGATATCAGAGCTCTAAGTTTAATCTGATTTGCACTGTAACATGGTTTGTTTACCAGTAACCATGTACGGTCGAACAAGAAAGTGGTCTTTTGACGACTTCATTTTTGATATTGTTTTTAAGTCAATCCGAACCTAACCTAACCTACGTAGCTATAGCAATTAAATTATGCATTTAATCTAAATAGCTTCACCATAACAGCATTCGAAAAATTAAAATTTTGACAAACAATATTCAGAGTTTTGTTTTTTTGCCGTTTAGACACAACTTCATATTAAGCGAAGTTATTCGCTAAGGGCATTCCGCAGCATTTGATCTACTTTATTGTTTTAGGACGTGCAAAAAAACCTTGCCATAGACATACCACTTCTTTGGTCGACGGTACGAACGTCCTAATGAACACTACTCGACTATTTCGTTGTATAAGTTTACAATTTAACTGGAACTTCACAAGTGCCGGTGGCCTACTTCGAAGCACGCATCGCCACAGTCGCCATGTTTCCATTATGAGTTCGAGGTTAGTAAATCTCACTATGGAATTCACCTCGACTAGGACAAGAAAGACAGAACAAACTAAGTTTCAAATTACATCTAGGTATTCTTTTAATCTAGCTTGGAAGATAAGATTTCAAAAATTAAGCATCTGCCACCGCCATATTGGGGCTAGCGGAACAACTTTCACACTTTCTAAAGGATTTGCCGAATGAACGAAAAAATATGCATTATTATCTTTAGCCGAAGTTTATTTCAAACACATCAACAATGCAAATTAAAATTGTACGACAGTATTTCCAAACCCATACTTAAGGTCTTCAACTCTCCACACACTATACCGGTCTAGGTATAACCGGACCGAGGTCATACAGAAAAGAAAAAATGGCTCTGATACGCGATGCTGGAGAGCATCACACTTATGCTTACTACATGTAGCATAAGTATCACGAATAATTTCCAGCATACCTACGACTTGCTCGGCGGATTCTTTTACGATACAATTTTTCCATGTTTTCGATTAGGATATAGAGATGTAAGACCCAAAAGCACCTTGATGATTCTGCCAATGTGAAAGTCGGACGTTTATTTCCTTGTTCATAACTTCTAAACTGTTAACGTAAAAGCTATAAATATAATCATAATAAAGCATAGTAAATTAATTTGATTCCCTAGTGAACTACGAAATTCCATTAACAAATCTCGATCCAGGCCATTCTAATAATAATAAACTCGTAATAAGGCCCTAACGTAGGTACGTTTAGTCACCTAGACCTGACCGAACACCTGAAAGTTGGCAACGAACAGTTATTTGGACGCTATAAATTGAAACGATTGCAATAACAATAACAAAGACTGCGTGCTTTAACGTGCGGCTATTTAACTTTGAACAATTGTTACGTCGCGTTGCGTCATCGTACCATGTTTTATATAACAAATAGAATCATTTCAACAGGTTCTACAGCTGTATAAAACATCAATAAGGGTTACATTCAGTATCACTTTCAAGTAGGTATTTGATTGTTAGTAGAAGGAAAATTACCGGCGAATTGCGGTTTTTAGTAGTGGTAAGCAAACATCAACGATTTAGATAACGATTAAGTTAATTAATCATATACTTGGATCAGTCCCGTGTGTGAAGTAAGCTGTCGATGTCTTGACAATTCCCGCCGAAAGTAATGGATGTATTGTAATAGGTACAGTTTTCATCGTAATTTAGACAATTTATCGAGGAAGGTTTTGTAGAACTTTATCTATTGATATTTTGACGTGCGAGGCCGGGAGGAATCGACAATTGAAATAAAAATGATTATTTTATCGCATGGAGCCCGAGTGTTGAGGATGCCACGACAAGTATCTGTTTACCGCTCCACCAGAATTGGTCCTAGTTTTTCGTTCCCTCCGATAAAAAACCGGCAACTAATAAGGGCTATTAAACAGCCGGGTTTTTGTCTTTTCCAAATACTGTAACTTAACCGCTTTAAATCCGGCCCTCCCATGGTCCTCGGGACGCGGGGGGAGGGCGCGTTTGACTAATCAGAAAGTCACGTCAGAGTACTGTCGCCGGCGAGGATGCCACAATGACACGTTGGGCGCCAAAATAACCCATACTTAAATAAAAATCATCATTGATGTTAAAATGCCTGAATCAGTTGTTTTAAAAACATGGAAGAAGAGTTCCCGAATAAGTACAATGAGGAAGATAGTTGAGCAGTTCAGATAAAAAACGATTTTTGACTAGGTTTTCATCGTCTGAAGGGAGTAAAAACGGGATGAAAGTTTGTATGGATCCTCGTCGATAAGTCTGATGGTTTCTGACATGTCGATGGGGCAAACGACAACTTACTTAATAATTGACATCGCCTTTAAATTATGCAACATGATCGAATTAGCGCAAACATATTACCTACGCTTATCAAGTTTACCTTCATAACTTAAATGCCAACCTATGCACTGGAATTCCGAAGTCAGTCAGCGAACGGCCTTAACAAGGACGCCTTTCACCTAAGATCTCCAATACCTATCCATACATATACACAGCGCATAAGCATTCACCTTAAAACAAAACTGACGTAGGCTAATTTCAAATAAATTTATGACGTTAAAAAGTAATTTATCAACCTAGGCCACTTTGGTTTTTGGACAACTTCCCACTTTGAGAATTTACCTTCATAATGAATAACAAACTTAAAAAAGTGGATTAGCCATAAATCGCCATTTTCTGTGCGGGAATGATTTGAGAAAGAATAGAGATAAACAGATACGTTAGTCTGAGAAAAATCCTATTATACCTACCTAATTAATTACTACCTTTCTGCGTTACTCTATGATAAAATTTCATTTTAATTAATGTAGTACTATACTACCAAGCCTTATAAGATAATAACAAAATTAACTTTAATTAATCACCTGTAAATTTAGTAGTTGAAGCGATTTTCATTTTTTTTTCTATATTTGGATTAGTCAATCTGCGGCGTCTTGCTGTAAATATCCATTTCAAGGAACTGAACTGATCTTTCCACGGCGGCAGTTGTAGTAGGTGCAGTTTTTTTTTTTTCAAGAAATCAATTTTTGCGTGGTAAGTTTGCTATCAAAGTTCTATTTATTTGCCTTGTAACAATTCGTTCATAGTTTTTAGTGTGCTATAGCTAGAATTCTTATCCAATATCTATGAACTATTTGCTACTTATTTAAAGTAGGGACTAGATATGTGCGCCGATCGGCGTGGCGCACGCCGCCGGCCGTTTTAGTCACGCCGACGCCGCCGATTTTTTTTCCGGCGTCATCGGCGTCTATAGTTAGTATGTAATTGTTACAAAAATACTAGTACTTGTAGTATTTTTTATTTACAAAATTAGTAATTTTTTAGATCGCTATTTGGCAACACTGGTTGACGCTATTTTTTTCGACGCCATTTGCATTTCTTTGTCACTTGTCAGTTTACGCTGCGGCTGCGCAAAACAACTGAGAATTGGATATTTTCGTTCTTTTCTGCTTTTAAATGATAAACTGAGAAAATGTCAGACAACTTAGATCGGAATTCGATACAGAAGATCAAAATAAAACATTTTTTCGTAAAAACACTCTATTCGTCCTCGAAAAACAGTCACAGTTGGAAGTATTTTGGTACATTACTTATTGAAAAAGATGGCAAGAAGAGGTCCATCTTAACAGACAATGTATTCTGCTCCCAGTGCATTTCAGAGGCCCAAGAAAAAAATGAAGACGATCCTATGGGATGGTAAGATAACTTGTTTTTACTGTGTAGCTGTTAGAAAATAAATTAATTTTGAGGTTAGTTTGTGTGCGTTTTGTTTGCAGTCTGCATTTTGTAATAAGCTGGCATGGCTGGCATGCTATGAGTTGGATGGTGTTGACTATCGTTTTTTCTTTGCTACAGTCAATCATTGTAGTCCTATCAGTAAAGGGCTTATGACTGTAAATATTTTTTTACCTACCTATCTTTGTTTTTTCGTTTAATACCTAATTTAACCATTTTATTTCAACTAATACACCTGTTTTGCTTATCGCTTTTTTAATTTTTATTTCAGCTGTAAAATAAAATCTTACAGTGCAAAAGTAAGCACAGGAAATCTTTCTCGTCATCTAAGGGACGACCATAATTTAAAAGAACTCGAAAAAGCTGGTGGAAGTAGTCAAAGAATAACTACATTTTTCGACAAAACTCGTCCTCAAAAGTCAGATACCAGTCAATCGGTGGATTCAAATAAAAAATGGCTTTTTGCCCGAGATCTGACTTTGTGGATATGTAGATAATTACTACCATTTGATATGGTATCTGATCAGGCAATGATTGACTTTTTCTTAAAGTATAATGTGATTCTTAAAAAATTAGATTTGCCTTGCCGAACTACTATTTCCAGGACGGCTTTAGAAGACGTATACGATAGTATGAAGGCGCATATTAAAGATTTGATAAAAAACACTAGTCCTCGATGTGTAGCGTTAACGACGGACTTGTGGAGCGATGCTTTCCAAAGAAATAATTATATAACGCTGACACTACATTTTCTAAGTTCTTTCCTTGATTTTGAAAGTGTGACTTTGGCTACTCAAATTATAGAAGGAAAAAAGACAGGAGAAAAATTTAAAGAACATATACAAGAGTTACTGATTGAATACGAACTTGAAGAGAAGAAAACGGTCATGGTAACTGATTGTGGTTCGAATGTTAAAAGAGCAGTGTCATTATCGGATAATATGGACTCACATTTTTGCCTTGGTCACGGTCTACATAACCTTGTAGTACAGGATGGCGTAAAAAGTACACCAGAAATAAACAATATCGTTACAAAGTGTAAGAAAATTGTGAAAAGTCTTAGGTACAAACTTCCTGAACTTAAAAAAGATGCAGATGAAGAACAGAGACGCTTATTGACTGATATTGATGAAGCTGGAGATGTAGTTGATTTAGACGAGATCATCCCTGTCAATGAAGAATCTGAGAAACCTGATGAAAATACAAATACCTTTTCTGTAACTTCAATAAAAACGGCTACTCCAACTCGATGGCATAGCATACTCGTGATGTTGGAAAGTTTATTTAACAAATGCAACCGAAACCCTGTTCACAGACTCCTCGTCAGACTGAACAAATCTGATTTAAAAATCGATGACTCCGAGTGGAAACTACTGGGCGATTTAATAAAATTTTTGAAAAATTTTCGGGATGCCGTTAATATTATGAGCGCTTCAAACTCAGTCACAATCAATGTTGCACTGGTTTTTAGGTGCGAAGTGGAACAAGCATTGAAACAAACGGGGGACGACGAAGTTCTTGTAATGACCCGCATGAAGAGAAACATGCTGGCGAAATTAAATCACCGCTTTCCTATTGATAAATTGACAATCGCGGCAGCTCTTCTTGATTGCCGTTTCCAAGGAATGTCGGTAATTGACGAATACCTTGAGGAAAAAGGAGAAACGA
Organism: Acleris holmiana; assembly: GCA_949316455.1. Taxonomy (NCBI): domain Eukaryota; kingdom Metazoa; phylum Arthropoda; class Insecta; order Lepidoptera; family Tortricidae; genus Acleris; species Acleris holmiana. The sequence continues at coordinate 7,766,023 of OX438782.1, read as the reverse complement.
GAGTTTCCTTTATGTCTGCATTTGTGACAGAACACGTCAGGGAATCTGATATTTTACAAGAAACGAAGGCGAATGAGCACAGTGAGACGTTTCTTCCGCTCTAATCACTCAACCGTCCACATCATGTTCATCTAACTTTCTTTTGGCTTTGTCCCAGAAGTATACAACTGGCACTGGTAGTAGTAACGATGATCCTATAGTGACCGAATGCTGGAAATATTTTAGTGGATGTGACCCCAAGGATATGCTCGACGGAAACATACTTCGTTATTGGAAGGAAAAGAAGAATAGTTATCCTTGGCTGTTTAACTGCGTTAGGGCGATAATGAGCGTTCCCGCCACGAGCACACCAAGCGAGCGAGTTTTTTCAGTCGCAGGATTAACCATTACGGCTAAAAGGTCACGGTTAAGTCCTACTTCAGTCGACAGAATCATATTTATACATGACAACTATGACATGTGCAAGAAACAAGTACAAAAGCTAAAATAATTTGCATATTATTTGTATTTGTTACATAATTATATTTTGCTTGTACTTCCTTAATTTATAATTCCTTGTTCTTTTTCTGTTGATTGTCGCCATAAAGGTTTTTTTGTTATTGATATTAAGATTTTATACAATTGTAATTGTATTGAGTGATCTCAAATAAATGTGCCATAATGATGTTGATTATATGGAAATAAATAAGAAATTTAATGGAGATTGAGGCGTATTTTACTCATTTTCACGACGCCGCCGCCGGTCAAATGAGCATCGGCGCACATGTCTAGTAGGGACTTAACTGAAGAGGTTGATAATGTAATGACTGACCATTGTAATATATGTGTATGTATGATTTATACAAGTATGTTTTTTAAATGAATTATTCATAATATAATATAATAAATAAATGAAATACTCTTTGGGTAATGTCAATCATTCCCGCACCGAAAATTGCGATGTATGTGGATTTTCTGTTCACTATAATATTGAATCCATGTGAACATTTATGAACAGGTCTCCTAACTACACATTTATCCTTTTCGTACTTTAGCTAAAAAGAATAGGAAACGAAAAAAATATGTTTTCTCTTTGAAATAACTTTGCACCTCATTGAATTTGCTGTTTGGGAGAAAAAGACATGCTGCGCGACACCAAATGATCGTCAGGACGGCAAAATGATGATGACGATTGAGTTTGCTAGCTATACTCTACACCTAATATTATTAATAATAATAATAAGACACTTATTTCTCACAAGTGCATGCATTACCTACAGTTTCATTATATTTCACAAGTAAAAAAACATTAAGATTAAAATATTACATTATAAAATATTCAATGTGTAATTAATTTAATACATAATTATTTTATATTTAAATTTTATATGTGAGGTACCCATCTTTGGGCATAGGCCACCTCCAGCTCCTTCCAAGGTCCTCTCTCTTTAGCTTGGCGGGTCCACCTAATATTAGACTAAACTTATTTGAAGTAAGAAAGCGACAATAAAATGTGCCGTCGATATACCTACTAGGTACGAATGGTACGAATTCCATCGTTCCTAGTCTAATGTAATTTTGAATACAGTATAGTTATGCGGTATTCTGCCGTAATAGAAGGTGGCTTTAGGTCTGTTCACACAGCCCGGCTCGGAGAGCATCGGCCCGCGCTCTTATTTCTACACAGAGCGGAGCCGGTCGGCTGCGCGAGGGCGGAAGAGCACGTCAAGCAGCCGGTCGGCTCCTCTTATTTCACACGAAGCGCGTTCAAGCATTCTTAATGTCAAAAAAAGTGTACATGCAAAACTATACTTTATTACAATAACTCAAAAATTTCAACGTGATAAAAATCTGCTCTCCTCTCCAAGCCGGTCTGTGTGAACGGACCCTTACTGCAATGTAGTAGTCGAAGCATTCTATACTCTATTGGTAACCACATTAAATTTAAAACATATACTACTATTGTGCAGTTACCCGCCTTTTTTGGTATAATGGCAGTATTGTACTATCCCTGATGAAATGTATCTACCCTGCACTAACATAAGGACCGTATCGTTAATTATGGAAACAAATAAAATGGTGTAATCTGTATAAATACTTTTTATTACAAAAAAAAACTTAAACTACGCGATTCTTAGATCTTCAAAGTGAACCATAAAAACTACTTTTAGTTATTTATTGATCCCCTTTGCCAGTTTCCTCACTTTGCTTTTGATGCTCTTCATTAGCCCTTGGACATCGACTGTTTTGAAAGTTTTGTGGGTACGGATTCAGTCTTTTTTTAATTAGTCCATGTTATCTGTTGGTTTAGCTTGTTTTCGTAGCTGTGCCTTCATCAGAACCCAAAATTTCTCGATGGGCCTGATCTCAGGGCAATTCGGGGGATTTAATGATTTCGCGACAAATTCGACATTATTCTCTCGATACCAGTTCAACACATGGCGAGCATAGTGACACGCAGCTAAATCAGGCCAGAATAATGTACGACTCCTGTGCTTTCGAATGAGTGGTAGTACCCGTTTTTGAAGGCATTCCTTCTTGAACACATCCGAATTTAAGTTTCCCGTTACGAAAAACGGAGACGTTTTAATGCCGCATTAACAAATAGCTTGCCAAACCATCACTTTTTTCCCAAATTTCTCGCAAAAAATGGATGTGTCGTCTTTAGAGACCTTCGGACCTTTTATTACGTTGTAAAACTGCGGTCCGGGTAGGGTTTTATAGTCAAGTTTGACTTGGTTTCATCGTCCATTATACATTGTTCATTTTTAGTTAAAATTTGGTCGTACAATTTCCGAGCCCGAGTTTTGACAGAAGACTCCTGGGTTTTGCTGTGTTTAGGCTGTTTTTGCTTTTTATACGTTACAAGCAAGTTACGTTCCTTGGCACGCTGAACCATTGCAATAGAAGTACGACATTTTTTCGCAAAATCCCGAATCGATATCTCTTTTTTTGAGAAAAATATTCGCATATCTTTTTGTCCAAATTAGGACATGAAGGGCCTCGTTTTCTACCTCGGCCAGGTAAATCTTTTAAATTATTATTCATACTAAACGTTTTTATCGTATTGTAAACAGCTTTCAGGCTAACCCCTTCTTCTGAAGCAATCTTTCTCATAGTTATACCTAATTCTTTACAGTATTTGGTCACAATTGAATGTCGTTTTTTCTCTGAGAGACCCTTCATCTTGCAATGTATACGAATTATACAATTTTTTATAGTAAGTTTTAACACTTGACTGTATGCTTAACAGATTGACATATGACAGAAAAGACAAAATATTGTAACTTTTTTTTTAGAGCAATTTAAACTTGTTTCCATAATTAACGATACGGTCCTTACTTACAATTTGATTTGGATCTAAGGACCATTTTTCGTGAGACAGGTATTAGGATGACCAAATTGTAAACGGTGATTCTACATATTATCAAACCGCGATTAGAATAGTCTTGGTGGTGACAGTTTTGTCATATAAATACGTCAAAGTTCATATGAACTGACAGCTATTCCAAGTGTTAACTCATCACGGTTTAGTACTACTATACTGCTAACTTCCAAAGACGAGTGATAGCAAGTAAACTAGGTTTTTTTTAAAGGAGCTTAGTTATCTGTGTTCCTGCATGCGTTATTTTTACTAACTCGATCTTGATGGTTTTGTCAACATAGAAAAACTTATAAACCTTACCTTACCACTTATAAAACCTATATTCATCAAAATAGATTTTATTGTTTACATTTAGGTAAGTAACTAAACAAATGGAGTTCAAACCACATTTGCCAGACAAAAAAATTACTAATCCAGGTCATGGAATATAAGCGTGCTAAATTTTTATTCAAATCTGTTTACCCATAAATTTGCTAAAGACAAAAACCAAACTACCACAACCTAAGTAGGAATACTATAGTATCCTTTATCACAAAATATTTTTTTATCTTGGGTTGTTTCTTAGCAATATATTATTGTTTGATCCAATTATTATGAAGCTAAAGTAGCATGCAAAATTGATTATTTGTAACAATCTGGTATTGCAATATTTATAACAGGGTAAATTTGCATGACTTTATGGTCAAATAATGAACTGTTCATTATTTAAGAGACATTATCAAAAAAAAGTACATAGTTAAGGATTTTAATTAAAACAAAACTTGATTCCTTTGAGTAACGAGAGTTACCTATATAGTTTGTACGACTAACTTTCATATGCAAAGGATGTGATCGTGATTTTGTTTTCATTAAGCCTTTAACTACGTACAAGTTTTTTTTAATATATCCCATAAGTTATAACATAAGTGTTTGACCTTAACATTACATGGTTAGGTATATTAGGTATGCTAGTTGATGGATGACCTAACTTTCTATATTTACTTTGGCAATATATTGTAATGTTTATAATCACATTCTCGAAAAAGGCTCTAACAATTTCGATGGATTTTGCAATATGGGGGTTTATAAGTAGGGAAGATCAAGCTGTTCAGAAAAAAGAAATTTAAAATAAAAACAGTGAATCATGTATGTTTGGTCTCGCTGCTACCCTTTAGCAAAACATTAAATTCACAAACATAAACATATGTTTAACCGTAAACCTGCAAAATGCAAAATGCAAAATTAAAAATAAATAAAATTTAATTAGTGCAAAATGTGGTTACAGAAATATCAGTAAGTCTTTAGAGTTGTTGGTATTTCTGTAGCTCTGCCTACCCCACTCTGGGAATGAAAGCGTGATGTTATGTATGTATGTAAACATATCTTTTAACTAGTTAAGACTAATTAAAACTACTTAGTTGGTGTTTCTTTGTAATGTTACAAAAGTGTTGTTGCAGTGATTGAAAAACCTTTTGCATGGTTCTGTTAGGTTTTTTGTACTTAAGGCTCAATTTGAACATAGTTAATTTAAAATAATGTAGTAGGTAATCATATATTTATGTTAAAATTAAAATTTTAATGGTCTACTACTGAAATACCCTATTTGCAAATTTTTTATTGTTGTCTGATTAGACAAAATAAACCATTTTTTAAACATAAATACTTATCTACCACTATCTGAATAGGGATTTAATAATTAGTTTTGAATTCGAATTTAACCATTCCATTTTAACCATTGCCAAAGTACTAATTAATTTAAAATATATAGAAGAAACATAAATAAATAAATAAGTGAATTATCATCTCTATTTTATACAAATCAACAAATACATATGCTACAATTGAAAATTAGACTACATCATAATCCCAAGAGACCAAAACTTAGAAATAATTTTGACACTGGCCACAACACTAACAAACAATCCAGTAAAACAATTTTATTTTTAATTTAAAAAAACCCCCTAAAAATTGCTTATTGGATTAGAATATTTAAAACTTAGCCTTTTAACTGTTTATTGAGACACAACAGGAAGTCCTCAATTGGTCTACATCACATCACATTTACTGAAAGTCAAATAAATATATTGAAATATATGACTCCATCATCAGATCAACTCTGAACCATACTGAATTGTCACCAAGTTTGCATGTGTTCTAAATTTCATAACATACCAATTACAACAACTGGTTCAAATTGATTTGCAAGAAAAATAAATAGAACATGAGCAAACTTCAACTAAATAATATAGCAGTGTATGAAATATAGCAAGCTCTCACTATGTGTTGTCATTTGTAATCTCTGTTCATTCTCTGGTATTTTATGGTCATTCTGATTACACAATGTTTTTGTATACATTTACCCACATACAATTTCTGAGTCACAAGAATTTTCTAGTGATAAAGGAAGACCAAGTCATGTTAGCAACAATGACTGGGATGTCATTTGGTGACACGGAAAACAACCTTTGGGTAGTTTCCACGTTGTCCCTTAGGATCTCAATCTCAGCACCCCGCCTAGAGCGCGAGCATAACCAACGTGCTGGCATGCTAACGGCGCGCGGCGGACACATTCTATTATATGCTTGTCAGATATTCACCAAAAAAAACATGATTACTCACCCCAAAATCCCGGGTTTGTATCTATAATTGGGTATCCGCCACGGACACCCGCCGTATTCACCTATTAGAGCATCGTGGTTTTTGTTCAGGTTAAAAGTCGATGCGCGGTTATCGTTCACTTTCCTCCGCGCGGGATTAAAATAATTATTATTTCTACTTTCACCGTTCACATCATTTATTGGTATAAAGTCTTGCGCTTTATTCACATTAGGATTAGAGTTTTCTAAGTTTTTCAAATTCATTTTGTCTATTTCACTTTGAGTTTCCCAGATACGAAGCCACAGGCGCTTCGCGGGTCCTTCCTGCTCGGGCTGATACCACGCGACGGCGGGATCCATTCAGCCGGAGCAAGGTTCCACTATATGGGATAACACATGCTGTAGCATTTCACATTTATAATAGTGCATTGAAAATTAACACAAAATAAATATAAGTCACACCACACTCGGAACATGGACGACACGCGTTGGGTTGACAGCTCGACTACTAGAGGGCGCCATCTTAGCAAAATAAGTCACTTTTGAAGTCATAACAGCTACTTATAATACTTATTACACCATATATGGTAAGAAAGACCGAATGTATTTAATCAAACATTTTTCTTGGATATTAAAAAGGTATAATTACAGTTGTTTGACAAGAAAACTATATTAGATACTGTTATAAGTGTTTTAAGACTCGAAAGGAAAATAAGAAACAGTGTTGCCACTTCCTAGTGACAGATTGCCATTTGTCATCGGCTGGATGGAAGGTAAGTTGGTGTTGCTAGTGGATATTGACTAGACACCAAAAATTTCCATTTGGCATATTATGGCGGATTTAAAAGAATGCAAAGTAAATAATATAGGTACTTAACATACGCAGACGATAATATCAAAACATGAAGTTTTGTTTTGAAACTAGTTTTTATTTTATTAGACTTCTCTTATATAGTTTGCAATAAACCCGTAAAATGAATGCTTCCATTCTGATTTCGCGCCAAAAGTACATTGTCCTTTGAGTATTGGGAAAAATCAATGTAAATTGAATCTTACTAGAAGGTGATAGGAATCTCGTTAAAATTTGTATAGTTTGATTTGACATGACAACCGAGTAGATAGGTTAGGTTAGAATTATTACGAACGAACGTTGTTTATTTCTGATTCTTATATAAAGTATTGTATTGTATTATAAAAGATATAATAGTGAATTGAGTATTTTTTAGAGCTGAGAATGCAATTGATACAACACTCTCGCGCAATAAAAACTTATGCATTTTGTTACTAAATTTATCAGGCCGTATAGATTAGTTTTATTAACTGCTAATACAAAAGTAAATATAACAGTGACTCGAGTACGTATTTGTGACAAATTCTGCTGGTTTCCTCGCAATTTTAATGGCTTACAAGTGAGAACAATGGCGCAAAAGAGTATTACGTCGTTCTTTAAAATAACTCCTAAGAAAAGCCCTGAAGTTAAGAAGGAAAAACCAGACAATGTAAGTTGGTTTAAATTTGTAGAGATTGTGTATTCATAGTATCCAATGACAAGGTGATAAATCATGAAAATGTTTTCAGGACAATTCATTTGATAATCTTGAAGTTAAAGAAGCATCGCCTGTTCAAAATGGTCAAAAGGTACAAAAAAGTTTAATTATATTTAAATATACATTTGTGACGGCACAATTGTAATACACCCTATGTATAGTGTTTTTAATTCACCTGTCTAATCTGCCACTCAAATTGATGTTAAATGGCTGCACCAATGGCTTAACTCCTCATGTTATGTATAGGCGCGGATACATGGTCAAAATTTGGATGTCTTTTTTTATTTTTTTAAGCTTAATTTTATGGACTATGTCATCATTATCATCATCATCATCATTATCATTTCCGTTATCATCATAATAATTTCATAAAGTAGAGAGGCAGAATATCATGGATTGAAAATACTATAACAGTATAACTCTTTGATTTTTAAATTCTCAACTATTGCAATTATAATAGTATGCAGTACATGGTTTATTTTCAATTCAAATTGCATTGAATTTCAGAGAACTTCGAAGAGGCAGAGGCTAGATAGTGACAGCAGCGAGTCACACTCCCCAAAAAAAAAAGAGTCACCACCTTCTTCAGTTACGGTAAACAGAGCACATAAACCTGGTTGAACACAATGAAACATAAACAGGACACAAGGCTATTAAGAGTGTTATTTCAAATTTGACTTTACTGAGTTACAAATATGGTTCTAATTTGATTATAAACATTCTAAAAAAAAATTTCCATAGAATAATATTAAATTCTTGGAAAAGTAATACCAGTTGAGCTTGCGGAGCTGTCAAACTTCGGTCATGTGACACCAACAATCTCACAGTTAGCAGTGCCAGGCCTTTAGCTTTTAGGCATTTAGGTGCCCCAAAGGTTAATAAGATAAAGTTGTAAAGGTCATAGAAATGTGTAGATGAAAAAATGTGTAGCACCCAGTAGCAAGGACAAAAAAACTCTTGTATAACTTATTTAGTGTGCTTGCATTTTTGTAATTCATTCTGCTTTGAAATTCTTACCAAATGTTACCTTCTTCCAGTTCCTTAATTAGTTAGTAAAAATATACTTATTTTTAATTTTTAGAAAAAGAAGGTTAAAAGACAGCGGATTGACAGTTCTGAAAGTGAATCAGAACCCGCAAAATCACCAGAAAAGACCCCAGGAGGTTCTCCAGAAAAGTCACCAGAGAAGTCGCCAGAGAATTCTCCGGTGAAGTCTCCAGTAAAAAAGGAAATAAAACTGGAAAAAAATAAAAATGTCAAGACTTACCAGTCACCAAAAACCAAGAAGGCAAAGGCAAAGAAAGAAGAGATAAGTGGTGAGTATACTTGAAATATTACATCAAAAAATCTAGATTTCCCTGATCTCTGATGTGTGTTGTTCATGTGTGTGAACTAGGAGTCCATAAGAAAACAAGGTAGAACCTAAAAGATCCATTAATTTTCAGAGAACTCAACTAAAAAAGCTACTAAAAAAGCATCATCAGTAAGTGAAAAAGCAATTAAAAAAGAGAAGTCCCCTTTGAAAGAGAATGTGAAAAAAGAGGCCAAGAGTCCAGAAGAAAAGAGCAAAATAGAAAAGGGGAGTGTAAAGAAGGAAAAGGAAGTTGATGTTAAGAAAGAAAACGAAGATGGAGAAATTGTTCCAGGTAAAAAATCTTTTTGTTTCCTGTATATGAGCAGCTTTTCTAAGTTGACCATACCATCATAACTGGAAAAAATGTGTAATCTTGTCAATATCAACAGAAACTGAATACAACCCGGCCAAGTCTAAATATCACCCGATCAAAGACGCTTGCTGGGCTGCCAGCCAGCCGGTGCCCTACCTGGCTCTGGCCAAGACCCTGGAAGCCATAGAGGCCATCTCGGCCCGGCTGAAGATTGTTGAGATCCTGAGCAATTACTTCCGTTCTGTGATAGTGCTGACTCCTGAGGACCTGCTGCCGAGCGTGTACATGTGTTTGAACCAGTTGGCTCCGGCGTATGAAAGTTTGGAACTTGGTAAGTTTACAATTTTCATTTGCAGGTATAGAGAAACCATAATAAAATTGTGCGACTAGCCGTCAGTCTGGCATTACTCGGCAACTACTAATGCTAGGATTTTATGTTTGTAATGGTTTTATTTTCTTTGCTAAATTTCCCGCCCCTTTCACCGTTTCCTTGTGGAATCATCTAAAATGTACTCCCTTTTTTTAATTATTAATTTTTTTAAGAAGTATAGCGAACTTGATGTGTGAGTACGGTACAAACCAGAAGCAACCAGAACCAGAGAAATAAAATACACAAAGTCAAGTGCATTACTTAAATTTCATACACTGACACAACGTTTTGCAATGCCGATTGGCAGTGTGCAATTCCCAATGGCTGTCTCACTACCCACACTACCCAATTAAACATACTTTATTTATTTATCTAGGCATAGCAGAAACCTACCTGATGAAGGCGATAGGCCAGTGCACGGGCCGCACGCTGGCGCAAGTGAAGGCGGCTGCCCAGAAGACGGGCGACCTGGGCTCCGTGGCTGAGCAGGCGCGCTCCACGCAGCGCACCATGTTCACGCCGCCGCCACTCAAGACTCGCGCCGTGTTCAACGCGCTCAAGGAGATTGCTAAGATGACAGGTATGGTTCGTAGCAGAGACCTGCCTGATGAAGGGGGTCACTAGGTGGACAGGTATGACCTACAGAGACCTACCTGAAGCACCTGATGAAAAATGTCGCAAAGATGACATATATACCCACCCACACCCATAACAAGTAATTGGGACATATTTTATGTGACTACCAAAATGGAGGGCCAGTTGTCTAAGGGTGTTGGTGATTTCTTCCATCAGGTGACCTGTTGGCTTGCTTGCCTTCTGCAAAGAATGAGAAAAAAAAGACAACCATGGGCTTGTTTTTTTAAAGTTTTTATTTTTATTTTCAGGTCAAGCATCGGTGACTAAGAAAATAGGCAAAATTCAGTCGTTGTACGTCGCCTGTCGCTTTTCTGAATCACGATATTTGATACGGTAAGTGAGATATGCAATAAACTGTAGGTTAATAAATTGTAGCAATGTAAATCATATTACAGAAGAACCAAAAGTGGAAGTGTTTTTTTTTTATTCAAATCGAAAAATATATTTTTTATGACGTTTCACGTAGCAGGTTTATGTGAAACGTAGGTTGGTCTGAAAGATAATTTCGGTCGGATGGGATCGATTGGCATCTTTTTTTTTTGTTGTGAAAAGTAACGTTTTTTTTTGCCGACTGTATTTTTATGAAATGGTAATTTATGGACAGTATAAAAAAATATTTTATGCGTTTTTAATGCACAGATCTTTGGAAGGCAAGCTGCGCATCGGGCTCGCTGAGCAGTCGGTGCTACAGGCGCTGGCGCAGGCCGCCGCCGCCACGCCGCCCGGCGGCGCCGTGCTGGACGCCGGCAGCGGCCTCTCGGCTGCGGAGTTCAAGGTTACATTTAGACCTTACAGACTATAGCAGATATTTGTGTGATGAGCGCGAATATTTTGTTCCTGAGTCTTGGATGTTTTCTATGTATTTAAGTATTTATTTCTCTATATAAGTATGTTTGTCATTGTCTAGTACCCATAGTACAAGCCTAGAGCCTAGTTTGGGACTAGGTCAATTTGTGTGACATTGTCCACTTTTTTTTAAACCGTATAATTTTACGTTTAATAGGATAATTCACCATTATTATCCCTTTTCTTGGCGATGTGTGATATATGATACATACCATAATATTCCGTTTTCTTTTTGTTAACAGTTTCTTATGCTGTTTAAAATTAAGAAGAGGTTTGAATTCACAACTTTTTTTTTTGCCAACATAATTTGCTTAACCATTAATAATCTTTGGCAAGCCATACCATTTTACTATTGGTAGGGTATTTCACTAATTTAACAAATTATCTGAATGCTGCGAGCACGCGACCGAAACGCGGCGTGATTATTATAAGAACTGCACAACGCGTTATGAGCTTCGCGGTTTTATATCCGCTGCGGCACGGCCGCGTGCACGCCGCGTTTTGCAACTCTTATCATAATCACGCCGCGTTTCCGTCGCGTGCTCGCAGCGTTCCCGCTCCGCCGAGAAACCGCCGACAAAAACGCTAGAGTGTGAAAGGGCTCTAAGTAAATAGAATCACTGTGAAACCTAGTGTGTGTGTTAGTGGTGGTAGGACCCTGTGCAGGGTCCGTCCGGATCGCTACCACCATCTTATCCATTAACCACCCGCCAAGCAACAGTGTTCTCATTATTGTGTTCCGGTGTGGGGATAAGACAACCGGTGAAATTACTAGCATAGAGGCATTCCATCTTAGTCCTCAGGGTTGGCAACGCATTTGAGGTCTTGAGAATTCAAATGTCTATGGGTCTCAGATTCCACTTACCATCAGGTGGCCTGAGTGCTCTGGTGCCTTCTCCTTACCATAAAAAAAAAAAAAAAAAAAAAACCTATGGTTTGGTTCGCAGGCAATAGTCGACGAGGTGTCGCTAATAATCAAGACGACGTACTGCGAGTGCCCCAACTACGAGCTGATCATCCCGGTGCTCCTCCAACACGGGGTGAGGGCGCTGCCGGAGCACTGCAAGCTCACGCCGGGCATCCCGCTGAAGCCCATGCTGGCGCACCCCACCAAGGGCGTGCATGAAGTGCTCAACAGGTAAGGCTTTAAGTACTATATTTTGGGCCAATTCGGATCGTATCCACTTAAAGATCTGGAGACTTCCGTACGGTTTGCCAAAAGAAATTTCCGTGTGGGTGCCGGGTTAGAATAGTGCCACTCCATGTCTTCCCGTGGATGTCGTAAGAGGCGACTAAGGGAATAATGGCTTGTATTACTGTTAGGCGATGGGCTTGCAACCTGTCACTAATACACTGGTTACTTTATTATCTATGGTCTAGTTTAGAAATCTGTAAACTAAGATTTAAAACATCAAACTCGTTTGTAGTCTAACAAGAATAAAGTTTAAAGCTTTTAAAACGTTTCCAGGTATACATACATACATAGTCACGGCTTCATTCCCAGAGTGGGGGAGGCAGAGCTACAGAAATACCAACAACTCTAAAAAGACTGGTTGATAATTCTGTAACCACATACGAGGGTCAAACTGAAGGTTCTTAGAAAATCAAAAACTGAGTAAACTAGCAAGTTATTAGTTTTATTATATCTTTTCAAAATAGTGCCCATTCATGTCAATACATCGCTGCATCCGATGGAACCACTGAGAAAAGCACTTTGCCCACTCGTCCTTAGGGGTCTCTTCGACAGCCTTTTGAAACGCAGCCACAGCTTCCTCGGCGTCCACAAAACGTTTTCCTCGAAGTTTTTCTTTTATTTTCGGGGATAAATAAAAGTCGCAAGGCGCGAGGTCGGGGCTATACGGCGGGTGACCCAGCAATTCCACGACTGACGTCGCCAAATAGTCGATCGTTCGCCTGGCGGTGTGCGACGAGGCGTTGTCGTGGTGAAGGAGGTTACTACTGCGAGGTCGTTTCTCCCGAACTTTTTCCAAGACAAGTGGCAAACAATTGTTAGTGTACCCGTCTGCAGTAACTGTTTTTCGATCCTCTAAAACAATTGTCGCGTAATGACCTGTCCTGCCGAAGAACGAGACCACCATCTTTTTCCCCACGTTTCGACCTCTCTTCACTTTAGTTGGTAACTCCTCGGAAGGAAACACCCACTGAACAGATTGTCTTTTAGTTTCGGGATCATAACAGTTAATCCAGCTTTCGTCACCCGTAAGTATGTCGAACACATTATTTGAGTAACCTGCGTTAAATCTTTCAATCATTTCACGGCACCAATCAACACGATGGAGTTTTTGGGCCTCGGTCAAATTATGAGGTATCCACCGGGCACAAAGCTTCCTGACCGCTAAATGTTCATTTAGGATTTTGTGCACCTGACTCATACCGATTCCTAAGCTTGTCCAAATCTACTGATAGGTCACTCTTTTATCAGTCTCTATCATACGCCGCACAACACTGATGTTATCTTCAGTCGTCGCCGTAGAAGGTATTCATCGGTGAGATTAGTGCGACCACGTTTAAACTCATTAAACCAGTTGTAAACAGTGGCACGAGATGGAGCTTCATCGGGAAAGGCCAATCGTAGTCTATCATAACTTTCTTGTTGACTTAAATGATATCGAAAGTCATAAAAAGTCATTGCACGAAAATTTTCTCGCGTTAATTCATGCTTACGAGACACAGACAATTTTCAAATCGTAAAACAAATGACAAATGATTAAAATTCATACTCAATAATATTGGCAAAGAGTTCCATTTTCAAAATTAAAACTTTCAATGTCACCCTCGTATTGCACAAACAGGCTAAGATGTTGACCACAACACTGCCCTCCTAAGCCAAGCAGTTTCTCAAATTCAATAGCCAAAGCAGATTCAATCCTATTCTTTTTGGTAATAAGGTTTGAGTTTTGTTTGAGATACTGCTATTTGTGTTTGCAGGGCAGAACATATATTCTGAAGAATAAAAAACATCTATCTTATGGTTCAAAAATTACAGCTCTTTAAAGTTAAAGCAGACGGACGGAGGGGCAGCGGCGGCTCAACCCTAAAAATGATAATATTCCCAGGTTTGAAGGAACTCGGTTCACATGCGAGTACAAGTATGACGGCGAGCGGGCGCAGATCCACGTGCCCAGCGCGGAGGCCGACTCCGACACCCCTGACCTGGCCAAGGCTTCCATCTTCAGCCGCAACCAGGAGAACAACACCAGGTACAATATGGACCTAGTGGCTAAGGGCCGTATTAATAAACAGCCTATAGCCAAGATGCGTTCGCTAACTAGCGTATCTATTCGGTTTGTTTCCAATCGCGTCACTGGTAGATCACGTGACCTTTCGCGGTTTACATTCATCTGGCATAACTTTTTTTGGCATACAGTCTTTTTTTCTGAAACCGTGTACTTAACCTAACCTAACCTAATGGGCTCTATACAATGGAATTTTAAATTATCCTGAAAAGTATACGGTTTCAGACAAAAAAAGACTATGCCAAATGATGATTATGCCAAAAAAAGTTATGCCAGATGAAGGGAACTCGACTTTTCGCATGACGTGAAATACCGGTGACGCGATTTGTTTAAAAACAAAAAAAATCGAAACGCTAGGTGGCGAAAGTATCTTGGCTAAAGGCTCTGATCTCGAATGTAAGGGTGAGGACCCCCTCCTCCAGAGGGAGTAGTGTGCGAGGCTAGGAAAATTAAGTTACCCTTTTGGTGGATTTTTCTCGCGCACCACTCCCATTTCCTTGCACAACTCTGGTGGATGCTCACCCTTATGCTCGTCTCAAGATGCATTAAAAATGACAGTTTGCCATGCGTTGATGTTTACGTTAACGTATCTTGTGATGGGCATTTCAAGCGTCAGACAGCGCGCGTTATTTGACCTCATTATACCGTTCATCGTGCCCTGACTCACTCGACATTGGTAAAATTGTCTCCGTGACGGACGCCATAAACAATTAAGATTGATTGCTGTTACAGGGCAACTTCCGTTTCCGGGTGTTCATTAATTAAATAGACTGTTAAACTATTAATTGATGTAAGTACTATTTATAGACGCTAATGCTAACAATTTATTTATTTGCTAGTAATATTTAAATACAAATATGCCACTATTTCAGGTTTAATAATACAATTAGCTTCCCAGCTGAGAAATCTGTATATTGGTAAAAAAAATACCGGAAATATTTTTTTTTGCCATATAAATATCTCATTTTAAACCAATAGCTAACTGGTAAAGTTCCCTGCTCATGCTCGTTGGGTACCGGTTTCGAACCCCAGCGGGCGCCATGACCATCAGATTTTTCTACCTTGAGAACAATGCTAAAGGTAGAACTTCGTAAGTCGACCTGCACATTCTAATAGCTGAGTGTGCAATGACCCTTGTCATTGCACAAACGATGATAAGAGTCTAAGTGTATCCGAAAGATAGAAATCGTGAGCCGCTGGAATCGCCCAAGATACTCTCCGAGGGGATTCTGCTAAATGAAACTCTAAGAACCCTGAAGAAGCACCTCCCCTCCTTCTTTTACGTTAAATGGAAACTTCTGTCAATTTTGCCATTTTTAGTGAATAAAATATAAGATTCAAGAACAAAAAAAAACAATTGATCAAGCCAGCTCGTAAGCTGATTTTTTCGATCGTAAGTCCGAGAAGCATATAAAGAGAGGCTAACATATATGTAAGGAATCAGCTACTCATCTATGGTAATACTGTACCGTATATTGCAGCAAATACCCCGATCTCCTGCAAAGGCTGCCGTCGCTGCTCAAGCCCGGCGTCTCCAGCTGCGTGCTGGACTGCGAGGCCGTCGCCTACGACACCGTCAATAAGCAGATACTGCCATTCCAGGTGAACTATTGATTATATTCATTAATGAAACTATAGTTTCTTCTTGCTTAACACTTAAATATATCCTTGACTTGCTTCAGCCTGCGGCTTCGTCTGCGTTGAACGCAAAGCTCGCAGCAGAGACAGACAAACTTATTTCAGACTTTTTTTTCATCTTTACATAGTATAAAATAAATTCAGGTTCCGCGCCTGTCTGTCTGTATACCCGCTAACTCCTAAACTACGCAACGGATTTTGATGCAGTTTTCACCATCATTTTTCACAGATAATGTATAATAAATTCTGTTTCATGTGAATGAAACGGAGGCGGGTCGTTAGTAGACTATATCTTAAGCTTTGATCCTTACATACTGATGCTGTAGAGGTAAACCCTAACAACAATAAACCCTAGGCGGTCAGTATGTAAATTTAAATGCTATGTTGAAATTATCAAGCAGTCCTGTTTACCCTTACCATGCCATAAATAAAGAAAATACTTTTCCATTTTGTTCACTTGTAACACATAATCGATAATCATAATGGTATAGTAACTTTTGTCGTCACAGGGCATCATTACATATCAGCTGAAAGCCGTCCATTGCTAGACTTTATAAAAAAGGCGCAAATAACTTGGTTAAAAACTACCGACCCGTTTCTATTCTAAGCCAGTTTTCCAAAATATTTGAGAGAGTAGTCTGCCCAATTATATCAGCCTACTCAAAAAATCTAATATCAGATTCGCAACATTGGTCTGCAAGAATAAGTCTACAGTGACAAACTTACTTAACTACGTTGTTCATCTTTCTCAAGCAATGGACCATGGAGGACAAGTTGATGCCATCTATACCGACTTCACTAGCGCATTTGACAAAGTTAACCATGACATTTTAATTTCAAAGCTCAGCAGCTATGGTATTCATGGATATCTATTGCTATGGTTCAAATCTTACTTGGAAAAAATAATACAAAGAGTGGTAACTAACGGACATAAGTCTGAACCGTACACAATCAGCTCTGGTGTGCCACAGGGATCACATCTTGGCCCAATCCTTTTTCTTCATTTCATCAATGATATCCCCGATTATGTTCAACACAGTGACTGCTCAATATTCGCTGATGATTTAAAACTGTATAGAACCATCACCAGTCAACACGATGTGATACTTTTACAGGATGACATCAATTCTATTCGAGCCTGGTGCACTGTCAATAAAATATTCCTGAACCCTATTAGGTGCCTTCATATTTAATTCAGTAGGAAAAAAATACCCTCGCGGTATACTCTTGGTGATGATGTGCTACAGGAGGTGGACAAAACACGAGAGTTAGGTTAGGTTAGGTTAGACACTAAATTGAGATTTGTGGATCACTTTGATTACGTTGTAAGCAGGAGCTGGAGAATGGTAGGGTTAGTAAAAACAATATGCAAACACTTTACAAGCCCTCGTGCCATGCTATCTCTATACAATAGTTTGATTCGTAGAATCCTGGAGTATTCCTCGGCCGTCTGGAATCCGTGTTATGGGGTTCATATGGAGCGTGTCCAGCGTAATTTCACTCGATTTTTGGCATTCAAAGACCCTTAATGTCAGTACAGGGCTAGCTACGAAACGAGACTCCTTATTTTAGACTTCCATCTTTGCAAAAGCGTAGAAAAATAACAGACTTATTGGCATTATGCAAGGTGTTCCACGGTTTCTTCAATTTGCCAGATATCCTTAGTAAAACTAATTTCAGAGTGCCACGAAATATACCAAGGGATTCTATCGCAAATATATTTTCAGTAGCTTATAGAACCAAGCTTGGCAAATTCTCTCCACTGAATCGGTTCATGAGGACCTACAACGAGTTGCCAACAAGTGCAAATGATATTGACATCTTCGGTAACTCATTGCAGGTCTACAGGAATAAGTTGAGAGCTATTAAATAATTTATTAATTTATTGTTACTTACCTATCTTAATTTAACCGTATTGTTTAATGTTTAAATGTGCAAGATATTACATACATATAAGTTATCTTATTAGCGACATTTAAATTGTAAGAGTGCTGTATACACTTGCTTCGGTATTGCACACAGGCTCATAATGTCATAGGAATGTGTTTTTATATCTTAATTGTGTAAATACTATTAGTGTACCTTTTCAATAAATATATAAATAGACATAGGCATTTCCCATGGACCTCCAAGGCAATCGGTTTCGAGTTCCTCGCATGCATCAGCAACACGCGATGCTCATGTTTTTCAAAATTTTTACACTTCATAAAAGTATTTCCTTTAGCATATCAGTCACCATTAGAATTGTTGTTGTGCCAGATCCTGTCTACGCGCAAGCGCAAGGACGCAGCGGCGGCGGAGATCAAGGTGCAGGTGTGCGTGTTCGTGTTCGACCTGCTGTACCTGAACGGGCGCGCGCTGGTGCGCCGGCCGCTCGAGGACCGCCGCCAGCTGCTCAGAGACAACTTCAATGAGGTCGAAGGTAGACCATGGAGTTAGATCAAGGTGCAGGTGTGCGTGTTCGTGTTCGACCTGCTGTACCTGAACGGGCGCGCGCTGGTGCGCCGGCCGCTCGAGGACCGCCGCCAGCTGCTCAGAGACAACTTCAATGAGGTCGAAGGTAGACCATGGAGTTAGATCAAGGTGCAGGTGTGCGTGTTCGTGTTCGACCTGCTGTACCTGAACGGGCGCGCGCTGGTGCGCCGGCCGCTTGAGGACCGCCGCCAGCTGCTCAGAGACAACTTCAATGAGGTCGAAGGTAGACCATGGAGTTAGATCAAGGTGCAGGTGTGCGTGTTCGTGTTCGACCTGCTGTACCTGAACGGGCGCGCGCTGGTGCGCCGGCCGCTCGAGGACCGCCGCCAGCTGCTCAGAGACAACTTCAATGAGGTCGAAGGTAGACCATGGAGTTAGATCAAGGTGCAGGTGTGCTCGTGTTCCATCTGCAGTATCTGAAAACGAACTGTCTTCTGATTGGAAATGTCTGTAAGCTTTACCATCAGGTCATTAGTAGTGATAGGACCCTATGCAGGGTCCGCTTGAATCGATATCACCATATTATCAGTTACCTACCGCCAATCAGCAGTGTTCGCATTATTATGTTCTTGCATGGGGAAAAGACAACCGGTGAAATTACTAGCATAGAGGCATTCCATTTTAGTGCAACTAATTTGAGGTCTTAGGATTGAAGTCTTCAATGTCCATGGGTCTCAGATTCTCCTTGCCATAAAAAAGTTTATATGTGTGCTCGTTTGTCTTCGTGCCATAAAAAAGATGTTTTCCAGGTGAATGGCAGTTTGCGACGTCCAAAGACTGCAGCTCGATGGAGGAGGTCCAGCAGTTCCTGGACGAGTCCGTGAAGGGCTCCTGCGAGGGGCTGATGGTCAAGACACTGGAGGGCGACCACGCGCGGTACGACATCGCGCGCCGCAGCCACAACTGGCTCAAGGTACGTTACCCTTTTACTTATTCTGATATTCAGTGTTCATTCTTTTTAGCGTTTGTATCTGTGTGTCTGTGACATCGTAGCTCCTAAATGGTCCTGACAGTGACAGGTGACAGTTGACGTTTTAGTTTACATGGCGCAGCTAACATGAATTCCAGCTATGTACAACATTGTCACCTGTAGCCTACCATAGCTTTTAGCGCCCTTCGAGTCAAATTCAATAATGCGTTCAGGGTGCTGTTGGGTCTGCCTAGCTTTTGCAGTGCGTCGGGAATGTTCGCAGAGGCAAGGGTTGACTGTTTTTACGCCACACTCCGCAAGCGATATACTTCTCTAGTGCGCAGAGTGCGGGCCTGTTCCAACAGTATCCTGGCAATGATCGCTGACAGGTTTGACTGTCCCTACATGAACCGTTGTTGAGGTTTGCATGCCCTTTACCACATATATACTTAAACAGGTACCTTCTATAATTGTTTATGATAAATGTAATGGTACTTGTTCTAATTTATGTATTTACTAACAAATATGAATCTTAAGACATTCGAAATAAATTAATTTGAATTTGAATAGTCAGGATGGTGAAACACCTGACCTGTCACCTGTCATTGTCAACTCAGCTGTGGTGAGATCACTGCTACTGTGATACTGCTGTAACCTACACTAGGTTTAGCTATACCAAATAATAACATATTTGTTATTATTATTTATTTTATCAAGCGGCAGTTAGGACAACTGATGCCTGCATTTAGGTGTTCCTTCATCAAGTCTTCTTTGTTCTTTGTATTGATCCAATCTGAGACTGCTTGTTCCGGCAGTTTGTTACATGGTTCCACTACTCATCATTTCATAATTTGATATATTTTTTTCTCATAGTTTGGTTTCATATCAAATAATAATGTACCCTCCAGCTAAAAAAAGACTACCTAGAAGGCGTGGGCGACACGCTGGACGTGGTGGTGATCGGCGGGTACCACGGGCGCGGCAAGCGGCGGGGCGCGTGCGGCGGCTTCCTGCTGGCCTGCTACGACCCGGCCAGCGAGGAGTACCAGGCGCTCTGCAAGATCGGTACCGGCTTCTCCGACGAGGACCTGCAGACGCTGACCAAAGCGCTGGAGGAACATATTATTGAAGCGCCGAGGAATTATTATAGGTATGTGGATCTGATTCGACATTTATACTTAGTAAAAGTTTCTTTTTTGAGACAAGCTTTTTTGCCGGCTGTACTTTTTTTTGCAAACCCCCGAGGAGCGATGGGGCTGAAATTTGGTATACCTACGTAACTTCGATGTCTAGATACGTCACAAGACCAAAGCGAAGCGTGAAGCGTATTTTTAACCAGCCTTTTATCGCCCACAAGCCTCCTAGCTCTACGCTCAACCGAGGCCAGCATGGCAAGCTGGTATTTAGCGGAGCCATCCCTGGGGTGACAACAATACTCCATGCATGATCGGACTTGGGAAGTCCCAAATTTTATCCTTATACAAGTTATAAGGATAACATTTGTTTTGCATTGAAGTATTGCTTCACCCTATTTCTACATTCGTGCCATATATAATATTGGTTTCTTGTTGTAATAAATGTTGTTATGGTAAAGGGTAAATAGCTTGGGAAATTGGCACAAAAGATCTTATAGGTATTATAAAACTTATGAATGAGGCAAGAGATACCCGGAAAGCCTTTGGTACCGTTTCGTAGCTAAAACTTCGTAACCAGCTTCGATACGGGAAAAAAAACCCGTTTTGTAACTGGCAACTAAACGGGACTTTTCCATTATCGATTCGTAACTGAGGTTGGTAACCAGCTTTGAAATACGTACGAAACGGCACTACGCAGGCCGATTACGTAGCCAGCTAGTCTGGGAAATTTAGATTCCCATTTTGTCGTCAGCTACGAAACGATACCAAAGACCGGAAAGACGACACGGTGTCGGACAATCTCCTTAGGAATAAAAGAGTCATTGATTTTTTTAATTACTAACTAACTGTATGTATCAGCTCTATTGTTATAATCCCGCCGTTCTAAAAAGCCCAATTTGGCAGCTGTCAACTCAGTAAAAAATATGTGTTGAGTCATGTTATAGGTATATTTTACGCTGCGTTGACAGCTGTCAAATCGGGTGTTACAGTCCGATGTTTTATCCCAGGACTATAATAATACTTTGGAAGAGTAAGATAAGACAGTTGAAACTAGTGTTACGTTGTGGTGGCGTGGGTCAGGTTCGACAGCGCGCACGCGCCGGACCTGTGGTTCGCGCCGGCGAGCGTGTGGGAGGTGCGCTGCGCCGACCTGTCGCTGTCGCCCGCGCACCGCGCCGCGCGCGGCCTCCTCGACCCCGAGCGCGGCGTCTCGCTGCGGTTCCCCCGGTCAGTGCACTCCATACTAAACACTTTTATAACCTCAAAATGCTGCTCCCTTTTAGCCTAAAATTAAAAATTTTGTCATTTAAAAAAACCATTCATGCTGTAAAATCAGTAAAATTGTGTGCATATTTGGTCTCCAGTTTCTTTATTCACCAGAAAACGGCCGTTTACGCCAAAAACGATGCATTTTGAGGTTATAAAATTGTTTAATAAATAAGACAAGTCAGTTGGTATGGACTTTACACTCATTCGTTATAGATCACTAAAATCTTAATTGTCTACGGGTCGCAGATCCCACTTACCATTGGGTGGCCTATGTGCTCGCATGCCTACTACTCCTTGCCAAAAAAAAACGGCCAAGTGCGAGTCGGACTCGCGCACAAAGGGTTCCGTTCCATTATCTATACAACATTAGACACTATATTATAACCTTTTAAAAAAAAGGCAAATAAAACACGTTTGTCATCAAAATTACACTTTATGCCAAATGAATAAGTCACGTAATGTCAAAATATCTACGCACACATGTCGCGCGTAGGACATCTGAGTAGATAAATAATTATGTTATTTTAATTAATTATTTATTTTTAAAGTGAATATACAATTAAATATTCTGTGAATAATGCAAGCGTCTACCTGTTGCCGTTATTAATATCAAGCAAAATACGCCAAAAAATCACGTGTTTATTATGGCCTCACTTAAATATTTGTTATATTCTGTTTTAGTATTTGTTGTTATAGCAGCAATAGAAATGCATCATCTGTGAACATTTCATCTGTCTAGCTATAACCGTCTATGAAATACAGCCTGGTGGTAGACAGACAGAGAGACGGACAACGGTTTCTTAGTAATATCGTCCCGTTTTTACCATTTGGGTAAGGAACCCTAAAAACGAGACAGTTCAAGTCGCAAAGGAGAGCAGCAGGTAGTCTTTTTACATCTCACTAATGATGGTGAGTAATTTTAAAATGAAGTCACGCGTTAATTTCGTTTACTAATGGGTAAACGAAATAATGGGGGTACTCGTAATTGATAAATAGGCGGAGTCAAATTCAAGACTAGGTTTATTTTTGTTTTTATAAGTGTTTTTAACCCCCGACAGGAAAAAGAGGGATAATATGAGTTACACGTGCGTGTCCGAAGCATCGTAGCTCCTAAACGGATGGACCGATTCGCAACGAGTTTTTTTTTAAATGTATTGTACGGTTCTTAGCTAAGTTTCATAAATCAGTTATGCCAAGGGGTCGCTGCTTAATCTATTAAATAGTTATTCGTCTATGTTGTGACATAATAATTTTTAAGTCATAATTATCGCAAGTTATAATTTTGTGGACATATAACTTCACAGATTCATCCGGGTCCGCGACGACAAGACTCCGGAGCAGGCGACGTCCGCGCAGCAGATCGCGGAGATGTACCTCTCGCAGGACCAAGTGAAGAACCAGGCCAGCAAGACTGTCAACTACGACGACTTCTACTAGAACTTGAAACGTTTCACCTGCGCGCCCATCGCATTTGGGTCCTATCTCACAAAACTGAATAATGTACTATTTAATAAAATGGTACGTTTTTCGATAGAAAAGCTGACAATTATGATAATATTTTTTACTCAACAAAGCTCGGGAACATTTTTGTTCTGTTTTGAGGTCAGAAAACTTTTGTGACAAGCCGTTTTCATACAAAATAAAATTGGGCTATTTTATACTTATTACGTCAATAATTATTTTAAAAAAAGTCTTATTTCACCACGGTAGACGAGAAAAGCACTGTATACCTCGGCGGAAAGTACAATTTATGGACTCGTCTATAAATGGCATACTTTCTTCCCTCGGCAACAATGTACCTACTATTTTGAGATCAGGCCCCGAGCCCATATGCCGACAGACATGTATTTTCGGGATTGGTTAAGTTTGCCATAGTTTAATACATTTCATACTAGTTTTATTTATCATACTTCTCGCATACCGAATCAGAGATGCAGCGAGAATATTTGGCAAATAACATCAGTCTTTTTTAGATTACCTTCGGTCAGCATTTAATGAGCTCTTTAATTTTCTTTTAGTAACCCAATACAAACATATCTAGACAACGCAAATCCCCTAAAATACTAGCGAGATTTGTGATTTTTTAAACTATGGCAAAGCGTAAAACGATGTTTAGTGAGCGGCCGCAGTAGAAATCCGCAAATGAGTTTAAGACTGATATATTGAAACAAACTATTTTTTATGATGTTAAAAACTACATTGTTTCAATATGTATGTTTTGCTGTGCAAAACCTTCCACGCTGTAATGTAACATCACTATGTAAATAAATAAATAAAACACATTGTCATTGATTTCGTTTTATTTTCCATAGACTTGTAAATACAACTTAACATACTTATTAATTAAAAAAATATAAGTTTTGGCCATTGCGAGTTAGAATTATAATTATTTATTGGGGCCTTTTAAAATAAGGTAAATCTTGGCACTTTGACTACAATAAAAGTCACTATAGTGTTGTGCCAACTAATTAGCTTACATTCCAAACTCAAATAAACTGTGGCATAAATAAATAATAACCTTGATTTTCATTAATTGGGTCTACTGTAAGACAATTACTGGATACATTGAAAACTCCCAATTTTATCAAACGTGCCCCAACATGATTATTCTCAAAATCAAACGTCAGGTGTCTCAAGAGTCCTACAATAAGTACTACACGTTAAATCTACACTTAAAATAAGCTCGTAGTTGCGCGTCACGATGCAAAGGGATTATCAATTTGTAGCTGCTAAATTATCACAAAACTATTACACTAACCGATATTTAATAATCAAAACCTTCAGAAAAACCACATTATGACATTGACTGCCAAGCGCTCTTATTTCGATACAAGACGTCCACCCAGCGAGACTGGCAGTCGGTGTAATATCACTGGCCCTAAATAAATACATTTAGATTACAAAAATAAAATGTCCAAAAATATACGCGTAAAATTGTGTAAAAAAACGATATTCACTTGATATGGCACGACGAACTATAATTACTTATTACCTAAATAAAATTGTTCGATTGCTTTAATACATGGGACCAGAAAATAAAAATAAACTTACATAAGCTAGGTTTTATACATTTTGTTTTGTAACAAAAGGTGCGCTTTTTTTTAAGTTACCTAGTAAGTTTTACGTTGAAAAAATAAAATAAGATAAACATGAATAGTAGAAAGTAACTAGTATTTGGTAAATATTTTAAAAGAAAGTATAAAAGTAAAAGACAGTCCCATATAAATTACAAAAATGACGTAATTTTAAATATTGAGATTCAATATGTGTAAAGGATTCCGCGATTGAGCTATCAATTATCAAACAAAATACTCCAAAAGGGAAATACATTGAATAGATCCGTTAAATAATCTAATAAAAAAATTGAGTATTTTCTACCGTGTAAAATTAACTAAACTATTTTGTCTCAGTAAGTTACTACTAATCTAAAAATTGTACTAAATAAAAGTGACGTAGGCAAGAGTGGTTTATGTACATTTAAATACATCACATAAATTTACATACTAACATTACTTACCTCTAGGTTATTCACTAACCAGATTGTTCGCGTGCTTATAAGCTACACAGCTTGGCAGTCGTGTGATAGTATTTATTGCCACGCCAAAAAAGGAACGGAAGTTTTAACCGTACAGTAAGTTTAGTTCTAAATTAACGGGCCCGTATTCTACTGGGTTATCGTAGTTTTTAACTAGACCGCCGTTACTGTTAAGTTAATACGAGCTATCGTAACGTAGATTATACGATATTTCAAAGGCGAAATGGTCTAACCGAGTAGAGTAGAGACCCTGTAATGATACTGATTGTACTTGTACTTGTTAAACATGAGAAAAAAAATACAAAACAGGTTCAGGCTGTGATAGTTTTAATACACTCCATTAGTGCTTTCGTGTGCATTATTTTAATTTAATAATAGGCATTAAATTAAATATTAAATGCTCTATTACTTCTGTGATGTGTTACACTTATATTACAATTACCTAACCTAATTATTTGGTCATAGTTTACGTCTCCAAAGTTAACTTTGATAGTTCGAAATGCGAATAGCAGTGCTGCCCATTTGAGCTTCACAGTAAGTGTCAGTGTCAAATTAATTGATGTCGCTACTATGCCGTCGGTCAAATTTTACATAACCTATTTACTGGTTACTTTTTCCAGGCTTTTTATTTCCTTGTCAAGTCATTGTATTTAAATAGTGATATAAATCACCCGCAGCCCCCTATTTCACCTTCTTGACAATCGTAGATGAGAAGTGTCAATTCGCGATACGTTGCAAAGATAACAAGCTTTTATATCAGTGGGATTCACATCAGCTGCGCCATGTAGGTACACTGAAATATCACCTGTCACTGTCAGGATGGTGAAATAGGGGACTGTTCGTAAGTAATGTAATATAAAGTTAATAGTTTGAATTGCTTATTTAACAAATAAAAATAATTCAATTATCAAAAAAATTGCAAAATGTGTATCATCCAGGCTGCCGCGGCTAACATAAAGAAGTCAATATTGTCTAAAAGAACACTAACTTATGACTAAATATGTAGAAATTAACGTACAAAATAACACGTTGGAAGAAAAGTAGGAGCCCCGCAATGCGGAGCAGAGGTCTCTGGTGACACGCCTAAAGATTTAATATAGTTGAAAACAGTAAATAGAATAAAGTCTAGTTAACACAACTGCCTGGATTTTGAATCGTCAGTAATAATTCTCTCACTCAGAATACAAGTGTTAAAGTAACGCGGCACGCTCCGCAGGGGAGCTATCCGACGCCTCAGCGAGTAGGTTCTGTTCCTCAGCAGGGTTCGCGGCCGGCGCGTACATGCTCTCGTATACGGGATTCGCAAAATGATTGCCGCCGTTCTAGAGAAAAATAAGTATTGTTAAAACAGAGAATAAGTTAACTGCCCGGGTCCCCTTGTTTACGCATATTTGTCAGAATGTATGATTTCGCATAATTGTTATTCTAATTAGACTTTTTGCAATTTTACCAGGTTTACTCAAAACATTTTCAAACATATTTCCCGCTTCAACTAGAGAAAAAATTATGCGAAACAAAATTCGGCACAAAAGTTGCGGCGTAATAGAGGGAACCCGACCTGCACAACTATTTACCGACAATTCAATGCAGTAATGAAGTAAGGAAAAACCCGGATTTTATTTTAGGGTATAATGATAAAGTTCTAACTGTTCTTTTGAAGAGTTAATTTACCGCTTAGAGTAATTATTTCAATAGAGTGGACTAGCTAGTTTTTCGCTGATATGAAGTAAATCATTCATTAGGTGTATGTACTTCGTTGATATCATGGTTATAATTATTTTTTAAGGTTTTTTTACTAATATAATCTTATTAAAGTCACACACGTAAAATAATATCATGTGTTAATTGTGTGTGTGGTTGGTAAGATGCCTAGCAACCGTTCACAGTTCAGTGTTTCACCGCAGACATACTGCCAAATCAGGGAGCGATCTCGTAATGGACCAACAGTACTGACACTGACCTCTCTCTGCGGCGGCAGCAGGTCCGCGCGCGGCGGCTCCTCGTCCGCCAAGTACATCGGGTTGTTTATTTCAACGTTGTCGGAGAGACGCAGATGGTCAAACGCTCCTCTGGAATAAAAAAAACAATTAGTATTGCGTTAAACTGATGTGGACTGGAGTAAGCTGACTGAAGTGTCTTATCCCTATTATTGACCTATATCGTTATAATGTCGTCTTGCATGGATCAGAATGCTGCAAAGGAGAAGAATTAAAAAAAGAGTGAATGGATGGGATAAGGAACGAGTACGTAAGAGGAAGTTTGAAAGTAGCGCCCAGTGATAGAGAAAAAATGGAAGGATTGTCATGGTATGGGCAAGAAAAGGGATGAAAGTAATATTAGAAGAGTTTTGAGTATGAAGTATAAAGCAAGAGGAAGGACTAAAACGATATGGATAGATTGTGTGATATGAGAAAGAATGAAGTGAACGTTGTGATGAAAACTACTGGCCCATTCCTAGTGGGATCCGTCGATCCCAGATGAGGCAAGGAGATGATGATGATCGATATAGATAACAAATTCTAAAATAAACAGCTCCTGCCCCACGCCGCGCGTGTCGTCTAACTGTATAATACTGACCGCCTGCGCCTGCGCACCAGCAGCGCGGCGAGCACGGCGAGCAGCAGCAGCGCGAGCGCCGCGCCCGCGCCGGCCCACGCGCCCGCGCCCCCGCCGCGCGCGCACGCCTCGCCCGCCGGGCACGCGCACAGCACCTGCCCCTCGCCGCCCGTGTCGTCTGGACAATTCAATTCAATTAGTATCCGAGGACAATCTCACACAAAATGACCTAGTCCCAAATTAAGCTCCTCCATCCTGCCGGAGTAATAAACCCGGGGCCGCTAGCTTCATAGGCAGGGTCACTAGCAACTAGGCCAACCCCGTTGTCAAAAAAGTCATGATAAATTAATAACTGGACTGAATTTCTGACATTACTTTGTACAAATAACCATAAAGCTTAGAATAAAGTGATTTCTTATTGTACTTCTGAAAACAATAGAGACAAAGTAGTTCCTTTATGACATGAAAGGACAAGTACGGTATATTATAATGTTAAGTAGGCTTCGAAGCTCAAGCGATCACAAGACTGTCAACTCAGAGGGCTAAGATATGATGCCTAGAGCTAGCAATTTCACCAATTGTCTAGCCAAAATACAACAAAATCTGAAAACTTATTTTGACATTACATCGCAGCCGTCACGCAGCCGTGGAAAACGGGGCCAGAGGTATCAAAAGCGTGGGAATACACAACAATATAGACACAAAAGTTGATCGCGGGAAAAGCAAACGGCACAAGACCTTATCAAGGCCATCTTGATTGCACGTTTACATTTCATCAGTGATCAAATGCGTCAGCTACATTCGGTTTAACCGGAAAGTTATATGTATTTCATCGTTTCATTCTTCAGATATAAGTCCACAACCTGTAACCTCTGTAACGACCTATCATATAAAGTTCGTTGGATCACATATTATATTTGTTTACATTAGTCGATTACCGAAAACGGGGAGCAGTACAATACCGGTCAAACCCTGGCGTCATACGAGAAGTACAACAGTTGACGTCTTTGGTTAGATGATGGTAAGCCTCACCTGTGGCGCTCCACACGCAGACGGCCGGCGGCGCGCAGCGCGCGTCGTCGCAGGCGTGCCCGTAGCCCACGTAGTGCGAGCAGAACGGGCCGCCGTACGGGCCGGCGCACACGCAGCGCGCGCCCACCGTCGTCGCCGTGCAGCGCCCGCCCGACTTGCAGTCGCCGGCGACGCAATATGGGGTTTTTGGTCGCTCTGGGGAGAAGTGACGATGTTTAGAGAATACATTTATCAATGAGTCTAATTTTCTCATACGTTTAAAGGAAACTGGGAACTATTGTAATATTTTTTGTAAAGGTTTTGTCTGGTAGGTGGGCAACGTGAAGGCGTAAGAGATAGTGAAGAGTTCAATACTGAAAGTGGCCAATTGCCATGCTTCACTATGTTTTTAATGTCGTAAATATATTATTAATGTTAGATTAAAAAGTTAAACTTTATTTTTCATAATGCCTTCACGTTTATGTAATGGTCATAATTCAATACTTATCAAGAAAAAAGTCTTACACAAGTTAATGTAGTACTATTCCCTAAAGATCCCTTAAAGGGATAAGTTTGCTTTTTACGTGCCTGCTACGTTTTTGTTTATTTTATAATTGTTGCCTCTTTTTTTGTACAATAAAGTCTTTACATACATACTATTAAAGTCATGCTGGAACCACGACGGACATAGCGAAACAAATTATAAGCATTCCTCTATTGACTTAATTTTATAATTTTTTTTTGGCTATTAAAAAAATATAGTAACGTGTAGTTTCAGTAAGGTCCAAGGATCGATAAAGTCGTCACGGCGGCAATTAATATCTCGTTAGCTCATATCAAATGACAACTCGTTAAAAGACGATTTATTCCGTCAATCACTATGACCGTGATCGTGATAACATTGTCACTAAGTAAGGTCAACATAAAGTTTTTCCCTAACAACAACTACCTTAACCACGTATATTACATATTATAGTACAAGTGCAGAAGGCGGATATTTTTTGCTTCGCGTCCAAAGTGTTAAGTGGGCCGAACCTGCTTAGGGATCGGCCACGGGTATGAAATGATAAGACATTTCATCGAATGTATCATTTCATCGAAATTCATACAATCATTCCGTTTGATACTGAACTCCTGTTTAGTTCCTACGGCGACGCAAAATGAGTTGGACTTTTTTATAGGCAGGAATTACGCGACCGAAATTACGCGACTCACAACTCAAAAAATTACGCTCGTCTGGCTTCACCCTTGAGCTCCGGTGTGGTCGCTCCCTAAGCGTATACATTTAATACCTCAGAATTCTTTACAAGATTATTTCTACTCGGGCTAAACTTCATTGCTTTTGACGAAGTGTTTAGCCTAGTTGTTAGTGACCCTTCCTACGAAGCTAGCGGTCCCGGGTTCGTTTCTCGGTGTGGAGAAATATTTGTGTGATTTTGTGTCTTTGATATTATTTTCGAGTCTTGGGTATTTTGTATGTATAAGTAAGTATCTCTTTGTCTTTGCAATATTACAAGACTAGAGTTTATTCGTTTGGGGCTAGGTCCACTTGTGTGAGATCGTCCCCTGAAAACGTATTGTCATCGTTATACGTGTAATAGCTGCTACTTAAATGACGGCCAAGATAAAAAACAAAACAATAACAATGCGTGTAGACAAAGTAGACTAAGGCCTCTGCATATTAATTTTATTCGCCAAGCTTCGCTGGCGCTTGATGAACTAAGAACGACCGTTCACTTTACTAATGTTAACCGACTTCAAAAAAGGAGGAGGTTATTGTCAATTTCACTGTATGTTTTTGTTACATGATTACTCCGACAATTTTGGATAGTTTTTGAATTATTTTTTTTTGTTGATAGAGTGTACTCCCGAGGTGGTCCCATTGCCACCAAGTTGGTATCTGTGAGGGGATCCGTGAGGAATTGAGATAACTCTTCAAACATTATAGGAATAAATAAACGTGGACGACATAACAGTATTATCTACACTAAAAGGTGTGAAATAAAATAAATGTTTTAAAAAGCTTTACCGACTTTTAAAAATAACTTCTTTTAAAATACAAAAATGTCAACTGAAGTCGGCGTCCCATTATATTTTAAACCAAAAGCCGAATTCAATTGGGCTGACCTATCATTTTAGAAGAAGTTATGACTTGCTTTTAGAAGACTTTTTTTAATTTTTAAAACATTTTTTTTTTTAAGACAAGTTTACAAAAGGTACCCTCTTATATCGCTTTTCGTATAGTCGACTATAAGTACATAATTTATCTGAGTAATCGTAGTTTCTCTGTTACGGTCTTCGATGATATATTTCTGTAGATGCACTGTTGCCGCTTAAAAATGGCACCGGCAAAACAAGGCGCAAACAAGAAATGCGCCTTGTTTCGCTCTCATTCGCTCGGTGGCCGCGCAGGTGGTTGAACGTCAACGATGCCAAAGTGCGTAGTGAAAAATTGTAAGAATAACACGCGAACCGTGCAAAAAAAGGACGGAGTGTCATACTTCCAGTGAGTATATCCTTATCTAAACTAATTGGCGCATATTTCTCATGATTTAAGTCTATTTATTCGCATTATTTAATAATTTTTGTTAATTTACTACGGCATGCACCATACGCATCTATCCCTTTCACTCTCGCGTGGACCGCTCATAAGCGAAAACAACACAGAACTAACGCTGGAGAACAAAGTCAATGGAGTAATAATGGAGTCGCCTTTACTTTTTTTTATGTTAATGAAATATAAAGAGGACAGTTTTTTATGTTTATTTATATTGTTCTTTTTGTGTTTTAGTTTTCCGCAAAATGAAATACAAAGAGAAAAGTGGCGGTGCATTGTGGCGCGAGATAGAGCAGAAGAACTTTACAAACCGAATGCATCTAGTGTAGTTTGTTCGAATAATTTTTCCGAAAATGATAAGTACACTACCGATAAAGGATTTCATAGAATAAAAAAGACCGCCATACCGATTTTACAGGTAGATACAAAAAAATCCCGTAAAGAATAGGTACTATATATGTATTTTAAGAAAATAAACAAAAAACTATTTATTACTTTGTTCGTATATCACATATTTTGTTTTACTCTTAATGTACTTATTTTACTATGATAACTTGATAACTATCAACCTTCTTGATACTTTTAGCTTGCAGAATCAAAAACCACAGATGAAAAGGCTGAAAGTTGTGAATCTCCATGTACATCACAAAGTGCACCTAATTCAAACATAGAATTTGAAAATTCGACCATCATTCCACACCGACCGGTAATTTCAACTCATAGTAATAATACCTATATAATTCGGTATCGATGACTGTTCATAGTTACACGTTCAAAATGTATGGATATTTAGCGCCGTTTTGAAGTAGGTCTTAAAACAAATAGTTGTTAACCTAAAGTTTTAATCAATCTGTTAATTACAAAATGATTTATTCTAATTAAACTAAAACTTTATTTTTTCCAGGAGTCTGTGAGTTTGGAGCTGGATAAATTGGAAATAAATGCAATCCCTACTACCCAATCTCCTTGTACAAGTTATGGATCAGTGTTGGACACTCCTCGGAAAGCTACCTTAAGAAAAGATCTTAGAATATGTAAACATCGTTTAATAGACAAAAATAAAAAAATAAAAAATTTACAAAAAGTTAACAAACGATTAAAAAAAAAGAATGCGACATTAAAATCATTGATAATGGTTTTAAGAAAACAGAGAGATTTCGATGAATCTATTTTGGACAATTTATCAAATCGCATTGAAGTGAAAGACACGTTTAACGCATTGTTCCTAAAAAATATTAAAAACCAAAAGAGACCCTTTTCGAAATATCCACCGGGTGCTCGAAAATTTGCTTTAACTGTACATTTTTACTCACCAGCAGCTTACAGATACATAAGAAAATGTTTTCATAATTCTTTGCCTCATCCCAATACTTTATTGAATTGGTACAGAAGTGTGGATGCCAAACCTGGATTTACAGCCGAAACCCTTGACAGGCTAAAACAAAAGTCGGAGTCCACCAATAAAGAAATTTTATGCGCTCTAATCGCTGACGAAATGGCGATTAGGCAACAAAAAATATGGTGCGGAGGTCGATACATAGGCGTCATTGATATGGGTTTAGGTGAGACTAATGATAATGATCCTATTGCTCAGCAAGCGTACGTTTTGATTCTTGTGTCGCTGAGAGAAAGCTGGAAAATACCTCTGGCATATTATTTCATTACAGGGTTGAAGGCTGAAATGAAGGCAAACATAATTAACACAGCACTTCAAAAATGTCACTCAGTAGGAGTGAAAGTAGTGTCAGTAACATTTGATGGCTGTAAGAGTAATCTTCTTACTATGAAATTATTAGGCTGTAATATTAATGACATCTCAAATCTTAAAACGTTTTTCGAGCACCCGGTTTCAAAAACTAGTGTGACAGTGTTCTTAGATGCTTGTTATATGATTAAACTAATGCGCAATACACTTGAATCAAAAAAATGCATTATCGATAACAACATCGACAAACACCGATAGACGTTGGGCTTCTTAATGCGAATCACAAAACCCTTTAAAACAAAACGGGCTTTGGTTTACCTCTACCAATCACTGGTCAGATCTAATCTTGAGTATGTCTCTGTTGCTTGGAACCCGCATTATAGTGTATATTCTGAGAGAATAGAAATGGTACAAAAGAAATTCCTCCGTTTCCTAAACTACAGGTTGCAATCTCCGCGCAGCTCTTATAATACTCTATTGATAAAATATAAAATGTTGTCCCTTAAAGACAGGCGCGCTGTCGCAGACGCAGTCACGCTGCGCAATATCTGCGTAAGCGAACTCAATAGCCCGCAGCTCCTGGCCACGTTGCAATTCAGAACTCCACGCAAGGTCACGAGGACCAAAAACCTTTTTGCTCTTCCTAAAACTAGGACCAATGCTGGAAAGCGAGCTCCTTTGTATAGGCTTTGTAACCACCACAATAAAGTGTTAAGTGATGTTGATATGTTCTCCTGCTCCCGTACCCGGTTTAGAGCCGCTGTCACTCTTATATATAAAAAGAAAAGTTAAAAAATTATATGCATGTACATTTCGTTTACTTTTTAATTTTATTATGCTTTGATTTTGTTTTTAGTATTTTTTTTTTTGTTTGATTTTGTTTATTTTGTTTAATTTCGAAACTAACGAAACCCTGTAGGTAATGTCGCATGTTGCTTACTATGTTAAGTTTTTTTTTGTTCTTAGTGAGATATGTTTAAGGAAACAACTGTATTTAAACTACTTTGTAAATTAGTTCATAAGTAATGTTTTGTTTGTTTCTGTTTTATCTCCAATAAAGTAAATAAATAAATAAACAATAAAATGATTAAATGGAGCCTGTTGTGCCAGTTGAATAACTTACAACAAAAACTTTGTTTAAACTTGGCAAATAAACTAACTAACAGGCACATTGAGTTTAAAAATGAAATCATGAAGGTCAAGTTAGCAACACAGTTGATGAGTCGTAGTGTGGCCAAAGCTATAAAGTTTTGTCAAGATTTAAGTATCCCGGAATTCCACAATAGTGACCCTACTATTAAATTTTTGCTGCTTTTGAATGATCTTTTCGATGTCCTAAACTCCCGAAATTTAAAAGATCCTGGTTTCAAAAAGCCATTGCAACCAAGAAATTACACGCAGTGTTTTGTATTTTTACAAAGCGCTAAGGAGTACCTCAAATGTCTCAGTATTACTATCAGAAGAAAAAAAACTATACGGAAAAAGTCTGAAACCAGAGTTGTATTTACGACAGAAACTGTGCCTCTTTGGAAATGCCAATCAAATACTGGTGTCATTGGACTAATGGTGTGCATAGACAGTATCCAGCATTTATACAGAAATGTTGTTGAATCGCAGTATCTCTCATTTTTGTTAGCGTATAAAGTGAGCCAGGATCATTTAGAACTCTTTTTTTGGAAACATTAGAAGCCACGGAGGTCATAATAATAATCCCAACGTGCAACAATTTATGGCAGCGTACAAAAAAATTCTTACATTTATTGAAACTAGAGATAAATTTACAGGTAACTGCATTCCACTCGAAGAAATGCCAATTTTGAATTGTGGAAACGCAGTAACGCGTATAAATAGTACATCTGTTGGATATCGTGTAGAATTAGAGTTAGAAGGTGATGAATCGCAAGAGAAACAAAAATGTGATATAGACCGAGCACAAGCAGAAAAATATCAAGACAATTGTGTCATTTTTTCTACTACTTTAAACGGCCAGTTAGCTGGATACGAATCTGAGTTAATAATGCAGATTATTGGTTATATATCTGGCTTTGTAGTTCGCCATTTATTAAAACATGTAAAATGCGAATATTGTAAAGACTGTTTGCTAGCCAAAGAAAAACTAAGGTTCCATAAATTAATAGATATTAAAGATTTGGGCGGCCTATGTTATGCATCAGATGATGTATATTTGATTTGTGAAAAAACAGAAGATATTGTTAGGAGATTTCTACGCACTGGTGGATGTATAAAACAAAAAATGTGCATTTCCGTTTTAAAACAATTTATTGATTGTAATGTGTTTAAAGACATTAATGAACACTGCCAAGAAACAAACTTTGGTCATAAAATCGAGCTGTTAAAGGCTGTTATTGAAAAATATATTGACATACGTCTTCATTATGCTGGTAAATTAAAAACCGCTGAAATCAAAAACAAATCGAAAAGGCAATTGTACAATAAATTAAATTTGTTTCAAGGCACCTAATTCAAATTTACGAAATTACCTACTGTTTGCATTTCGACAAAAAGTGACAGACATAAAAACATACATACAAATACACACACACACACGCACACACACACACACGCACACACACACACACACGCACACACCCAGATAATTGCAATTCTGACAATATTAGGTTTATACTTACGGTTCGACTTGACTAGCATTTTTTTAAGTCTGTGCATAACCGTATCTTTAGATTTTTAATCATTTATTATCTTTAGTTTCCTAATCGCTCTCTTATCTTGAAATATTGATTATAGTCTTCTATGAAGTATAATAAAAACTAGATAGGTACATAATCCGCTATAAAAAGCTTCCTCCGTCACCAAATCATTACATTACCCAACTTGACATTTACGAATTTTCGAAATTCAACTTTAATCCAGTCTACGCTCATTTCGAAATATTTAATTACTTTAAGTGAAATCCACCTAGGAACAATACATTTAAAACGACAAAAGCAACTCCATTCCTGTTTTGTTCCAAGTAGTAGCACGAAGGACGCGAGTGCAAAGTTCGGTGTCAAATAGAAGGTAACTCGCATTACTCCTTGTAACGAATTTGTGTTTTATTGTAATTGATTATGCTTTCTTTTTCAATACACTTTTCTTCGACGTGTGTTGTTTCATTTCTGATTTTTCTAAAAGTCGTTAAATTTTATTGCCTTATTATGTCTTGAAACTAGAAGATGGTATGTAACAAACTTAATACGGATTTATTTCGGTGTTTATTTTAATGACTTAAGGTTTAAATTAGATTACAATGTATGACACTTTTAGACATTTTTCGAATTACTTGAAGTAGTATACATCTATGTAGGTACGTATTGACACGGGGACAATTTTTTGTTCGATTTTGCATGGAACTGTGCATCTACAGAAATATATCATCGAAGGTTACGGTGCCAAATGAGGACAAACAAACAAACCATTACATTTACTATTTAAGGCGTGCGTAGGTAGGTTTACCTATAAGTGGAAACGAAATGTTTACTCAGAGTTAATTTTATTGGCGTATAGCCAAGATTAAATTGGAGTGAGTTTGTACTAGTCTGACTTTTTAAAGCAGTACTTACATGACAGTGCATTGTCGTTTTAAAGACATTATTTTAAGATAAAGACGTTTATTCAGTAAGTTCGCTTCCTAAGAGGAGACAACTGCTGAGAGGAAGCGCCGTAAGAAAATCTATGAGGTAGAGATAGACGCGAATTTTATATACTTTTTTCAACGATGTGTAATAACGATAGCGCTAATAAGAAGACGTACTGTATCTTGATAATTTCTATTTATTTTTAATTAAGTAATTAATCAAATAAATAAAAAAACATTTACAATTTGATTCATAATTTGAAACTACCGTGTCATCCATACCAATATTATAAATGTGAAAGTAACTCTGTGTCTGTTTGTTACTCACGGATAAACCGCTGAACTGATTTACTTAGATGAAATTTGGTATGGAGATAGTTTGAGTCCCGGGAAAGAACTTTTTATCCCGAAACATTGGACGGTTCCTGAGGGAATAGCGATAATAGAGTACAATGCGGAGGGAATCGCGGGAAACAGCTAGTTATTCATAATAAAGATATATTATATGCATTGGTCTAACACGAAAGGTTACGTTTAAACTATTAAGTTAAGCTACGTTTTTATTTATTCATTATTTATTTCACAAAACAAGAACAACTGGTGGACTAAATGGCATTCTCTACCATTCTGCCCTGCTAACATAAAATGCAGTATCTCAGACAAAACTTCTGTAGCAAGTGTAACCTTATTACTAACGGTATAGGATTGAATCTGCTTTGGCCATTAAATCTGAGATACTGCTTTTTTGCTTAGGAGGGCAGCATTCTTATAAATAAAAGCCTATGACTTTACGAAATCGGCAAATGAGCCGCCATGACCTGAGCAATGACGAGCGATGTTACGTCAGCTGTTAGATACTTAACATTTGCACATAAATTATGAACGTAAAAACAAATCATATGGGCATTTTAATATCCAAAGTTGCACAAAGTTGAGAAACAACACTTAATATTTATGTACTTCGGGATCGTACGTAATGTTTAAAGTGTGTACAATGCGTTGACGACACGCTAGCCTAGTTGGTAGTGACCCTGCCTTCGAAGCGAGGGATCCTGAGCTCAAATCCCGATAAGGGCAAATATTTGTGTGATGAGCACGAGTATTTGTTCCTGAGTCTTGGATGTTTTCTATGTATTCAAGTATATATTTCTTTATTTAAGTATGTTTATCGTTGTCTAGTACCCATAGTACAAACCTAGAGCTTAGTTTTGGACTAGGTCAATTTGTGTGACAGTGTCCTGTGATTTATTATTATTATTGTCAATATTTATTTAAAATCTGTTAGTTAAGTTTTTTACAATAAATGTTATGATATAAAAGTAAAATAACAATACTCAAATAAAAAACAAATTTATTAACTCCGGAACGAAAGATCCCAATTTTTTTATTAAAATAAATAAATATAAACCAAGGGTCGATCTCACACAAATTGATCTAATCCCAAACTAAGTTCTAGGCTTATAGTATGTATACTAGACAATGTAAAGATTGTAAAGGAATCAAACCCGGGACCCGGGATAGGCAGTCAGTGCCAGCTAAGGTAAACGCGCGCGTAGATTTAACAGTCGCATGTAACATTAAATGCAATTGAATTACTTTGACTCTCAGATACAAGTTTAACAGCAAAAATAGTGTTAGGAGCCTCTATACTACTGGGTTAAAATGATATTGCGTTTTTAACCCATATACGCCCTCTATGTACACACTTGGATATGCAAAATAAACCTTAGCAAGTAAGTTAGTAAGGTACATTTTGTACCTTATTAGCTGTACCCAAGCGAGGACAGCGGGCGTTAATGAGTTAACTCGACCGTCATTCATTACTGTAATATAAATAATTCCGGATAGCATCATAAAATACTCACTTATGAATAGGGGGGCGATTTTTGACTTTCTAGCGTTAGCAAGTTTTACACGAAAGTGAGCAAAAATGGTGAAACCGTATATTTGAAATACGAGCGATAGAAAATGTAAGACCTAGTAGTCCACACCATTCGCTTTCAATTCTATCATTAGAAAATTGTTTTGACATCTGACAAACAAACATAAAACTTCAAATACCTATCATAGACAAAGAACCTTGGCGGAGTAAACGTTATATTTAATAGTATTAATGAGTAAAAAAAATGGTAAACAGTATTAAAAAGTACTGAAAGTGCTCATCAATAATAATATTATCTCCATAATATCAATTTCTAGTCAGGTCGTTTAGCTAAGGTGTTTATTTATAATTAAAACAAGATTAAAAAAACCGGTAATCAACTTCCTGCGTACAACGAAACACGTGAACACATTAAGTCAATCACTAGTTTTCGAGTGGGGACTTTCAAAAATACGGCATAATGGGTTTTCTATCAATAAACTTTGATTTCGAGCACTCGAAAGTCAAAAATCGCCTTCCTGCACTACTAGTTAGTTCCGCTGAAGCAAAGTGCAGCAGTGCGGGGAAAGCCTAGCATGCACCGACATATTTTTTTTGGATGACAGATCGCGTCGACCGCTTATGTCAACTCCAAACATTTACGTTAGCAGCGTTTGCATCCTGGCCTATCGTACGTCATCGCTTTAGCGCGTTTGACACATTCGTGTGCTACAACGTTACGTAACGTACGGTAAAGCCTCAACGTTGTAGAATGTAGAGTGTAGAGTTATCTATGTTGCTTTAAATCCTGCCTGTTTAAAAGACGAAGGTTTTTGTTTTATTCGAATACTAGTTTAGTCTATCTAGTTTTAATTTTTCTTCTTGGCCTGATTGTGCAAAATGTGGTTACGGAATTATAAAGTACTTTTAAGTTGTTGGTATTTCTGCCTACCCCTCTCTGGGAATGAAGGCGCGATGTTATGTATGTGTGTGTACGTAGTTTCATTTTACATACCTACACGCAAGACCTACCTCCTGGCTTTCGTTAATCCCAGACTATACTTTATTTTATTGTATTTTGAATCCACGAAGTTTCGCCCCACTACTGAATTTTAAGTGCAACGTTAATTTGGGTAGTTAGGCGACTCGCCGTGAATAAGTAGATAAATACCTGGGGAAAGTCTCAAAACACAGTATTTTTATTTGAATTGAAAGTAAATCAATTGAATTGTACGAACCGTTATCAAGTAGTGTTTTTCTATGTCTATCCATTTTAAACAATCACTATGTCACACATTTAACAAATTAATTTATATTACACTTTACACCAATAATATTTTAAACTTTAATATTTAAAAACCCATGCATAGTTCTTTCGCAAGAATTAAGACACGAAACAATTAACTTGTTCCTTTATTATTCATATTTTTTTCGCGCTCTCGGCATCGTGTGCGCGTGAGTCGGTCAGAGCGAAGCGACGGACTGGTCACTCCTCCGACATTAGCATTTTATATGTTATAGTATTTCTTCATTTGTTTTTAGCATTTGCTTGACAACGTGAACATAAATAAGAACCTTTGTTAAGTCATTAGTCATTAGGTTAAAAATGCCAAAGTGATAAACTGCTAAATTGATTACGATACAACTAGCTGTTTTCCGCGACTCCGCGTAGAAGTCGTTTATCGCTATTCCCTCAGGAACTGTCCAATTCATTATTATACCGTTAATGTTGTATATGTACTTCAGAACTAAGGTAGTTCTTACCCGTTACTTTAAAGTTGACTGAAAGAGATATGCTTGCCTTTATACTTTGCCATTCTGAAAACGCCTTTGAATCACGTTTTATTGTGCAACCAAGAGTTATAATTATATGATTAATATCTTATTTTCCTTAAGTTTTATAGTACGGAGGTTTTTTTATGCCCATATTTCGCACTTTTAGAATTATAGTGACCTACTTAATTCAAACATTTTCAGTTTTCGATTTCGAGTCATAAATTTAGTACTATAGAGACCTAAATCGAAATTCCGAATATTTGGATTAGGTCACTATAATTCTAAAGATGCGATTTAGTCGTATACATATAAAAGAATAAAAATTTCAATAACGGCTAAGTTACATTTTTGTTTTTATTTCTGTGACCTAGACATTCTGTCATACTTAATTTAAATTGTATTCGGCATAAAACTTAAAAACTTATAA
This sequence comes from Acleris holmiana, assembly GCA_949316455.1. Lineage (NCBI taxonomy): Eukaryota > Metazoa > Arthropoda > Insecta > Lepidoptera > Tortricidae > Acleris > Acleris holmiana. The sequence continues at coordinate 7,725,309 of OX438782.1, read as the reverse complement.
TGAAAATATAATACTAAAAACCATAAAATTAAATTGAATTCATAAATGCTAGCACATCGTTACGATTTATAAAACGAAATCATATATTAATGGTTTTATAATACTAACAAACAAACTGCTTTGAATGGCATTAAACTTGAAGTGTTGAATGTCAACCGAGGACGCGGACCGGTCTCTAGTGTATAGGTCAAGTTTTAAGTCAAATATAATGAACTACCAGGATTTATAGGTACGAATAATATGTATGAATACTTTGCAATTTATTATGTTTTTAACTCATGAAGTCCCGTGGAAATACTTAATTGTACAGTCGCCATCAAATATATCAGTACATGCTCTATAACGCCTTGACAACAGAGTCGTGTTCAGATATTTGTGAGCACCCTTGTTTACTGCAATATATCTGATGGCGAATGTACATACTCACATCGACGCAATCGTGCAACGTTACAAAACCGTTAAACATTAAAATAGTACTTTGGTAATCGTGTCCTAAGCTGTTTCTCTGTCCAAGGTATGGAAGAGATGGCTAAATAGTGTTGTGACGCTGTTATTTAAATGTACTTGATAAAGAGTATTTGCATCGTATTGTATTGTATTAATTTGAGTGGCGAAGGCGGGACGCCGAGAGTGGATTCGCAGATTGAAAACACTATAGCATAAAATATTATCTAATGGTGATTCAATGCGACGCACGCGATGATGAAACGGAGCATATAATTTAGCATAGAGGCATTCTACATAGTCTTTAGGATGTCAAAGTCAAAGTCAAATCATTTATTGATCGATTGCAGATGTATGTACAATAAGTTGTCATAGATTCATTGAGCGCATCACACTCAACCGTTTCCGGTGTACAATAATTAGAAGAAGCAATATTGTAGGCAACGCAATTGCGATCTTGGCCTGGTAGGCTGTATTCTCATTTGTGTTATTGATGCCACAAATAAAAAAAACTACTAGCTTATGACGTCTTGGTCACGAACGGCTGAATCACATGACCGTATATGTATTTAACGAGCATTGCATACATAAATGTCTTATACTCTACCATCATCAAGCTAAGAATTTAATATTCGAGACAAACTTTTTTGGTCGTCTGAACATATTTTTTCAACTGTTCCTCAAGGCTAATCTAACGAGTTCTCTAGGTGTGTCTACATTGATTAAAGCGGAGATGAAGTGGTAGTCCTATGTATTGGTAGTGAACGAATGCACTACGTTTAAAACGATTAGGTAACAATTATAACGATTACTTTACGCGGTTTTGTGCCGTTTAAATACAAACATTTGTGTGAAATCGCGAAAACTTAAGACAATGTGGAATAGAAAAGGATAGAAATAATTATAAAGACAAAATAATACACAAAAGACAAAACAAAAAAACGTATCAAAAATGCCAAATAGGGTGCCACTCAGCATAATGCATGTGGCGTAGCGAGCCACTACCCACAACACTGGTTTTCAGTGGCCCCTATTTGAAATTGGCCGAATCTGAAGATGCTCTATTTCTTTCCTGCTTTATCATTCAATCAGCTTTTAACGCCCATTACGATAGCAAGATTTGTACCTAAACGACGACTGCCGAGTAAAACCAGAGGCCATAATACTAGAACTCTTCGGTCTTATCGGTGATTAACGTTACTTAAGCAGTTGACTGCTTCCTCGAATCTCACTATTTCTTGGTTTATGAATTAACTTCAAACAATAGAAATACAAATACGACTCACGTTTGCCGGGTTTTACCGCCTAGTTGACTCAAAACGGGTCGGTCAAGGCAGTTCAGAAATACCCTGATTATATAAAAAAAGATCATTGACCATACATAAAGCAATTGTGGCATATTAATCCTGAATCTGTTTTTGAAGTGGAGCTTTATATGAAGTTGATACTGACCTATAATTCCAACCGTCCCTATTTTCAAATTATTTACGGTTTTTAATAGTTTGCATATTGAAAGTTCAATTTTTTGGTCGGTATAAAATTCTTAGTTTGTACAGTCAACAACCCCATTTCATGTTTTATTCTTCAATACGCGGTCTCTGATCATTCGCGTGTATATGAAATTTCTCGAATATCCTTAATTAAATATCCTTTTATTATTCAATAGTATTAAAACAATTAGGTATAGTAAACATTTAAGTGTTACTTTTATACCTGTCGTATTTACTCCTTTGATGATCTCCTACGGCAGCTCAAACGTGACGTTAAAGCGCTAAAGTACAAAGTTGACTTACTTAAAAAGTTGTTTATACAACTTAATTGGGTTTCTTACGGAATAAAATCTAAACTGGTCAGATCAGTTGTTCAGAAATCCCCTGAACTTTTAAGGAAAATGCTTGAAAAGACCGACTATTAGCACTTTAATGTACATGGTTATTGCAAATGAGACTCTAAAGTTATGCCGTTAAGGTCACAGCGTTCATAGAGGCTGTAGATATCTGCGGAGCAGTTTTATAAGCGCCGGGAAGTCCGAGGACGACTTGCGAGGTTTGTATAAAGATTAACATGATTTTCGAATTAATTTTCTTGTTTAACATTTATACAGCAAGCTCGTATATTTTGGTTATATATTTTCACTAGCTGTTTCCCGCGACTCTGTCGACGTAGAAGTAGATTCTCGCTTTTCCCTCAGGACTCGTCCCCGGACTGTCCCCGGGACTCAAAATCATCTTCTCTCCATACCAAATTTCATCTTCATCGGATCAGCGGAGAGTTGCTTTCACATTTATAATATTATAGTATAGATTTCAGGTACAACAACAAGTAACAATAATTAGCTCCAGTCGGTATCTTTCTATTTAATATTAGTGTAGTAATCACAATACAATAAAACTTAACATTTACATCGATGGCATTGTGGACAGCAAAAATGCGAAGCCATTAGTGTACAAGGCCCTCGAAAGCCACAATTATATGCAGATATTTGCATGTTATGTGTACTCCTGACTGCAATTTTATTATAAGAACATAACTAGTTTCAGCACTAGGTACGTTGGCTGATTTACAAAAAAGTCCCTGTCAATAACTACGTCGCACTTTGTATGTTAAGTATTGAATAAACTTTGATTTATGTGGGCCCCGTAATGGAAGGATAAGCTATTTGCAATCAACTGTTTTGCAATTTACGTAAGATACTATCAAAATTGCGGCTATGTTCAATTCAAAAAATACAACAATTTTTAAGAACAATGAGTCAAAAAACTTTTATTTTAAAATTTAATTAGCGAAATAGATAAAAACTAGTGGTAAACGCATATTTATTTGTTATTTCAATAAACAAGTTGCTATTGTCGGCCATAACAGAAGTTGTTTTTTGTTTATAAATTCAAGATTTAAGAAAAAATAAGGAATAGCGACTCCATGATTTCCAGATCCACGGTGTTGCTGCGTTAAGTCCTAACCTAATTATTACTTATTCAAAACTAAGTATCGCGGAAGGCGATCGCGTACCCTGCAGGAGGGCTTGCACAAATTGTCCGCTACTTGTTTGTTGCTCGGATCTCTCTTTCTATTTAGTCTTTAACTATAGAGACGCACTGAACGACAAGTGAGAAAATACAACTTGAGCTAGCCGTACAGGTCAGCGCAGTTCAAGGGTAAGGCCGCTGCGACCTCCGCGACCGGTCCGCGGCGTCTCTCTGTTCTAGTTTTGAGAAGAGACGTGAAAAGGAATACATAAATAATGGATGCAGTTACCTTGCAATAAAATGTCAACAATATTTTACACTTTATTGCTAAATAGTTAGTTATGAACTAACACATTATTGCGTATCCTGTTATAATTGTTAAGGTCCTTTTCCTTCGGTGAGACGAAGATAGACGAGAATTGAAATTTGTATTGAAATATTTCAATCGCCTCCTCGCGCTTCTTCGTTAGAAATTGTTGTTTTAATACAAATTCAATAAAACGCCGCCTCGTCTCGCCTCGCCCGCCAACGTAAGCTTGCGGCATTTCAAAGAAACATTCTTGTCATTACTACTATTTATTTGCTACGCCTTGTAAACCGAATACATAAGTAAGCGCTTGTTTTTTAGGGTTCCGGAGCCGAATGGCAAAAACGGAACCCTTATAATTTCGTCATGTCCGTCTGTCCGTCAGTCCGTCAGTCCGTCCGTCCGTCTGTCCGTCTGTCAGTCAGTCCATCCGTCCGTCCGTCTGTCCGTCTGTCCGTCTGTATGTCACAGCCATTTTACTCAGAGCCTACTGGCACTATATAAATGAAATTTGGAGGATCGATGTATTCTATGAACCGCTATACAATGATGTAGTAAAATTGAAAAAAAATATATTTTTAGGGGTGGCACTCCATACATGTAACTAAAAGAAAAAAAAAAATTTTATTTACATCAGCGTGTGTGGTATTTTTAGATAGGGCTTCCAAAATGATACAGAGGTTTTTAAGTGACTTTTTTACGTAAGTGAACAGTTGGCGAGATATACGCTTCTAAAGTCGTAAAAATTCTGTCCGGGTGGGTAGCTTTTGAATTGTTAAATAGAACATTCTAATAAAAATTACAGTAGTAGAACATACGAAATACTTCCAACCAAAATTGTTTTGAACACGATACGCTGTGTAGTTTTTGAGATTTTAATTTAAAAAAAAATGAATTTCAACCATGAACGTTCATCCCAGCTACGGAACCCTTCACTGTGCGTGGTCCGACATGCACTTGGCCAGTTTGTTTTTAAGAAAGAACGTATTATAGTGTCGCTATTTTTACTTGATAGTAAATTTGGCCGTGTTTATAACAATACGCTATATGTGAAAATTACTGTTTCTTTTTCGAGGAAATTTGGTATGGAGATAGCTATAACCCCAAGGAAGGACATAGGGCTATTTACCCGCGAGCAGCGATAGCGACCTACTCGGACGAATTCGCGGGCAATAAGTAGTTTCTCAGTAAATCTGATCGTTTACGTTCACGGATTGCGGTGATCGTTATGTCACCTGTTCGCTCTTTTCCTCATTACGTAACGTAATGATACTGACGCCACGTTGGCCTGGGTTCAAATCCCGGTAAGGGCAGATATTTTTGTGATGAGCGCTAATATTTGTTCTTGTTTGAGTCTTGGATGTTTTCTATATATTTAAGTATGTATTTCTCTATACATATAAGTATGTTTATCGTTGTTTAGTACCCATAGTACAAGCCTAGAGCTTAGTTTGGGACTAGGTCAATTTGTGCTAGATTGTCCCCTGATCACTTATTTATTTATTTATTCACTGATGTGTAATATGTTTACATAACCTAGCTCAGTCTGAGACGTAGGACTAAATAAGATATGATTGATGAAATATCCTACAGGCCTATGCCTATGTTAGTTTAAAACTAAATAAATTTTCCGCGTGTCCGTGTGGTTGCCGGGTTAGAATAGTGCCACTCCATGTCTTCCTGTGATGTCGTAAGAGGCGACTAAGGAAATAAGGGCTTGTAGTACTGTTAGGCGATGGGCTTGCAACCTGTTACTAACACTGGTAAATATCTTAGCATGTTTGTGCAAAATGCGGTTACGGAATTATCGTCAAACTTTTTTAGAGTAAGTATTTGGTAATTCTGTAGCTCTGCTTTCCCACTCTGGGAATAAAGACGTGATGTTATGTAGGTATGTGTGTCATTATTGAAGCGATAAATTAATTATCACAGGACATTCTCACATACCATAGTTACCTAGTCCCAAAATATACTCTAGGCTTAACGATAACGACGACAACGCGTTGGGCTAGTCGGTTGTGGCCCTGCCTACGAAGCTAGCGGTCCCGAGTTCGATTCCCGGTATGGATAAATATTAATTGTGTGATGAGCTCGAGTGTTTAATCTCTACGGCGCTCACTTTGGAAACCCCTGGCTAGGTCAAATAGCGTTAACTGTGATTTTTCCTCTATCTCATAACTTAAACGTTTACCGCTAAATATAGGTACAACCGCTTAATCACCTTGCCTACAAATCAAACCTAAAATTTCAAGTACCTATAAAAAAAAACCCATGTCATCGTGCATAAAACATAAATACGATGTCAGAGACGTGAGTAAAGAACCGGGCGAGGTGAAATCCCCGGACAAATCGGGTTTTTATAAAAGATAATTTGCCTTTTTCCTTAAGTGTACGTAGTGATTAATGAGTTCCGCGTCAATCTACGGTATTGATTTTAGCTCGGCCGCCATTAATGTCAGTCAGGTAAATAAGATACATCGTAACGTTGACAATACGATAACATGCCGAAGACGATATAGTTTTACCGTGGTGAAAACAGGGCCCTGGTGACGTTAAATAGAAATAGAAAAAGTTTACGTTATTTGTGCGATCAAGTGCCTTGAATGTTCGTAGAATTACTAGTTGTTTATTCTATGCTCGAGGGTGAGTTCGCACGAAGTTTGAATAGTTTATTTTGATAGTGGTCACAATATGTCAACCTATTGGTTACATATATGTCATCAGTATTATCCTGGTGAGGCCCACCGTATTACAAACAGGGAGATTTTAGCAAGCGAGAAATTGAATCTACCAGCAACGAAATATTTGTTTTGAAATTTAAAACGAATATTAATGAACTGTATTTATGGTTATTTAAATATAACCCCGTGCCCGTGTGGTTTCCGGGTTAGAATAGTGCCACTCCATGTCTTCCCGTGGATGTCGTAAGAGGCGACTAAGGGAACAAAGGCTTGTAGCATTGTTAGGCGATGGGCTTGCAACCTGTCACTAATACACTAGTAAACATCTCAGCCTACTTATGCAAAATGTGGTTACAGAATTATAAACATATCTTTTTAGAGTTGTTGGTGTTTTGGTAGCTCTGCCTACCCCACTCTGGGAATAAAGGCGTGACGTTATGTATGTAAATATAGTTAAAACAAAATTGTCTTGATTATCTACTTGCTGTGGCGCACCGGGTCTCACGAGGTTATTAAGATACAGTAAAAATTAGAGTTTACCTAACTATAATTTACTCAATGGAGGTTTTTTGTAGTTAGAATTTTATAAGTTATGAGTATATCTCCTCTGGCGAAAACAAGACATGAAATGCGAAAACTTCGATTTTAATTTATCAAACAATAACTAATTGCACAAAATGTATAACATGTTGCATCTTTAGAATTATAGTGACCTAATTCAAATATTTTGAATTTCAATTTAGGTCTCTATAGTACTAAATTTATGACTCGAAATCGAAAGCTGAAACTGTTTGAATTAGGTCACTATAAATCTTAAAGTGCGATGTATGTTTTTGCATAAGAAGGGCTGACATAATTGGCGAAACTACAAGGCATCTTACACAGTCTTATCGCTACGAACGAACGAAAACTTTTATGGAAAAAGCCAATAAATGTGGAACAACGATATTATCAAATTACAACCAGCACACAAACACTTAACAGACGCTTAGAGCGTTAAAAGTTGTCAAAATGTATGAACTAACAGTCGATTAACATTGATTAAATTAAACATCTTTTGGTGGAATTGGTTCCAAATAGTAGTATCAAATCAAGCAATTCTTGTATATGTATAATCAGAATGTCGGAAACGGCTCCAACGATTTTGATGAAAATTGCGGAATAGGAATAGAAACATTTATTCGACGATCACAAAAAAAAAACAGTTCAAAGATTACGCATAACAAAAATAATGGCAACAAACTACACTATAAACAAAAAAAAACAAATTGAAAAGAAAACAATTGCATAATGATGCCATGAATACGGGTTTTTTGGGTAAAAAAAATCAATCTGTCAAGTCGTCATCTTCGGTAAACTCCCGGTTCCGCCGAAAAATCAGGCATCCAATTGTGATTTAATAGTGTCGTTTACATACACGCGAGCACGGTCGCCCACTACTTTAGGTAAACATTGGATCACGCCGCACATACGAGCGGCATATTCTGACAATACAAGTGCGCTGAAAGAGGAGCTTGAGTACTTACTGTGTGGTTTGTAGTCGTGGTCCCCGCCGCCGATCTTGTTGGAGCGCGGCGCGCAGGCGGCGTCCACGCAGGCGGGGCGCTGGCAGCGGTCGCCCGCCCAGCCCGCCGCGCACGCGCACGACACGCGGCCCTCCGCCGACACCGCGCACGTGCCCTGCCACACTCTCCAGTACAACACACGTTTGGAATCCTATTTCATAACACAACTATGGTTCTACAAAGGTTCGCGACTCTTCTCAGATACCTATTGTTAACACCCAATTATGGTCGTGTTTATCGATGTGGATATACCTACATGGATACAACACCTGTCACTTTGTGACCAGTTTGTGTGTAAGCTATGAGGAAACTTGATAATAAAACTTATAAAAGTAAGACTCAGCATAGCAAATCTGTTATGAGTTGGTATTTCTGTAGCTCTGCCTACCCCACTCAGGGAATGAAGGCGTGATGTTATGTATGATTCAGCATAGTTTTATCAAAGAGCTGTATACGGTTTTAGCATGGCGCAGTACAAGGTGAGTTTTATTGTAAATAGTCATACTGTCCATGCCCGTGTGGTTACCGGGTTAGAATAATGCCACTCCATGTCTTCCCGTGGTTTCGTAAGAGGCGACTAAGGGAATGAGGGCTTCCAGTACTGTTAGGCGATGGGCTTGCAATCTGTTACTAATACACTGGTGTGCAATATGTGGTTACAGAATTACCAACAACTCTTTATGTAATTGTTGGTAGGCAGAGGCCTACCCCACTCTGGGAATGAAGGCGTGATAGTATTTATGTGTATGTAATCTTACTACAGAGAGGCTGTATAGATTTCCGCTACTGCACCGGTCCATTAACATTATTTTTCAAATTACTTTTTTCTATGGATTTGACTAACTTTCTACCCGATTCTAAAATAAACAATGGCGTAATTTCTGAGTGAAACATGAGACTGATTAATATGAAATACCTTTTTTTTTTTTTTAGTTTCTCTGGAAAGTTATATGAAAGAGAGGAATAACTGTATACGCCAAATAATTCTCGTGTATTTTTTTCAATGAAGGTTTAAAAAGTCATAGTTCAGATCCCCTGCAAAAACACTATACAAAATCAACGACGAGAATGACGTCACAGCTGTTGTTCCATGTTTAAAATATAAGGACCTTATAAAGAGATTTGCATTTATTTCGTAAATTACTATATTTAACCCAATATCGTTTAATTGAAATATTACTTGAATAAAATGAGTATGCCTAAAAAACAATGTAAACATTAAAAGAAGTTTACAAAAATTTCAACAAGTTTTGATTCTATATAAAATCTTAATAAACGGGTCAAAACTTATTGTATTGCGTTTTCTATGTATTTTTTTTACATTTTCTCCTAAAAAGAATAAAAAGAAGGTTGAAGAAGTTATGGCAATCAACAAGATGAGTCCGAGTGTTGATCCTTAGCTCTGTTGTGGACTTTAATTGCTGTTTACGTATGTGGTAGTATATATTAGTATATATAATTATCTATGTATGTATTTTATTAAAGCAGTTTACTATTTCTTCTTATCTGCTTCTCGGATGTATACTGTAGTATTTGTAATTTTATTGTATTGTTTTGTTAAATTTGTCTATATTCATGTCCTTGCTTATTTTACTTCAAGGTTAACTGGAAGAGATCCCATATGCGTTAAGTTCGCCGATTATCTATATTGTTGCAAATGTCTTGTAAATATAAGTCAATTGTGATTGTCATGCATGTTCTGTATTGTTGTTACCTGGTTGAGGCACAGCCCCTGGCACACGTCGGGGCGGCACAGGAACCCGGCGGGCCCGCGCTCGCACACGCTGCCGGCGCCGCACTGCGGCCCGCCCTCGCACAACGCGCAGTGCCCGCCTGCAATACAAACATCATCTACAACTAGTGCAACACTAGTTTCATACCTTTGACGACACGTTGGCCTAGTTGGGAGTGACCCTGCCTCCGAAACCAGCGGTCCTGGAATCAAATCCCGGTAAGGACAGATATTTGTGTGATGAGCGCGAATATTTGTTCCGAAGTCTTGGATGTTTTCTATGTATTTAAGTATTTATTTCTCTATATAAGTAAGTTTATCGCTGTCTAGTTCCATAGCACAAGCCTAGAGCTTAGTTTGGGACTAAGTCAATTTGTGTGAGATTGTCCCCTGATATTATTATTATTATTACCTGACATCTCATCAAACCTAGTTAAGAACTACTTCAGTTAAACTAGCCTTCTATTAAATACCCGCGTCCAAATCGGCCCAACTATTAACCAGACCGTCCTGGACTTGCAAATGTCACGTCACGTAAAATGTTGTACCCTTTAATTTGACGCTGACCGACGTATGCGTCAGAAAGGACACCGCTCGGGAAGTATGGAAAAAAAACATCGGTTTTTTTTTTATAAAAAAAATATATGTTACGTACCTTGATCAACATATTAAAATACTTAAACGGCAATAAAATCGTATGAGTCGTTCTTGATTTATCATGAATAATGTATCGTAATAACACAAGTCTAATCTCAGTTTTCAATGTTTCACTTTGATCTGAGGCGGTGGTGATTTAGTCCCAGGGCGTTGTAGTGTGCGATGACCTATATTGTGGAGGGCTTACTTTGAGCTACACCGACCAGAGCGTGGCATTTCGATAAGAAAGAGAGCCAAACATGGAATCATTGCATAATGATACTGGCCCATCTTACTATTTCTATTTCATCTTATATTTATGTATTATACATACATACATACATAAATCACGCCTGTTTCCCAGAGGGGTAGGCAGAGACCACTTCTTTCCACCTGCTACGATCCTGACAAAGCTCTTTCGCTTCTTCCACATTCATACATCGAGTCATGCATGCACGTTATGTATTATATAAGTAATATATTAGTATGACTATTATATGTACGAATATATGACGTATATATTTATTGTAATATTTAAGTATTAGTAATAGATAGGATAATTATGTTAAGTTTTTAGTTTTATATGTCTTCTTTTTCTGTGCACTTACTGAATAATGTAAATTTCTCATTGGTTATTTGGTCGACTGGTAGAAAATGCCATTAGGCATTAGGTCCGCCATTTGTACTTGTTTTTGTGCATTAAAGATTAAATAAAATAAATAAATATTTCTTACTACACGCCAGAACCGCTCATCGGATCTAGATGAAATTTGGCAGACAGATAGATCACCAGATAGGACATGGCTAAAACAGACAATAAAACTCTAAAATGTATCAGGGCTAAATATTAAATAATAAGCTGTTTGTGTGCACAATGCTTGTGTTGCGGCGTGCGCACGTACCGGAGTACCCGGGCGCGCAGTGGCAGCGCGGCAGGCCCCGCACGGCGCGGCAGGAGCCCCCGTTGTAGCAGCGCCACGCCTCGCACGACTTGTCCTCGATCTCCTTCTCGCAGCGCGCGCCCGTATAGCCCGCGAAGCAGTCGCACTGTTCAAACAAACATAGTTACAATATACTTTGTCTGAATACAGATTTTTAATGAATAAGTTTGAAATATAAAAACAACGTTTAAAATGTCCATTTCCATATCGCTTGAACCTTACATTTTAAAATGAGTCACAACATAACCACATTGCTATTTTCAATTTTATGTCTGTCTTAGTAAAGACCATGGAGCCCCGCATGCGGAGTTCCTATTCTTGGGCAATTTGCCATTCGGGTATTTGAAGTTACCTTACATACCTATCTAACCCAGTAACGCAAACGAAGTGGTAAGATATTTTGAGATGCAGGCAACAAGCGATGTGCATTTAACAATTTCCGGTTTCTACTTGTTACAAATGTGGAAGGTAAGGTGATAGATTTTTTTGTTTGGTTGACTGCTAGGGAATGCCATTGGGCATTAGTTATAGATTGTGTTTAGTTTAATTAAGTTTGAATGAATATGTTTGTAGTCGAGTGTACGGTATAGTGATCTCTATACGTTGTGTAAGTACCTTGAGGTCGGGGCGGTGGTCGTCGAGGCGGCAGCGGCCGCGGCCGTGGCAGTGCGCGCCGCAGCGGTAGTGCTGGCAGCGCGCGCCGCTGTAGAGCGCGCCGCACGCGCACGCCGCGCCCGCCGCCGTCAGCGCGCACGAGCCCGGCCCGCACTCCAGCGAGCACGCGCCCGCGCCCGCGCCCCCCCCCGCGCCGCCCCCCGCGCCCGCCGCGGCGTTATCACGCACGACCGCTGCGCCTGGACACATACACGGACGATCAACATATCTGCCGTCACAACCCAATAGGCAGTACCTCAAATTCGACAGCCTAGTGCGACTCGGGCTCGAAACCTGATCATTTCATAACTTGCGCTTCTTAAAATAACACTTCTAGTCTTATAGACATTCGATTTTGACTACAGCAAACGATTAGCAGCAGCCACATTTCTATTTTGTACATTTATGTATACATCTTATCCGATTTACTTATTGTGTTGTTACCATTAGAATGCTTTTACATAACATTGTTTTTAAATGCTTGATGTTCAACATGGTATGTACCTAAAATTACCGTCTCAGAAAGAAAACCTACAATGAGCAAATAAAACTATCCAACTAACTTAATATCGACCACTTTTACAAAGGAATAAATATTTTGTTTCTGTGCAAAAAAATTGAGAATATAAAGTTCAAAACTATTCTTAGTTTTGAATCTATACAATAGCGTATGTGTATAGTATCTCACTTTACTTTAATTTAACTAGAAGAACTTTGTAACTGTTGATGAAACAACGATAACCACCCAAACG